>CM046877.1:430081317-430550595 GCA_025667525.1 Glebionis coronaria
TAATTAGTTAGAAGGTTTAAGGTAAAAGGTTAATTAGTTTTAGGTAAATGTCGAAAAGTATATAGTTAAGTTTAAAGTTACGTAAAACTTAAAAATTTGACGAAATATATTAAATTTATGATTTTTCGACGAAAACTGATATTTTATAATTTATAAAGTATTTTATGCACGCTAACGACGGTTAAACGTAAAAACGACGTAAAATACGAAAACGCGATGCGTTAAATAAATATTCGCAGAGAGTACGATTTATTACTATAAATAGCAAAAATACTAAAATACAGGCATATAAACATATACATAATAAATTAAATACGTTGTTCATGAAAATACGATCACGCTGTTAAAAACTAGACAGTTAAGCACATAATTCACAGATAACGAATAATCTCATGGATTATCGTCAATTCATTGACCGTCTCAACATTTTGGTCAGATTCACCAGAAAGTGTTCAGAATAATGACTGAGCACAGTGTCAAGTCATTACTCGTCATCAAACATTTTTTCAAAAAACGCGGGATAACTTCCCGGTTCCAACACAGTTAAATCACATAGTTGACTAAATAAAAAGTCAAAGGGTAAAATAGTCATTTTACAAAGTTGGAAAATTACCAGGTGTTACATTACCAACATAAAGTGTGATACTTTCATCATCAAAACTTAAAGTTAATTTCCCCGCTCTCATGTAAACTATAGAACTAGCCGTATTTAAAAACGGTCTTCCCAAAATAAGAGGCACACGAGAATTTTCCGGATTATCACAAATTACAAAATCCGCTGGGAAGATGAGCTTTCCTACTTTGACTAACACGTCCTCGGCTATACCTTTTGGAAAGGCGGTCGATCGATCCGCTAGCTTGTGAGTCATCTTAGTAGGTGTAAGCTCGGGAAGTGATAACCTTTTCCACACAGAAAGAGGCATCAAATTAATGCTAGCGCCAAGATCGGCTAATGCTAAGCATTCTTCCATATTAGGGAAATCACATGGTATCAAAAATTGACCGGGGTCTCCAAGCTTTTTGGGAAACTTTTATAGAGAACCGCGGAAAAACTTTCATTTAAAGTTATAGACACTTCAACCAATTTCTTTTTATCGTTCATCATCCTTTTCATTGTTGAAGAAAACTTAGGCATGTTAAGCAATGCATCCGCGAAACTAAGATTAATATAAATTTTCTTAAACACCTCAAGAAACGTAGACATTTGAGCATTAGTCTTTTCGCGGAGCTTCTCTTTGTTAAGTCTCGAAGGGTAGGGTAGTGTGGGTTTAGTCTTCGGAAGCTCGGGGTCCGGAATAGGCAATTGGTCTACCTTTGGTGGAATAGGAATTTCCTTTTCTTTAACCACCTCGGGTTCTTGCTCCACTTCCCTCACCGGAGAGGTACTCACATGTGGAAGCAAAGGTCCGTCTAAAGCCTTCCCACTACGTGTGGTTATAGCTTTCATCTCACCCTTCGGGTTTGGAGTGGTGTTGCTAGGTAAGTCACCCGAAAAAGAGGAGGGTTTGCTCATAAAAGACTCAAACATCGAAAGCAATTTGTTTTGACCTTGTTCCAAACTTTGTTGCATATGATTTTGACTTTGCTCTAATCTTTGTTCAAAACGGTTTTGGTTTTGCTCTAGTCTTTGTTGAAGCTCAATCTTGTTATTTTGCCCCTTAATCGTATTTTGAAACTCATTTTTCAAAGTTTCCATTTGTCCTTGAATATTGTTTTGAAAAGCTTTCAAATTTGCCTCATTCGTGTAGCTTAACAAATCATTTTGATTGTTGTGAAATCCTTGATTGTTTTGATTAGCATGAAATCCATTTCCTTGATTGAAATTCCCTTGGTTACCACGGTTAAAATTATTCCCATTGTTCCCATTGTTGTACCTATTTGAACAGGTGGAGCAACATGATTTTGACGAGGAACTTGACCGTTGGAGCCATAAGTTCCCGTCGCGGTAAAAGAACTAGCTTGATCAAACCCCGTGGTTGAACAAGCATAATTAGGATGTTCTCCACCACATGATACACAAAAATTCTCAACCATATTAATCGTTCCATGAGGATTCTTCCTAATCTCACTCAACAAAGTTGCGAATCCACTATAAATCTTAGAGTCCAATCTAGCAATCTCAGAATTAGACGAATTCACATTGGAAACAACCGGTGTGTTTCGTGAATATTGCACTCTAGACTTATTCTCAATTATCCCCCACGCGTCTCTCGAAGTTTTTCTTAAAAGATTACCACCCGCGGCGGCATTTAAAGAATCTTGTTCAACCATATTAAGTCCATTATAAAAAGTATTGATTTGATGCAATTCCGAGAAACTATGGTGTGGACATTGTCTTAACAAATCTTTAAACCTTTCCCAAGCAACCCCAAACGATTCATACACTTTTTGTTCAAATCTAGTGATCTCGTTCTTAAAGTGTGTTGTTTTGGATGGTAGAAAAAAGTAATTCATGAACTTAGACACTAAATCATCCCATGTCAAAATCAAACCCGGTGGTTCTTTCTCATACCAAATCTTAGTGTTACCCTCGAGCGAGTACGGAAAAAGCATGAGCTTAATCGCGTCATTCAGCACATCTCTAAACTTGAGAGTCGAGGTAATACGATGAAAATTCTGAATGTGAGCGTGCGGGCTATCGGTCTCATTGCCACGAAATTGGTCGGCACGAATGAGTGATAAAAGACCCGAATTAATCTCATAATGATCCGCCAAAATAGCCGGCACAACGATTGCTTCCCCATACCATTCGGTGGGTGCACGGAGCAATTCCTCCATTGTTCGGTTATCGACCATCTCTACAACAGTAGGTGGAAGCTCGGGTTCCACTATTCGTTGTTGACGATTTCTATTTCTACGAGGAATGTTTTCAAGCCTATTGTAATCAATCGAAAGTCGAGAAGATCGTAATTGAATAAACCAAAGTGACGAGAATTTTAGAGGGTTGAAGAAAAGAAATTAGACAAGAAGAAGATTATTTATGGTATTTTTATTAAATCAATCCAAGATTGACAAAAACAAGGAGTAAGGATAATTACTATGGAAGTAAATTACCCTCGATCGATTTTGAAACGATAGGTGAAAACCTAAACGTCTCGAGGTCCAATAAGTAAACTACAAAAATAAGATATAATACTACTTGAGTTGGCAAACCAATAATCGGCCGTCCCTCTCAATATACGCACAAGCAAGCGGGGAAACGAGGTGGCACAAAGCACTTAAAAATCTTTTTCCTTAGACGGCCTTTTATAGCATGTCGCCTTATACCCACCTTATAGTTTGTATTAATCGAGTTCAAACTTTTTATTAGCATTTATCTATTTTGCCTCTTTTTTTTTGTTTTGGATTCGATTACAATAGCTAGGTGATGAAATCCCAACTAAGGTCTTATTTGGAAGTAGGTAAATTTATTGTTCTACGTAATATAATATAGCAATCAAAAAACACGAAAAATGATACATACTATAATAATAGAAAAATAACAAAACTTTCCGAGGACGGAAAGGGTCTTCAAATCAACGATAAACAAATCTCCACAAGATGAATCGTACACAAGATCCCCGGCAGCGGCGCCAAATTATTTTGATGTATGTCATGATATGTATGTATTAATTAAGATACGTTATAGGGTAAATTAGAAAATTACCTTTAGGAAAAGGTAATAGACTAAAATTACCAAACACGGATTTAATTAAACACGTAGATGAACAAAGTTCGTTGTACACGAAGATCGAGTGAAATTGAGACGTTTTGTTTTGATATGGACAATTGATTTGAATGGTTTTCGGTTTTAAAACTACAATTAATTCTACCAATTTTAAATCCTAAGTGCATGAATCGTACCCCGTTTAATCTAAAAGATAATTATCAAAAATTAAAACTTTAAAACAATTTAAATTTAATAATCTATTTAAAATCTATTTTAAATTTAATCTATTCAATTAAAATACTTTACACTATTTAAAATCCTATATAAACAAATTTAGGAAAATATTTAAAATTATAAACAAATTTAATCAAATTTAAAAAAAATTTACTTTTACTTTTAACTAACAAAATCTATTTAAAAACTAATTTTATTTAAAACTAAACTAGTTAAAAACTAATTCATTTTAAAACTAATTTTAAATTTAAAAATAATAAAATATAATTTTATTTGTTGTATTTATGATTTTATTATTATTTTTTTTACTTTATAAAATCTATTTAAAACAAATAATCTAATTTTAATTAATGAAAACTTTAATTAAGATAGAAATTTAAAGCTGACAGCCCTAAAACTAACAAGCTATATTATTTAAAAGGGGGTTATTTAAACACAAATGCAAGATAGGTGACCAGGAGGTCATGGGTTCGAATCCGCCTATGGTCATTATTTTTAATATATATTTTTGGAAAAAGAAGAATTTGATTGTACAACCAAAAACTTCCTAAACATGTTATAGTAACTCAGCAGAACATAACAAATTATCAACAAAAATAGAATTGCACCTAAAATATCATCATTCAGCAGACCTTTAAAATAATTTAGTAAAAACAGATTCTTTAATTTAGACACACTAAAAACTCAATACATCAGTGTTTATATAAACTTACACTATGCATTTTCAAATTCAGAGTGAGACAATCAAATTAAAGTGACAGTCCAAATTAATACCACTAGCAACCCTAAATCTGAATAATATACATCAATACCGAATTATAAAGCAATGCCTTAGTTTGCATCAAATGAATTACTCCTATGAAAGATAAACTACAACAAAGACTTATGCAGCATATATTCAGTCGTACAAGGCAGTTCTCCTTAATAGACTATGAGCTCAATTATAGAATCACACAGTTATACAAAACTTAAGCAGATTCAATCAATCCTATACAAACCAAAATAAGCACATTCATTGATGTCAAAACCACAAATCCTAACAGATCTAGAACAGGTTAATCCTAGCATAACAGCACGCCTAATTATGAGAGAACTAATATAAACTCAGCAGTCTAAATCACACATGACAGCTTCAAAAGTACGAATCGTCATTAACTTTACATAGCAAAATCATCCTCATACCACATCACAGTAACCATTAATCTAACTTTAGCTGATTACCACAACCAAAACAAATTTGTAAAATCATAAACCTAAAACAGATTATCAACTCAATTTATTTTTCACAATCAAAAATCATAATTCACAACAACGAAATTAACAGCTAAAACTGAACTTAATGATAGATAAATAAATAAAGATGTGATTAACCAGTATTATGAAGAACCGTTGATGCAGTAGGATAGCGCTGACCTTCCTATGGAATTCGATAATACAACTTCAAACTATCTAATTACCATCACGAACTCACGAACCAAATATGGATCCAGCAGATTAATATGATACTTTTCGATTTATCAGTGGATAAGCGGATTCCTATTCTTAGCACAAATTAATCCCAAGAAGCTATTAATAAGCTTATAAGATCAATTTTTCATGTTATGATATTCAATCAGTTTAATGGAACAAAAATAAATTCAGTTCAAGATTAATAATAAAAATATCACGAGACTCATAAAAAAACTGAAGTTATGTTTTATTAATTAAAAACTTAGATTAATACAAGATTAAAAAGTAAAATAAATCCTACAACTAATTATACAGCATACCATTAAAAACTAAAGAAAGGGATGATTTATTACAGGGAAAAGGGGGGTTGTTATAGGAGAATGAGAGGGGTTGGGGTTGTTGAAGGAGATGATCTCTAACCGTCCATTCAGCATCTCTGACTCTCTTTCTTCCCTGTTATGATCCAAGGGCTGTGATTTACCCTTGGTCACACGGATTGCCACGCTGTAAGAAGTTGTGCTAGTTGAGTGCTTACTTGGCAAAATATCACTGGCTCTCTTCATTATGGCGGGTGGATTGGCCAATCAGGACGAGTCTGTGATGCAACTCTTAGCCACGTGGCACATAGAACTAAGCATCTGTGTGTAGACACGCGCCCCAATCTTCCTCAATTATCTGAAAAAGTGCGTGAATTGCATTTGCCCTTTGATTTGAGAAACCCCCTAAAAACTAGGGTTCATGAGTGGCTGTGTAGTTTATCCCTAATTTCTTTTCCCTGCGTCTCTCTTTATTTTATTTTTCTCTTTGTGTATATTTTGACCAAAAGTGTTGGCTCACAAAGTTTTTATAAACTTTATCCCACCGTCACTTTAATTTCCTTTGTGGGCCTTGGATAGACCATATCACTCCACTGTCCAATGTTTGTGTAAATGAGCTTGATGGACCCGATCACCACTCCATTCGTCTTATTTATTGTGTCTTGGACCTTTGGTCCAAAAAGATATATAGCACTCCATCCATCCTATTTATTGTGTTGGGCTTGTAATGGGTATTCCAAAATTTATCAAATGAAACTATATTAATGAGCTTCTAGGCCCACTAAGCTCATGTGGGACCCACTTGACAATAATCTTTCAAAAACTTAAATCCGCGAACAAAATCGAACTTGATTTTCGGCTTCCTCGATTTTTATTCAATCTCGTGTCGTTTTTGCCGATTTTCGTGAACTTGCTACCTACACACACGAAACAAACAAAACATGCATATACATGGCCATTTTCATACAATTTATGCATTTTATGTTTGTTTTATGATATAATTGATATGAGTAAAATCACTCATATCATGGATCAAGAACAGGTGATCTTAATTCTTAAAAACATTGTAATTTATTTAGTTGAAGCTGGGTTTTGTGGGATTACACGAATATCGAGACACTAGGGTGTCTTGGTATGCCTTCTGGTTGGTCGGCAGCAAATGGGGAAACCACCAGGGGTGTTTGTTTTCTTAAACAGTAGGGTTAATAGCACACTAGGGGTGTTTGGGACTAATTGGCAGAGAGGGGGTGTTTGGGATTGTAATAGCAGTGGGAACAAAACTATGGCAGTGGGAGCAATAGCAAAATGGGGGGAAACATTTACAAGCAGTGGGAACTAATAAAAAACGGGGGGAACCATGCACTAGTACAAAAAATGGTATCCGTCACACTCAAAAAGAGTGACCGTAGGCCTACTGTCACACGCGGATTTTTTAGGCTTTGTGACCAAAGGTCCCGCGACCGTAAGTACCTTTTGGTCACAAGTTCGTCTTAGTGACCTTAGCTATCAAAAATGAGTGACCAATACTCGAAAATGTGTGACAAACTGGGTACAATATTTGGTGTTATAGTGAATATGTGTGACGGCAAACACTCTACAGTTACACGAGTTTTGTTTGAGAGAGACTATTGTTTATAAGTTTGTCACATGAATATACGATATGTGTGACATTTACTATGTGATTAGTGTATGTTTGTGTGACCTTTTATGATATGTAGTCACACAAATCATGCTAATGATACTGAGTTTGTCACATACAATTAACCAAAGAGTTACCAATAGTAGAAATAAATGTGACTGTATGCTTTGTCAAGTCAAGCCAATTGTGTTTTGTGTGACTACATGCATCCAATAGTCACATAAATTGTATGTTTGTGTGACCTTTTATAACATGTAGTCACACAAATCATGCTAATGGCACAAAGTTTGTCACATACAATTAACCAAAGAGATACCAATAGTAGAAATAAGTATGACTGTATGCTTTGTCAAGTCAAGCAAATTGTATTTTGTGTGACTATATGCATCTAATAGTCAAATGAATTGTATTTTTGTGTGACCTTTTATAACATGTAGTCACACAAATCATGCTAATGGCACTAAGTTTGTCACATATAATTAACCAAAGATTTACCAATAGTAGAAATAAGTGTGACTGTATGCTTTGTCAAGTCAAGCAAATTGTATTTTATATGACTATATGCATTCAATAGTCACATGAATTGTATGTTTGTGTTACCTTTTATGACATGTAGTCACACAAATTATGATAATGGCACTGAATCTGTCACATACAATTAACCAAAGAGTTACCAATAATAGTAATAAGTGTGATTGTATGCTTTGTCAAGTCAAGCCAATTGTATTTTGTGTGACTATATGCATCTAATAGTCAAATGAATTGTATGTTTGTGTTACCTTTTATTACATGTAGTCACTAATAAGTGTGAAAACACTTATCCTTTTACCACTTAATTATAATAATGACCAAGCCAAAACGTGTATTTTATGTCGTAAATGTCGGAATTATGCGTGGTTTGTGTTTTGTTGTGATTTAGGATCAAAAGGTAAAAAGGAAAGAAAACACGGGCTTTCACGGGCTTTTATCGAAGAAAAAGAAAAAAGACGAAGTCAAAAGATCAAGAGTGCAAAAAGAACGGAAGTCCAAGGCCTATTCTGAAGATTTATCGAAGAAAAGTCTAAAGACGGAAGTTTAATAAAGCCGAAGAACTCAAGTCTAAATAAGTGAAGATATTATAAGACGAGTTAAATGAATCCCGAGACAAAGTTGAAAAAGTCGAAGAATTTAGAAGACAAAAAGACGTGAAGAAAGAAGGAAGCAACACATGCTTAGCCTCCCTAATCACAATAAATACCCTCCTAATCTCACATTAGGAGGTGTTGGCTATTTTGACAAACTAGTCTTCCATCTTTAATTACTTGCACTTTTCTTAATTGCACCTTTAATTACTTGTCTTGCACCTTAAATTTGTAAGCATTTAATTCTTGTCTTTATTTTTAATTGTTGAATCTTAATCTTAATCAAGTTTTATATTAATCTCTCATTCTACCTTTCTTGTCTTGATTTAATCTTTATGTTTATGTGGTTATTGTTATGCTTGTTTGATTATTGGTTATACTTTTATGTTTTTGATTATGTTAGCTTATTGATTTTATAGCTTATTGTGTTTTTCTTAAATTTAATTAAGTGCTTTTTAGTTAATTTTTATAAAAAGTTGTTTTTAAATATTTTTATTGCTTAGTGTTTTTAAAAGTTTTTAAATTTTAGCTTAATAGCTTTTTCTTAAGTTTGATTTGGTAATAGTTTTAGTTAAGTGCTTATTTGTTTCTAGCTTAATTTTAGTTTTTAGCTTATTTGATTTTAGTGGTTATCCGGGTTTGGTAAAACCCTCTTATTCCGAACACTACTCTGTCCATCATTCCGAATAGAGCTTCGAAATCCCATTATTCAGGATAGGTCTTCTCAGGTTATTCCGGATAAGGATAAGCAGATAGATTCCGGATAAGCATCCGGGATATATTCCGGATAGTGACAGTTTTGGGAATTCCGGATAAGCTGCTGGAAATTATTTCGGATAGTATCTACAGATTCTGGATAAAGCTTGGAAGTTTATTTCGGATAAGGAATTTCTGGGTATTCAGGATAAGCCGCAGGGTAAATTATTCCGGATAGCCACAAGTGGATATTCCGGATAAGAGTCTCGACAAATATTCCGGATAAGCTACTGAAAATTATTCCGGATAGTGTCTCGATCTTCAGTTTCCGGATAAGAGTATTTGTTTATTCCGGATAAGGGTTTAAACTTGTTCCGGATAAGCAGGAACTATAGATTCCGAATAACAAGCCGGAAGTTATTCCGGATAAGCTGTTTGAGGTCATTCCGGATTAAGGATTTAAGTTTGATATTCCGGATTAAAGTGACAGATTTATTCCGAATAGAGATCTCATCCATATTCCGGATAAGCAGTGTAAGTTTGGTAATCCGAATAGTGACAGTACTTCGGGTTCCGACTTAGGTTTGTTTACTCTTCTCTTATTTCTAAGCATTTAATTTTCTCGCCATTTTTCTTTAAGTCATTTTAATTGCTTTTCTTTATTTTAAACTTCAAGTCTACATTTTTATTATTTTGTCAATTTAATTTTTCGTCACGCTTTAATTTTGTCATTTAATTAATTTACTTTTAAAAGTTTTAATATTGCACCATTTAAGTTTTAATTAGTTCTAGATTTAAGTTACCCGTCATTTACGTTAAAGTTTTGCAATTTAATTTTACAACAACGATAAAAATATTGTTTTCCACCAAAAGACAGTTGAGTCGCACACTTTTCCCTTTCTCAATTCGAAAAGATCGGACGATAACTTTTTACATACAAAATCTCAGTTATTAAATGGCATCGCTGCCGGCTCTTTTCGTAAAGATTGACGGTTTTTTGTGAGAGACGCGTTGAATTTTGGGATCCGTTTACTCGTGAACGTTATTTTTCTTGCTTAAAAAATTCCAAAAATCATAAAGATTAAAAATTGTTAAAAATCCATTAAAAAATTTCAAAAATCCAAAAAGATTTTATTTTTATTTTTATAGTGTATATATATTGTCTATTTCTTTGGTATCTTTTTCTTTTGCTTTTGCAGGTGTATGCGTACTAGATCTTCAACTTATTCAGAGACCGAGACTCGTGAAGATTTAGATATGGCAGGTGTGAACAACAACAATAATCCACCCCACCCCAACATGAATAACAACAACAATGTTCTTCCACCACCTGATCTTAGAACGATGGAGGAGCTTTGTCAACCCACAATGAATGGACGAGGAGGACCGATTGCGCCGATGCAAATCACGGCTCCGGAGTTTTTGTTGAAGCATCACATGATCCAACAAGTGCAGAAGACTTGTCCATTTAGAGGATTATTGAATGATGATGCCAACAAACACCTCGACAAGTTCATTACCGTTACTCAAAGCATGAAGTTTCCCGGGGTTACTATGGATTTTCTTCGCCTACACCTATTTCCACACACCTTATCCCACCATGCCGAAAAATGGTTTGATCGTCTTCCAAAGAATTCAATTCATACTTGGGATGAGATGACTCAACGCTTTTTGTCGCGCTACTTACCATCATCCATGGTCACGAGCCTTCGAAATCAAATTAGTCGATTTACACAAGAACCTGATGAATCACTTTTTGATGGTTGGGAAGGATATAATGTTTTGATCAATCGATGTCCAAACCACAACATGCTCCCCGTCATCTTAATTGATACTTTCTACAACGGTTTAACTTTTCGTGATCGTGATACGATTAATGCAGCCGCCGGTGGCACATTTATGAAAAGAATACCCGAGGAGTGTAGAGAGCTTATCGAGAACATGACTACTCACTACAAAAATTGGGATTCATCCGCATCTTCAAGATCAAACCCGAGAGTCAATGTTTCTTCTACTTCTTTAAACCCTGATATCACCAAATTGACCCGCGCAATGGTCGAAATGAGCAAAAACATGCAACTCTTGGCTACAAATCAACAACAACAAGTTAAAGATGTTGCTACTTCTTGTGAGACTTGCGGGGGTCCTCACTCATACACTGATTGTCCTTTTACTCATGACAATCCAGAAAACGTGTATGCGGCTTATGGTAACTACTCAACGGAAAAATACCAAGCCCGACCTCAAGGTGATCGTAACTTGCTAAGTTACCGTTCTAACAACTTTCTTTCACCCGATTTTTCTCCTCAAAACCACAACCCCAACAACTTCAATAGAAGCAATCCAAACCCACCACGAGCTTCTAATCCTTATCACCCACCCGCTCAACAACCACCACCCATTAATCATGATGTTGAAACCTTAATGAGAACCCAAGGAGAGCAAATTAAGAATCTATAAAGCCAAATTATCAATTTGAAAGGGGATATCACTAAGCAAGGTAATGATATTATATCCGAGCTTCGACATGATATACAAACCTCTTTTAGCACTCAAACAAATGATTTGAAGACTACGCTGGCTAGTTTCTTACCAACTACTCAATCCACTACTTCGGGCTCTCTTCCTTCAAATACCGTTACCAACCCAAGAGCGAATGTGAGTGCTATTACTACACGCAGTGGAGCAACTTTAGTAGGACCATCTATCCCTCCCTCAGTTACTCCATCTACACCTCCCCCACCACCATTTATCCCTCCTACTCCCATTCCTAGTATTAGTTCTCCATTACCGTCTCCACCTCTTAGTGAAGTACCCAAGAAAAACCTTCCCCAACCCCGCCTTCCACCTTTAAACCTTCAACATCTCAACCTTTACCTGCTACACCTACACCTTCCACCTATAAACCCAATATTCCTTATCTATCTCGCTTAGACAAGGCCAAACTACAAACCAAGGATGACATTCAAGTGTCAAACTATTTGAAGAAAGTTTCGGAAATGACCATCACCTTTAGCCTTGTTGAAGCTCTAGCACAAATGCCTAAATTTGTTAAGATGTTTAAGGAATTGCTTAATAAGAAGGAGAAGATGGCCGAGTTTGTTAATACTCGATTGAATGAAAATTGTTCTGTCGTCCTTCTTAAAGAACTTCCGAAGAAACTTGGAGTTCCCGGTCGTTTTGTGTTACCATGTACTTTTCACCAAACCGAAGAATTTACTGCCTTAGCCGATCTCGGGGCAAGTATAAATCTAATGCCTTTAAGTATTTGGAAAAAGTTATCATTACCCAATCTTACACCAACAAAGATGACTCTTGAGCTTGCAAATCGCACTCTCGCTTACCCTCTTGGTATTGCCGAAGATGTGTTCATTAAAGTTGGCACCTTCACTTTTCCGCTTGAATTTGTTGTTATTGATTATGAAATGGACCCTCGTATTCCTTTAATACTTGGTCGGCCGTTTTTGAGAACCGGAAAAGCTCTAGTCGATGCTGCCGGAGGTGAGTTAATCTTAAGGGTCAGGAATGATGCACAAGTGTTCAAAATGGGGAAGATCACAACCAAATCTAATGGAAGAGAATCAGCGAATATGATTAATGTGCTTGATGATTTTGTCGTCTACAACAATCCTCTATTCGATTCTTGATATGATAATCCACTGTTCCAAGATGATGTGGATGATTCTCTATCTAATTCTGATCCTCCACCAATTTATGATTCTCCATCGATCTTTGATGCTTATGATGACGATTCTAGTTCCAATGGAGATGATTATGATGATTTTACTTCTGAGTATCCAGACATGCCCACTTATGATGATTTTGATGAGGCTGATACTCTCTCGAGTGATTCTTCACATGATGAAGATACTCCGCCAACAACACTTGATCCTACTTTGGATGACTACTCATTTGAGGAAGACATTGCTACTTTTCTCAACACTTACTTCCCAAATAAGAGTGATGCTCCTCCTTTGGACTTTGATGATTATGGTCTTTATCCTCCTTTGGATATGAAGAAACCCGTTTCAAAGGAGAAGAAGCCGGACGACACCGCTATCCGTAGTTCTTATGTCTTGACACCTCTCTATCCACTTTCTGAGGATGAGATTGTGCGATTTATGAGCGGATCATCTTCAAGGTCTGCTGAGCCTGAGTGTTATTTTCCCCTAAAGGAAAAGGTGTTCGACCCCTGTATTGCAATTTTTAAGCCATCTCAGTATCCATCTGATGAAATAAAAGGAAAGATTTTTGGAAACCATGGAGATGTGCTTTCACCTTAGCACACTTGCTACCACCGTGCTCCATCATTGCTTAAGGGAACCTTGCCTAATATTCTTTGGCTTGCCTTGTTCGCCTTAAGCTTGTGCTATTTGATGGACGAAAACCATGTATTTGATCCTGGTGGATGTCTTTCAAGCATCTTCCTATGCTAATCAAGGTCGAGTCAGGCTCACGACTCGGTTAACAAAAACAAGCGCTTCTCGGGAGGCAACCCGCAGTATCTATTCTTTTTCTCTGTTTTCATAATAAGTGTAGGGGGAGAACCTAGTATGTGTTTGTTGTTTTATTTCTTATGATGTGCAGGGATTCGATCTTTCAAAGATCCATTCTTGATGACTTTTGACGACCCATGATTCCGTGTACCCGTCTTCCCGATTCTATCCTAAACTCTTTTGATTCACTATTTTATATTCTTCAATATTAAAATAGGAATCACTTTAGTTGTCTCTTCCTTAGCAAAATTTAAACAAAGTGCACAATGTCATAAGTGTAGGGGAGGTTACTTCCACATGCTTAAACATTGAGGAAAATATTTATATTAAGTGTAGGGGGGACTTCTATCGAAGTTAAGTGGGTTTTTCCTTGTATTTGTCCTCATTTTAACCGGAAAATTGATTTTTCGACATTTTTCAAAATTTTTGATCTATTTTTGCCTTGTAGTTTTTCCTTTGTTATAGTTATTTTATTTTGTTGCTAGAATAAATTTTTAATAAAGTGGTTTTAAATTTTTTAACGTTGTGAATCTTTTGACTCAATCCGAGTTTACTTATCTAAGTTTACTCTAGCTAGTATCCTTAACGTGTTTAAGTCATGTTTTGCTAGGCTTTTATATAGGGAACTTTAAAACGCGAAAGTGTTAACTCTTATGGGTTAAGAACAAGAACTTTTCGCAAGTTCCTATAATTGATCCTAGAGAGTCGTTTATCAAGGGAACTTTAAAATGCGAATTCTAAACTTGAAAAAGACTAAGAATTTGCAAGATCCTATAGATGACTCGAAAACCCAAAACTTTGATTTAATAGGCTAAGCATCCACGAGTCTCATTCCTTGAGATTTTAAATTGTGGAGAACGAGAGATGATAGAGTCAATTATAAGTTTGGTATTCTTTCATGAATTTATGTGAGTTGATTATGAGCTTTTTCTCCCATCGCTTGTTAATAAATTTAATTGTAATAAATAAGGATGTACGATTTGAAAAGTTACTTAGCTTCTAGCACAGATCGTTTAAAAGTTGCTCTATATTAATTAGAGTTCATAGCCAAGGCATAACTATTGAAGCGGGATGCGAAGATTGGCGAGTCCGAAAAGGCCCTAACAAGGCATGAGGACTACATATTGTTGCTAAAGATCCACAGTGATGTGAAGAATCATTTATCAAAAATCAATATGAAGGATCGAGACATACGACGAAAAGCAAACACTCCCCTAAAGATCATGGAGAAGTCTATCCAAAAAGGCCCTAACAAGGTATGAGGATAAATATATCCAAGTCCTAAAAGGAGGCGGATCGTTGTATATCAAAATCCCAAATAAAGATTGGAGAAAAATGAAGAAGTCGTGGTCCAAATATGAAGAATCTCTCAAAAAGTTCAAGTGAAAAAAGTCCTAGTATGAAGAGAAGACCATTATTTCATGAACGTCTCTCAAGATTTGAAGTATGAAGTTGCTGCCAAATATCGGTCCGAGAAAGGTCTCAAATCGTGAAGCGGGTTATGCCAAGATATGAACTTTATGAGGTCCCGAGAAGCAGTTTTAAAAGATTTTGTCCTTTAGCTAACTATTGATTAAATCGTCATACTTTATTTTTAGCCTAATAACTATCGAAATAAGTCAACAATGCATCCTCGTGATCATTCAAGACAATCATAAAATATAAGAGATACACTTAGGAATAAGGGAGTCTAAGTGAATAATTGGGCCACATGAATTCGTGTTAGTTTGCTAACTTATAATAACAATGATCTCGTTTTTAAGCTTGGTATGGGGAACGTGAAACTTGAGGGTGATAAACATTCATGACATTCCAAAACCCTAAGGTAATTCTTTGACCTTTTTACTTGATTTCTATCTCTTTTATGTCTTGTGTTTAATAAAGGCCAAGATGGATTGATTATGATGAAAAAATGTAAAACTTGCTTTGTAATTAATGCATTGCATGAGGACATTGCAATGGTCAAGTGTAGGGGATTTAATAAATGTGAAAACACTTATCCTTTTACCACATAATTATAATAATAACCAAGCCAAAACGTGTATTTTATGTCGTAAATGTCGAAATTATGCGTGGTTTGTGTTTTTGTTGTGATTTAGGATCAAAATGTGAAAAGGGAAGAAAACACGGGCTTTCACGGGCTTTTATCAAAGAAAAAGACAAAAGACGAAGTCAAAAGATCAAGAGTGCAAAAAGAACGAAAGTTCAAGGCCTATTCTGAAGATTTATCGAAGAAAAGTCTAAAGACGGAAGTTTAATAAAGCCGAAGAACTCAAGTCTAAATAAGTGAAGATATTATAAGACGAGTTAAATGAATCTCGATAAAAAGTCGAAAAAGTCGAAGAATTTAGAAGACGAAACGACGTGAAGAAAGAAGGAAGCAACACATGCTTAGCCTCCCAAATCACTATAAATACCCTCCTAATCTCACATTAGGAGGTGTTGGCTATTTTGACAAACTAGTCTTCCATCTTTAATTACTTGCACTTTTCTTAATTGCACCTTTAATTACTTGTCTTGCACCTTAAATTTGTAAGCTTTTAATTCTTGTCTTTATTTTTGATTATTGAATCTTATCTTAATTAAGTTTTATATTAATCTCTCATTCTACCTTTCTTGTCTTGATTTAATATTTATGTTTATGTGCTTATTGTTATGTTTGTTTGATTATTGGTTATGGTTTTATGTTTTGATTATGTTAGCTTATTGATTTTATAGCTGATTGTGTTTTTCTTAAATTTAATTAAGTGCTTTTTAGTTAATTTTTATAAAAAGTTGTTTTTAAATATTTTTATTGTTTAGTGTTTTTAAAAGTTTTTAAATTTTAGCTTAATAGCTTTTTCTTAAGTTTGATTTGGTAAAAGTTTTAGTTAAGTGCTTATTTGTTTCTAGCTTAATTCTAGTTTTTAGCTTATTTGATTTTAGTGGTTATCCGGGTTTGGTAGAACCCACTTATTCCGAACACTACTCTGTCCATCATTCCGAATAGAGCTTCGAAATCCCATTATTCAGGATAAGTCTTCTCAGGTTATTCCGGATAAGGATAAGCAGATAGATTCCGGATAAGCATCCGGGATATATTCCGGATAGTGACAGTTTTGGGAATTCCAGATAAGCTGTTGGAAATTATTCCGGATAGTGTCTAGATCTACAGATTCCGGATAACGCTTGGAATTTTATTCCGGATAAGGAATTTATGGGTATTCAGGATAAGCCGCAGGGTAAATTATTCCGGATAGCCACAAGTGGATATTCCGGATAAGAGTCTCGAAAAATATTCCGGATAAGCTGCTGGAAATTATTCCGGATAGTGTCTCAATCTTCAGATTCTGGATAAGAGTATTTGTTTATTTCGGATAAGGGTCTAAACTTGTTCTGGATAAGCCAGAACTACAGATTGCGGATAACAAGCCGGAAGTTATTCCGGATAAGCTGTTTGAGGTCATTCCGGATTAAGGATTTGTTTGATATTCCGAATTAAAGTGACAGATTTATTCCGAATAGAGATCTCATCCATATTCCGGATAAGCAGTGTAAGTTTGGTAATCCGAATAGTGACAGTACTTCGGGTTCAGACTTAGGTTTGTTTACTCTTCTCTTATTTCTAAACATTTAATTTTCTCGCCAGTTTTTCTTTAAGTCGTTTTAATTGCTTTTCTTTATTTTAAACTTCAAGTCTACATTTTTATTATTTTGCCAATTTAATTTTTCGTCACGCTTTAATTTTGTCATTTAATTAATTTACTTTTAAAAGTTTTAATATTGCACCATTTATGTTTTAATTAGTTCTAGATTTAATTTACCCGTCATTTACGTTAAAGTTTTGCAATTTAATTTTACAACAACGATAAAAAAAAATTCCACCAAAAGACAGCTGAGTCGCACATTTTTCCCTTTCTCAATTCGAAAAGATCGGACGATAACTTTTTACATACAAAATCTCAGTTATTAGTCACACAAATCATGCTAATGGTACTTAGTTTGTCACATACAGTTAACGAAAAAGTTACCAATAGTATTAATAAGTGTGACTGTATGCTTTGTAGATTCAAGCAAATTGTATCTTGTGTGACTATATTCATCCAATTGTCACATGAATTGTATGTTTGTGTGACCTTTTATGACATATAGTCACACAAATCATGCTAATGGCACTAAGTTTGTCACATACAAATAACCAAAAAGTTACCAATAGTTGTAATAAGTGTGACTGTATGCTTTGTCAAGTCAAGAAAATTGTATTTTGTGTGACTATATGCATCCAATAGTCACATAGAATTGTATGTTTGTGTGACTTTTTATAATATGTAGTCACACATTGGAATGTGAATAAGTGTGACTATGTTTCATCTTCTAGTAACCTTTCAGAATTTAAAAAAACAAATAACAAAATTCTAGAAATCAAATTTCAATTGCATTAATATATAAAATTGAATGTACATAATCAAATCAACAAATGTAATGTCGTATTATTCTCAAGTAACATACTTTTCACATAGAATCACATTTGTAAAGACTCTGAATCACCGTTTTGTAAAGACTTTTGAGCCTTGTTATTCCTAGCTTGTTTCTGCATGTGAGTAATAGTCGTATGTGTACTGCCTGCTGGAACATTCATCGAGCGCTTAGATCCTATCTTTGGTGCACTTTCAACAACAACTTTCATGGTATTTGGTGGTGTTGTTTCTTGTATGGAAACAAAAGCCGTGTATTAAACATTGAACTAAATATGAAAAGCTATGTATATGTAGGATGATAAATCTAGTGTATGTATCTCTTCCAAAAAATAACCTTTTTCCTTTAGCCATGCCACGAAACTACCTTTTACATCCTTAACAGTTTTAAACCATTATTTTCGGCATCAGGTATGAATGCTGCATCCACTAAGGATTCATCAACTGAATATTTGTAGCAATTTTTTGGTAGTGGTTGGTTATGAATCATTACATTGTCTCCATCCTTAGACTTGTATACCCTACCGTTACCAATGATCATTGTCCTAGATATGTTCCACAGTTTGCACTTAAATGTCTGAAGAAAAAATGTTTACATGCGTTAATGACAAATAAATCAAACAAGTAATTATATGAAAAATGATGAAATACTTACATCTGGTAGTGATGGTGGAGACTGATTTACTTTTGATTTAGAAGGTGTACGCTTCTTTCGTATTGATGCAATAGGTACGTCTTGTTGTGGCGAGGGAGACAGATTTTGTTGTGATCCGGAAGCTGGATAAATATCTTCTTAAGATTGGGAATTTTAAACTGGAGACTTCTTTTCCAACGATCCTGTCTTATTTTTTGCTAACCTAGTTCTAGTATGTACTTGCATATATACATAACACAGTAAATAAGTCATGTATAGTACAATTTAGAAACCAAACATGGTTTTTTTATAACTTACCTTCTTCACAGTTGCAGTTGCAGCTGTAGTTGCATTGTCCAAATCCTTGTTCGAAGTTGCAGTTGTCTTAGACATTGGAAATAACATACCCTTCTGAAGTCCACCACTACTGATCGACGTCCTTTGCTCTTCACTAGGTATTTTGCTTAATGCAGTATGTTCTAGTTGTAATACCTGCAATATATAAGTATGTTAATTGTTAATGGTATTACAGACTGAAAATCATCAAATCAAAATTAGAAAACTAGTCTTACATTTGACTGACTTGGCATTAACTCGGCTATATTAACCCCTTGTGAAGACATAACTTTCAACATTTTTTCAATAGTTTCCTGTGTTTGTGACATCTTGATGGTTAATTCAGCGACTGTATCTTGTTTCCTTCTAGGTAGATCAAAGAACTTCCTGCACGTAACTCTGCCTCCCACTCCTCGCGCCACTATCAACCATCAAGGTTCCATCTCTGATCTGTTCCTCTGCTTCCAGCTGCACACAAAAAATGGTAAATAATTTATTATACGAATATAAACATTATATAAAAAAATTTGCAATAACACTTACAATCTTAGTGCCAACTTTGATTGTTTCATCATCTGCCTCTTTTCCTTCTTGTCTAACCCTTCCATTAAACCACAATACACCATGGGGGGGGGGGGGGTTCTTGATCTGGTGTAATTTCTTTTCTTATGATCTTCCAAACATCAAATACATACAGATGAAAAGTTAAACCAACATGGACAACAGTGTTAGGATATTACACCAATATAACCTTACCATTTGCTCTTTTATATATACATAACCACCACGTCCCATTGTATGCTGATAAAGAGACTTGCAACGCGCCAATTTATTAGTAGCTAATTTTGCCTAACAAAAAAGATTACTGGATGAGAAGTTGCTAGTACGTAACATATTGTGTTTGTCATACGGAGTTTCAAAACAATGCATACATGCGGTGTTTATAAATGTAAAACAAAATAGAAATTAACAACCTTAAATTCTTCTGTCGCCGTGTGGTTTACAAAAGCGACCTAGTGTTCCGCTTTGACGATTGGTTTGTAATTCTTTGGAACTACATTTAGTTTTTTAGGATTATCTAGGTTGGGAACTATGTGCTTTGCTGTCAATTTGCTTCTAAAATTTCTTAGCAGTTCACCTAGCTTATTCATAACTAACTTTTTGTAGGACACATCAAATTCAAAGTATTGCTACACATATTAACATAATGTTAAAGTAAATGTAGGAATATGACTAATAGTTGGGTAAAAAATTTTGTATTTGTACCGTGGTTTCAGTCCAAAGTTTTTCTCTTGCTTCCTCCTTCACATATTTCCACGATAGAATCTTCAATCCTATCTGCTCTCGAACCGTGTCTCCTAAAAAACTTATAAACAATGATCTGTTTGGCCCTGATATTCTATTCAGTGCATCAAAGTTCACATTTATCTTCATGACATCTGGTTTTCCATATTTTATCCGAAACTTGGTTAACCTAGTTATACTCCTCTTATTAACAACCTTCTGTTTACTGATGTCTTCATCCGCATCCGATTGATCACCATAATCCTCTGATTCATAACCTCCTTCATTATCGTGATTTACATTATCATTATTAGCCAAATAATCATCATCATTAACAATATAATCTTGATCATTGTTTTCAGTGTTCATGATTATTGACATGTGTACAAGAACAATAAGTGGAAATGGTATGAAACTAGTGATAGCAGTAATTGAGATGGAGATGGAGTTAGAAAATTATGGTATATTTTGTTATTTTGAAGAAAAATTAGGATTTGAGATGGAGATGGAATTAGAATATTATGGTAACCGCATATGCAATAACTTAGCATGGACATTCAAAATTTTCGTGAAAAATTTGGCACCAAATACAAAAATTAAACAACCAAATATTTTGAACTCCAATTTGCCTCCAAGTTAAACATTCAAACTATGTAAACTTTCCTTTTGAGTTTGCTGGTAAAAATAAATTTTGAACATAATTTTATACTATTTTACACATTTTAACATCCAACCAAAAACCTTTGATAGATAACTGATAATTGCTTGAGTACAGATATTGAATTGTACATGAACTTAAAATAATTATATTAACTAGTTAATAAACCATATTGTTGATTACGGATAATTGATAATTATTTAATAATGCTAGTAATGCATACAAATCTATTAAATTGTTGCAACCTGTAGTTTGATAATACAACAGGTGCCTAGCAATACCAGACCAACAAAACTCAAAAAAAATTGTTCCTATTAAACAGGGAGAACTAACATCATCTAACCTTCCTTTTGCCTTTGCTGTTGCTCCCCTCTGCATCATTCCTTGACTGACCGTTCTCAGCAATTTCTTTCCAAGTTTTTTTACTGGCTAGGCCAACAACGACATTTGGTCTTGGAGCTTTAGCTTTAGAAGATGGAGCTTTGTGAGTGTGCTTTGATCTGGGAGTGTGCTTTCGTCTTGGAGCATCAGCTTGAGCAACTAATTCTTCATCACTAGAGTCAAAGAAAGGGCTCTTCCTAATCCAATCTATGTTTTCCCATTCCTACTGATATTTGACCACATCATGTGTTTAAAACAATTCATCGATGGTATAAACGTATACAACTTTATGCATAAACACATAACAACTTAAATATACCTTGTTTGAAATTTTCTTATATCCTTTCGAGTAAGCATTCGGCTTTGACTTTGAACCTAACATAGCATTAAGTTGAATAAATTAAAACTTCACAATGATGTACATTAAACCATAAACTTTTAGTTTTAACAGATTTACCTTTAGAATTGTTATTCTTCTTGAGTTCTAACTCATAATCCTCATCACTCGTGTCCTTCTCCTCATCACTTGTATATTCATCCTCGTCACTAGAATCTACCTTAGCATCATTAGTGTCTTCATCCTCATCAGATGAATTTGATTCATCCTCTGCAGTAGGTTTGAATATAATAGGAGTTTCCAAAAAGGGAGGATGAATAGAGGGAGGACGAACTTTTTTTAAAGATGTTGTGACATTAGGTACACCTAAAATTTGAGTTTGAAGCAAGGCGGGACGAACAGAGGGAGGACGAACTCGAGCGGACGAACTTGTGGCATTAGGAGTTTGAAACAAAGAAGGACGAACAGATGAAGAACTTGTGACATTATGTATACCTACAATAGGAGTTTGAAACAGTGGAGGACGAAAATAGGGAGTACTTGTAGAACTTATTGGCAAACTACGAATACGACTTGTAATTCTAGGGGGTGGGTGAAATTTAGCACTTTCAGAAGTAGATGATGAAGTGTCGGATTCTATTTTAATTACTTCTGCAAACATGTACATATTAATGTTAGTTATATGTCGATGAAGGGAGTGTTTGGCAGAATGTCTATCATGGTTGTTGATGCCCTAATAACATTTGGATTTGGTTATACATATGTTTGTATAGGGGACCATATCCTTAAACTATAACATACCATGGGACCATATCCAGACACATTAACAAAACCCATATCCTAGATTGAAACATAGACCATATAAACAAAATAACAAGGGTTAATCGTATAAATTGAATCACGTTAATTAAATATGACATAGGTCCACATACATGCATTAAAAGTAAGTGTAAACTCTAATATCAGTAACAAACTTACACTATTTGTATGAACCCTAATATTAAATTAAACAATAATGATTTTTGCATTACCTCTTTCCTGATGTTTCATGTTGTTAATGATTCTATAAATTGACGACTATTGTTTATGAGGTTTGATTTTTTTGATCGGTTATTGGGTGGTTAATTTAGGGTTCGTTCTTCCTGTGTGATTGTGAAAATGGTCGAAAATGGTGGTGGTTACAAGATGGTTACCGGATATTATGTGTGTTTAATGAAAATGCAAATATTAAATTTACTTAATAATAAAAGTATAATTAACATTTAATTTTTAAAGTTAATAACAAATAAATAATTAAATAACTTAAATATATAAATAATTAAATAACTTAAATATATTAATAACTAAATAACTTAAATATATTAGGTTATAATAATGCTTGACAACCACGAGATAAATATATCTTTTATTTTTTTAACAGTATGTGGGATTTAGTTGAGGTTTATATCAATCACCTTGAATAATCATCTCAAGTAATTTATTACGAATAAGGTCGATTTTTAATTGACGGTTTAATAAGGTTAGGGTGAGGACATTCTACTTTGGTATTGGGTTACGGTTTATGGTTTATTTATGGTTGAGTTTATGATTTAGTGTATATGGTTCACTGGTTTAGGGTTTAGGGTTTAGGGTTTAGGGTTTAAGTTTTATGGTTTGTGGTTTAAGGGTTAATTAATGGTTTAATGTTTATAGTTTAAGGTTAAATGGTTTAAGGTTTATGATTTAGTATTTAGGGTTTTTTGGGGTTAAGGTTTAGGGCTTAGGGTTTGCGGTTTAGGGTTTAGGGTTTAAGGTTTATGATTAATGGTTTACTTAGCTAGGGTTTGTGGTTTAATGGTTAATTAATGCTTTAATGTTTATAGTATAAGGTTAAATGGTTTAATATTTATGATCTAGTGTTTAGGGTTCATTGGTTTAGGGTTCAGGGTTTAGGGTTTAAGGTATAGTGTTTAAGGTTTATGGTTTGTGTTTTAAGGGTTAATTAATGGTTTAATGTTCATAGTTTAAGGTTAAATGGTTTAAGGTTTATGATTTAGTATTTAGAGTTTTTTGGGGTTAAGGTTTAGGGCTTAGGGTTTGCGGTTTAGGGTTTAGGGTTTAAGGTTTATGATTAATGGTTTACTTAGCTAGGGTTTGTGGTTTAATGGTTAATTAATGGTTTAATGTTTATGGTATAAGGTTAAATGGTTTAATATTTATGATCTAGTGTTTAGGGTTCATTGGTTTAGGGTTTAGGGTTTAGGGTGTAGGGTTTAAGGTTTATGGTTTGTTGTTTAAGGGTTAATTAATGGTTTAATTTTTATAGTTTAAGGTTAAATGGTTTAAGGTTTATGATTTAGTATTTAGGGTTTTTTGGGGTTAAGGTTTAGGGCTTAGGGTTTGTGGTTTAGGGTTTAGGGTTTAAGGTTTAGGATTAATGGTTTACTTAACTAGGGTTTGTGGTTTAATGGTTAATTAATGGTTTAATGTTTATAGCATAAGGTTATATGGTTTAATATTTATGATCTAGTGTTTATATATGGTTCATTGGTATAAGGTTCAGGGATTAGGGTTTAAGGTTTATGGTTTGTGGTTTAAGGGTTAATTAATGGTATAATGTTTATAATTTAAGGTTAAATGGTTTAAGGTTTATGATTTAGTGTTTACGGTTTTTTGGGGTTAAGGTTTAGGGCTTAGGGTTTGCGGTTTAGGGTTTAGCGTTTAGGGTTTATGGTTTATGGTTTAGGGTTTATGGTTTATGGTTTATGGTATGCATGATTATGATTTATGGTTTAATTAAGGTTTATGGTTTAATGGTTTATGGTTTACGGTTAAATGGTTTAAGGTTTGCGATTTAGGTTTTATTATTGGTTTTTGGTTTAATTTGTGCTTATGGTTTAATTGGTTAAGGTTTATGATTTAGGGTTGCCATCATTCGAGATAGATGGGTTTGACATTTCATATTTTTTAAAAACTTTAATGTTTTAAAATCTATCAGATAACAAATTAATCATCGTTTATGTTACATTCATACGTGAGCTTGTTGAAATAAGTCATAAAACAGTTTAATCACCCGACTTATATTATATAATTAATAAACAAGATTTATGTTATAATTATTAATATAATTATCATGATAATTAAACATGGCCATTTTATTTAAATAAATTTTAGGTTAAAATAATTATTAATTTAATTATTCATGTTACATTTAATTAATTAAGAAACATAGCTTAATTATGTTATATTAATTTTTAACCAAGGTTTAATTAAATTAATAACATGCTTTAATTTAATTATCCAATAATCATGTAAGGTAAAGTTCAATTAATAAAATCATGAAAAATTAATAAGATTATACTACTAAACTCGACTTATACTAACGTGTCTAAAAAGTGAATCGTTTAATTTGCATGCAACTTGATATATTGCACCGGTACCCCGTCCACTAATAACTCACTCACACACACACACAAACACATTCAATATCCGGAGGTTAAATAATGAATCAACCACCCACCCACCCAGACATAAACAGTAACAAATCTTCAAACCCTGATAAATCAAACCTAAGTGACCAGTTGGATATTGATTTTAAGATCACTCCTGAGATGATTGATTATGTGATAAATAAGTATGGAACCTACTGGAGATATCCTGATCCGATTACTGACACTATTGTTGAAGACTTGATGCAGTTAGATTTAAAAAACGGACTAAAGGAAAATCAAAACAAGGTTAGGCTTTTTACTGCGAAACAGTATTATTGAAGTTTTGATGATTTGTCTTTGTGTTGATGATGTTGCATGTTACGAAAATACCAATAATTGATTCTGTTTTAATATTTGTTATATAGATGACAAGGCAGATGAGGCCACGAAGGTTGATGAAGCTATGAAGGTTGATGAAGCTACGAAGGCACATATTAAAGGTCAATTTTGTGAAATTTTATGTTTATATGTTTGTCAGAAAGGCGTTAGATGGATCATTAGTTAGTGTTTACTATGTGATGTTTTAGGAGTAGTGAAAATGATAAATGGTTCAAGTATTCTGTTGGTTATATGATGATGTAAATACAGGAGATAAGGGGGTGTTTTGTTTAGCTTATATAATGGGCTTATAAGCTGAAACCAAGTGTTTGGCTAATCTTATATTAGTGGGCTTATAAACTTATATATGGGTGTTATGATAAGCCATAAAAATGTGTCTTTTTTAGGAAGGTTTGGGCTTATATAACATATTTACTATTTTACCCTCATGTTAACTTAAGTTTATATAAGCCATGGGCTTATAAGTTTATTAAACATAGGCTTATATAAGCAAAAAATAGCTTATATAAGCCCATTATATAAGCTAAAAACACACCATAAATTTTTAAAAAAGGGGTTGGTCATACTAGAAACCTTAAGTTCTCAAGTTTTTTTAAAGGGATGGAAGAGTATGTAAAGGGAAATTAAAAGAAAATGTTGTTCTTAAGTTTTTTTTAAAGAAGGAAGGGTAGGGAATGGGAAGGAGGAAGGAAGGAAAGGTGCAAGCATTTTTATGTATATATGTTCCGCCCAATTTTGGGGGGGATTGGGAAGAAAAATGGGTTAGGCTTGTATAAAATTACATTTATATCCTTATTATTCATCCACATTTTATATATTTCTACTAGGGTTTCTACCTTTTACATAAGTTATTCGTAACTGGCATCTCCTTTATATATGTCCATTACATGCTAATTTTTTGATCATGCAAAAATACATTCTGATAAAGTTATTACGTATAGTAAAAAAGGAGTCAGATCATGTATTTGCATCTTTCTGAGTTAGGTTATGAGTTTCGTTTGTCCTGGTCATAAAGGAATAACATCATGTATTTTCATCTTCCTTGTTGTGTTGTTAGCTAATGGTTGGTTTTACTAAAATATCCTCCCCTACTTTGCCCTTCCCATTCCACCCCCTTTCATTCCTTTAAAATAAGACTTGAGAACAGAGCGTAAACATTTGAGTTAAGATTCGGTTTGATTATCTTGATGTGAAAACGTATACACTTCCTGGCCAACTTTTTTGAATCTAAGATGGCATCGATAGAACAACCTACATATTTTCGTTTACCCTTTTTATGTAAGTACCGCTTACTATGACCGTGTCATTTCCCTTTTTCATGGTCCTTGTTAACATCAACCACGGTCTTTAATAAACAACCCTTTTCTTTTATGTTGTTTGGTCAAATGTTTTCATTCCCAATTCCTAATTTTGGGGCTTCATGTGGTAGCAAGTTATCCGAGTCACCACTATGAATACTCTCTTTTTAGTTTCAGTTTCAGTATCCGAATACTCTTTCCAGTTGAGTATCTAGATACAGACTTGTGTGGTTTATATCATGCATTTAGTATTTGGATTGATCCATGTGTGGATTATATTTCGATATTGAAACTCAAAGTGAGAGTGAGCGGGTTCAGAGTGACGAATTGGATAATTTGATGGCGAAATAAGCGCCAAAATTTACAAATGGGAAGGAAATCCTGCGACCAATCAACAAAAAGGAAACGGGTCGCTCGGTAAAGACCTTAGTTGATGGTAGTGATGCCCATGAAAAAGATAATGCGACGACCATAGTAAGAGGGGCTTACATAAAAAAGGGTAAACGAAAATATGTAGGTTCTTCTGTCGATGCCATCGTAGATTCAAAAATGTTGGCCAGGAAGTTTATACGTTTTCACAGCTACATTAGTTCATTTACTATGTTGTTTATATGTTGGTTATATGCTGATGCAGATACAAGAGCTAACTTAAAGAAAAAAGAAAAAGGCAAAGGATCAACAGAAGTTGATAAAGCATTTTTTAGTTTAGATAATAGAGTGGAAAAGCTTGAAAGGGAATTCAAACTTCTTAAACAGACACAGTTAAAGGGAGGTAAGTAAACTAAGATTTAACCTTTAGAGAAATATAGTTATTCACTAGCTTCGGTATCACATGTATGCTATAAAGTATTACAGCTCCACATAGACGACATCTCAAACCCGTTTCCTCTTCGAGTTAAATATCGCCATGATTCCTCTTTCTCGTGAAAATCATCATCTTCATGCCCAATATGTGAATTCCATATGCATTAACATCTTTTTGTTTAGCCTTTTTAGTAAAGGACCTCTTACTTTGGCACTCATATTCGCTTTTTCATGGGTATTGATGATATTGATATCAATCAAAGACCGAATGCGAATGTCAAATTTTTAGCTACTTACATAAAAAAAGGATAAACGAAAAAGAAGTAGGTCCATATTGGATTCATATATTGGGCACGAAGATGAACATGTTCACGAGATAGAGGAATCGTGGAGATCTCTACCTCGAAGAGCAAACGGGCTTAAGATGTCGTTTATGTGTAGCTGTTAATCTTTATAGCAGACATGTGATTATGTATTTGTAGTTAACTTATGCGGTATTATGGTACGTAGATACAGGAGGTGACTTGAAAAACAAAGAAAAAGGAAACGGTTCAATGGAAACTGATACCACAACTGCTCTTTCTAACCTACATAATAGGGTGGAAAAGCTTGAAAGGGAATTCCAACATTTCAAACAGAGACTGTTGTAGGGAGGTTAGTATATTAACTTTTAACCTATAATAAGTTTGTATAAAAATATTTTATTGTTTTGAGAATCTAGGTGGCTGTTAGTATCTGAATTTATTAAAATTTGTCTTGTAATTTACAGATGTTATCATCATTGATTCCTCTGAAAGCTCTAAAGAAGATACGCTATCATCAGATGAAAGCTTTGAAAGCTCTGAGGAAGATCTGTTGTCATTAGATGAAAGCTTTGAACATGTAAACACTAAATACTTCCAGCACCCATTTCATGATGACCAGGATGAACCTTCCAAGTATTCCAGCACCTCTGCAGATGATTATAGTTCGGACGATACTTGGGGAGAGACTAATTCACCGTCCAAGAAGAAAGGCAAAGCTATTGGCTCATCCAGTCAGACTGCAGGCATGGCGAGTGGATCATCCAAATAGATACTCAGTCCAAGGGTTAGCAGGGGATGTACACCAAAAGTAGAGTCATCTTCAAGGTCTCCATTTTCTACAACAGAAAGGCCCCCACCTATCAGAAATGCAGTATGTTTCATGCCTTGTCCAAAATAATTGAAAGAATTTGAAACAAAGCTAGGAAAAAGGAAGAGGGGTAGGCTATGGAGGAACCTGTAGGGGTAGGCTATGGAAGAACTTGTTATCTCTGTTTTATGGATGTTTCTGATGAATCTTCTTTAGACTATTTCGGTTAAGTGTAGATATAGTTTATGTAAACAATTTTAAACACTAATCTGCATAGATGGGTGTATCCATTATTTTTTGGAATGCAAATATGTTGTCATTCACATTTTGTATGAACCTGCAATATTATCATCAATATTATGAAATTAGACTTCTATTTCATGGATTTAAACATGGTTTATCTTGTATTTTATTCATTCATGTTGTGAGTTGTATAATCCTAGATGCATAACACATATAACCAAGACTTTTTTTTGTCAAAGTTACCTGTTACATACCCGGTTAAGGCTTTCCACTTCGGTGGATCTTATAACCCAATTTTTTCCCCTAATTTTCCCGCCAAAACTAATTAAGCTTTTAGCAGTTTATGTTTTCGACTTAGCTTAACTCTAAGGTGCTTTTAAGTTTTTGCTATTACATCTGCAATTATTTTCCAATTGGATATAAAGTTGTTAGGCTCTTGCCTTATTCTTCTAAAGTTCTAAGCATATGTTTGTAACAATACTGCTAGGCCATTCTTCACTCAGAACTAAGCTAATATTGAGTATTTCCTTGAAAAGTTGCCTGTTTCAGCTTTTTTTGTTTTTAATCATTATCTAGTCAAGCACAAAGTTAAGATTTTTTTTATCTTTTTAATATATTTTCACTAGTCCTCCCAAGTATTTATTCCAATTCGTGTCTAATTTCACATAAACAACTAATTTGTTCAAACAATGTGCTTAATTATTAATTAAACTGAAAATGAAAAGTTTGAAATGACTGAAGTAAAATAAAAATAACACAAGGTGAAAACTGATCAAACATAAATCCAATTCAATAATACTAAAGGATTACAGGTTTTTAATAAAACAAACATTTTGTTTCTCTAACTAATCAAACTTTGGAGATTTCTCAGGATCAAAAGCCAAATGAAGTTCATCGTAATCTAAAGCCTCTTTGAACTCGTCTTCATCTTCTTCAATTTCATGCTTAGAAGAATAAACATCATCATCAATGATTTGAACTTCTTCCTCCAGTTTCCTCCTATACGCTTCCTCCCTCTGTCGCTGTTCCTCTTGCCTCCTTCTAAAGGAAGCAGCTTCCTCCCTCTCGCGTTGTTCTTGCTCTTGTTGCCTCCTTCTTAAGGAAGCACCTTTCTCCCTCCGGCATTGTTGTTCAAGTCGGGCATTCTCTTCGTCTTCCAGCTTCCATTGTCTTTGTTCGTAAGCTTCCTCAACATAGCAATCGTACTAATCATATTTATCATCGTAAGGAAAATCAGCAGGGAACTCTCCATCTGCATTTTCTTTTACTTTGGGCACCACACAAGGTTTCCTGAAAAGAACATAAAAGATTATTAGTACTAAATGATAACAAAGGTACAACGTTAATAAAATAAATAATGATAGATACTTGTTAGGAACTGCACTGGTATCTTCTAAAGCAGCAGAAAATGTTCTTTTTGATGAAGAAGCCATTTTTTTATTCTTAAAATATTGATAATTAAGTGTTTGCTGTGTTTTTGTTATGATTATTTCATTACTTAATCCTTGTTTATATAACCAAGGATGGAATACAAAGGGTCAGCAGCCTACATAAACATATAATGCATATTCATGCATGTAATAATTTTTGTGAAGTTCCAAGAATGAGCATTCTCATTATTAGGCGTGTAGAAAGTGTGTGTTTTCTGTGTTTTTAGGGTTTATTGTGTTTAAAAAAAATAGTAAAAAACAAGGTCTGGGACTCGAACCCTAGACCTTCCATTCAAACACTAACACACTTAAGTAGTTTGCCACATGAACATATTTGGTTCTAAATATGTGGCTAATATTAACATTAGTGAAAATAGAGATTAGATTTGGTTATAAACATTTGTCACATGAATATTTTACTGTGTGACGTTTTCAATGTGTTGTTGATAGTTAATCCCATTAATAATGTGACCATAGGTATAATTTAGATACACATTTCTTAAATGTTGTGACTATTGGCAATCATATAGTCACATAATTGTTTACGAATTTAATATGATCATGTATTATATTTGATCATAGTCTTCAAGTAATTGTAAAATATTTGTCACATTTAAATAAATATAGTGGCTACTACTTGAACCAGACATTGATTCGGTAACAAATATTTGCCTCACATGTATATGTATATTGTGACTACTACTTGAACCAGACTTTAATTCGGTAACACTCTCAAATTATTAAGTGACTAACGACTCATCCAAAAAGCATTTGTTAGCCCTAGTCGCGTAAATATTCATATGTGTGACAAAGAAAAAACGAAATGGTCATGCAAACTGACTTCAAGTGTGACTGTTTATTTATGACTGGCGAATTCAGTCACACAAAAAATTTATTTGTGACTACACGAATTTCGGTATGTGTGACCGAAACCCATTTTAGTACTAGTGATGGGAACGGCAGCAGTGGCTGTTGTGGGTTTGGCAGCCGGACCACAGCCGAGCCGCTGGGGGGTTTTTGGTTCACGGTTGACCCGAGACAATGTGTCTCGGGGAGCCTTTGACTCAGGTGGTCGAGTTTTGTTACGATAAGAATTTTTAGAAGAGTATTTTATAAACCTTCAATCATTTAGTTTATTTAATATTTTTATACCTTAATTTTACGCGTACAAATGTTATTTATTTTAATTATATATTAAATAAATAATGTTAACTAGCTTTTATAAATAAATAAAAAAGGTATGACATTTATTAAATGATTTATTTCCGTGTAAGAACTAATTAAGGAGACCTTTCTATTTTAAGAAACTTCTAGTTTTAGAAACTTTCTATTTCGGGAAAACTTCCTATTTTAGCAGGTTACTTAATACAGTATAATACCATATCAGGACACAGTATAATATACATTAACTAGAAATACAAGATATATACTAATCGATAAACATTTAAAGAACAGTCAGATTATCAGAAATACACCGGACTATCAGATTAATCAGATTATACATAAACAGTAATACAAGAATAAAATAAATTAAACTAAGAATCGATAAGAATCAATAACAATAAAAAGTAATCAGACTACTTATACACATCCCCTTATTTATGTAGTATCCAAGAAGTCGGAGTAGATCCTTCAGCTTTCATTCTTATTTCATTACTGGACACGAGGTACGGATTTTCCGTCCTTTCAGTAAGGACTTCCTTTCTATGCATGATTAGGACTCCCTGTCTGCAGCCAAATGTTTTCCCCCAGTATATGTTATAAATTATCAGAAATCATTTTAATAATTAAGATATTGCCTGAGCCTTATATACAAGCATGACCAGTTAGTTGTACTAGTTACGGAGGTAACGTAACCATGACACTTGAGGCACTGGTGTCATGACTCACTTGTAGGAGAGTGATATCCTACAGCAACCCATGCAGCTCATCTTGGCCATTTTATCAGTATTATTAGTCGGGCGTATGGATGCATCCAAGGCTATCAGTTTACAGTTCTTAGATGAATGTGGTGTGTGCTCTACATCCTTCACATTAGAGTTGATCCCTCTACCCATCACATAATTTAGAGGTCACCCTTCAGCAGCATGACGAGGTCACTCCTCTAGTTATTCATACAAGAGTTGTTACATCACATGACCTATATAATCTCTTGGCAATTAAAATACACTAAATACATGTTTTTAGATTTAATAGATAACAATTCAGCTTTATTTTTAATAAATCAGACTTTTCAGATTATACACAAATTTCTGCTACAACTTTACTTATCAGTCCTACAGCTTTAGTAGTTTGTCACCTGCTTTGTTTCAGTATTTCTTATCATGCTTTATATCCGTTCACTGGGCGTTATGCTCAGCCGTAGTTCCTTTTCATGTTCTAACGGTAGGTACACCATGACGCTCTTAGGATTCTGAGAGCATGTGCATTTGGATGGAAGCTATCCAGACTTCTTACCTTATGCACTTCTTACATTATTCTGCTTATTTGGACATTGTTTAGTCCTTTCCTTCAATATTTACTTTTCAAGTTTGAGCTTATGTTTGGATTACCGATGTTGGATTCCGGTATATCCTTTATGGTCAGTTAATGTTTTAGGACATTTACCTTATGCTTTGATGACACGCCATAAATACACGTAACGGTCCACTTATACAAGTGGGGTGTTACAATTATGGTATCAGAGTTATAGGTTCGACCTGTAGGCTCTAAAACTTGACCTAGGACTAGTGGCTAGTCACCAGGAAACTTCCCAGATCTTGGCGTTGTAATCTTTCATATTTCTCATGCATTTATCAATCAGTTTTCTTCATTTATCAGTCAATTTTTCTTAAAATTTTGACTAAGTAAAAGGTTGGTATAAGACTGGCCATATTTAGTCGCATGTGCTTTTCTGCGAATATTGTTTTGGTGAAAAGACACATAGGCGTTCACCCTTGCGCGTACAGATTTTGTATTGGTAAACCGACCCATAGGTGTTTACCCTTACTCATGTTAGATTCATGTTTTCAGTCAAATATTACTTGGTGAACCAGCCCTAAACGTTCACCATTATTCAGGTCAAATTTTCATGCTTTTCAGTCGAATGATGTTTTGTGAACCGATCTATAGTTGTTCACCTTTGTCATATCAGGACATTACATAAAATTTTGACAAGTATGGATTGGACTACAACCATCCATATTTAGTCCTAGATCATAAATTTCTATACATGACAGTTCTCAGAAAATTTGACAAGTATGGATCGAACCAGAATTTCCCATACTTAGTCACATGATTTCTCTTGTAAATTTTTTGCATTGAAACATAGCCATCCACACCAGTTGATATTAAACCTAAGTTGACTATACCTTTATGTTCTTTATAACAATCAAGTTTCGTACCCTCACGTGGATGTCGTTTTCATTCTGATTATGTTCGTGTCTCCTTATGAGGATTGCATTTTCAGCAAGGTGATGATGTTATCATGCTAAGATACAGAAGGATTACAATAAAATCCTATTTCATGATAAATCATGTTCTAGTCTTCATCAATCATGTCTTCATACTGAACATTGATGAAACTCCGGTTAATCATACTTTTCAGCCTCTGTACAACAAGCATTGAGTCTACGCAGGAATTACAGGCTATCATGTTGCTCATTTCAGTTCAGTTTACTACCGTTTAAATCAATTTATTTCTTTGATCATGTCAGACAATTAACACCAGTGTACAGTGTCTCAGTTATACTCTATGTACAGTATTTGATGTGTACTCCACGTACATTGTCTAAGATATGCTCCATGTGCAGTATTCATTTTGTACTTCATGTACAGTAGTCCATGTGTACTCTAGGAACCCTACTCCATGGATATTGCTAATCGATCCTGAATCATCTCAAGCGTCTCCACTCTTCGATATTCTACCAGATGCTGATACTGCTCGTGAGTTGAAGATTTTGCCATATGTTGATGCCGCTAACACTTTGAAGACCTCAGAAATGCTGATGTTGTTGATACTTTGGAGATTTCTCAAGATGCTGATGTTGTTTATACTATGAAGACTCTTTTGAACAAGGAAAAAAACAATAAGTTTGAAATTTCTAACAAGAATAAATTTCAACCATCATACATTACCCTTCCATTCCATGCTTTTACCTTCTCAGCTAGATGTCACACTTCACTCAGCTAACCTTTCATTCAGAAGAGTGGGAACCAGAACCCAGCCGGCCACTCAGCAGAATAGTTACATTAATCACGGTCATGATAATGACCGTCATTAATTGACAGACAAAGCAATAGTGACAACCACCGTGCTTATAATTAATCAGTCAGTAACCATCGGAACTCTGGTACGAACGTGACCAGAAATACAGAGGTCAGCAGTCTAACCAGTCCTCCAATCCTATAAGTTACCAAATTTTTTAGCCTTGTTCAGATTTATCTACTAAAACACATGTCAAGACATCAGTCAAGACACAGGTCTCTAATATTATTTCAGAAAGCACATGTCAGGATGCCTTCCATGATACATGTCATATGAATATCTTCTCAAGGCACGAGTAAAGACTCATAACTCCAGTATGTTTTCTAAACCTGGCTCCCAGAAGTTTAGGGTACCCTCCAAGGGGGTATACCCGTTTTGTCATGCCATGCATAGATTAGACCATTAAAAATTCAGTCACCACCCCTGGTGTATTACTCAAGTTAGACACGCAGTGTGATGAGACTTCTTTTATACATAGTCTTATCGTCCAAAAAGGGCTTAAAATGCATTAAATATCATGAAAATACCCATATATATGCTTGTGTTTGTTGCTTGTGTATTTTAGGTACGGATATTGAGAAAATGACAAAAGATCACAAGAATCATGCAAATACGAACACGGGAAACGAAGCCGCACATTGAACCAAGCCCTAATGAAGAATTTTCCAAGAAAACCCTTGAAGATTAGAAGATTTATGAAGAAGGGTCCTCCAATATGGAAGAATTGACACTTTATACCCTTGTATCCTCATAATTACAAGTTTGGTCCCTAAAGTTTGTCAATATTGCAAAAAGAGCCCTCCACTTTGAAGAATTGGCAATTTTAGCCCCTCAACAAAGCTAAATTGTCACTATTATCATCCTCAAAGTCAAATATATCATGAAGTCCTTCAAAGAACAAGAAAAGATAAGTTTGGTCCTTGAAATATGTTAATTTGCAAAAAGGACCCTTGACTTTCAACTTTTAGCAAAAATGGTCCCTCATAAATGAAGACTTGGCAATTTTAGTCCTCCAAAATACCAATCATACAAGTCAAGACCATAATCCTTGAAGAAAATACCAAAACAGCCCTTCAAGAATCACAAAATGGCAAGAAATACCCCTGAAAATACTTTGGAAAAGTATTTGGGGCAAAAGTGTGAAAAGTGAAACTTTATTACAAAGAAATTCATATTTATGGCTGTTTATTTACAACATGAAAGGAAGTGGAAAGATAAGGGGCTATTCATGGCAGACAACAAACCTTACCTTAACCATTAAAACTCCAACACGTGTCCCACTCACCAAATAGACCAATCACATGCCACCAATTTTCCACCTCAATTCCCACTCACAACCGGATTAACAACTTATTTATTAAGTTTAAAAAAGGGCGGTTAACACTTTTTCAAAACTTAATCTGGATTAAACTCACTACTATTCACTAATAACATGAATTAGGGGAATGTTTAATCCTTTGAATTAAACCCTAATTCCCTCCAGATTAGTGATTAACCTATCCCTAAATACATCCCAACTCTAAAACCCTATGCCACATCAACACACTAGTCACATGATAAACCCTTGTCCCACTTCTTGGAGAAGAAGACAAAACAGTAACAAGGATCCAATGTCCCACAACAAAGCTTGAAAGTTAAGCTTTTTTGAGACCCTTGATCAGTTTTCTACAGCTCACCACTCCACAAACATCCAAAAGAAAGTCACATGATCTCAAGAATTTCAAATCTATAAAGGGTAATTTGGGGACTTCCTTAGCTAGGGTTTACGTTTTTTCAGCTTTCCTAGATAACTTGTAGCCTATATAAAGGCCTTAGGGTGCAACATTTTCACTTTGCTTTTGGTTTTTCCTTGTTCACAAACCTGTAAACCCTACTTTCTGTTAATGAAATTGTGTTTGAGTTTGATGAAGAAAGACCAAGTGCCATTTAATTCTATGCTTGTTTATGTTATATGTTAACTAAAATTGAACCCTAAAACGTGTTTGTAAACCTTGCGTAAGAAATTGCACATTTCACTAAAATTTGATATTTTGCTAAGTTTCTTGGTACATCTTGGAATTTTTGGGCTATAAGCTGATCATAGCACCCTAATTGTGATATTAAGGTGTTGTGAAGCTTATATCTTGGGGATAATCAAGAGTGGGTACAAGAAGTTGCATTAATCAAGTTTATTTTCCAAAAAGTCACCCTTCTGTTTTGATATTTTGCTTTTAACTCTGTTGAATCTTAGCAGGGTTGTTGTTGGAAGCTTGTGCCTGTTCTTGCTAGCACATAAGCTCTAAAATTCGTGGGTGTGGATGTACATCAATGAGGTTTGTCTTAAAACCTTGAAAATCTGGTAAATTTTGGATTTTGGGTGAATTTGTGCTCTACTTGTGTTCTTGTTGTTTTCCTGGCTTGAATCTACTTCATCTTGCATGTTAATGTTGTTAGTATGCTAGATAGTCACTTGGTAAACCGAATCACACTTATACTTGTTTAATTTTTGGATTAAAAAGATAAAGGGGTGTTTGGGATTACCTGCTTTGAATCATAACTTGTTATTGTGTGGTAGGAAGCTTGTGTATTTGCTTGTTATCTGCTATACACTTGGTTGAGAGTTGTTTGCTGCAAGTTTTTGGGTTTGAAACCTTGAATCATACATTGTGCTATATTTAAGTGATTTTAACTGTTTTTGACCTAAGATTTTGGTAAAATCTAGAATTTATGCATGCTTAGGGTTAACAGTTGTTAAAACATCATTTATATAACATATGTGATAGATCTGAGTGATTGAATCTGGCTTGTTGGTCAAGTGCATCAGCAAAAGTGAAAACTGCTTGTGTTAGTGTTCATCAGTAACCTTCATCTGCTTGAATCTTTATTTAGGCTTTGAGCCATTGCATGAAAACTGTTTGAACTTGTTCATTTGAGTTTATAATAGCTTGTGTATGCTTTTGGTGCAATTTGGTTGGCTGAATATTGCTAAAACAATTTATAAGTTCATAATTGCTGAAGTGTTCATGTATGTGTCAGATCTGGTGATTGATTGATTAAAGTGTACTAATTGGGTGATTGTGATTGTGATTTCTTTTTTGTATTTGACTCCTCTTGATCCAATGATCAATTGGGTGCCTTTGTGTAACTTGAATCTACAAAAAAGTCACTAAAGACAAAACAGTCAACAAGTCAAGCAGTGGAAAAAGTTTCCACTACTCAACACCCAAAACTAGCCCCTGCTAGTACAAATTGTCAGTTAGCTTATCAATAAGCCATTTCGGCTTATCCAGACCTGCAACAACTTATTTTTTGTGATAGATCTTCATTATTTGACCCATTTTATTCGACTGGAGCTTATTAGACTTTGATTTTGACTTTTTGCTAGAAATCCAACTTATTTGACTTTTTCATAAGTGCTTATTTTCTTTTTGTAGCTTATTGAGTCAATTTATTTGAAAACATTTTGTTGATTTAGCTTATTTAAGTCATTTAAAAGCTTTTGCAATTTGAATCAGCTCTTGGGATAGCCTTGAACTCAAAAACGACTATTTTGTCGTTTTCTGTAGATTGCTTTTTTCATTTTCAGGCTTATTCCTTTGGCTTATTTCAAATTTATTTTTACAGAAGTCTTAGTTAGCTCAAAAGAAGCTTGTGTGTCTAATTTGAGCTTATGGCATTAGCTTATAGCTTAATGGGCCAAAAAGCCCATTAAGAATAAGTTGTTTGGTATAAGCTTGCTTATTTCACATTTTCAGCTTTTGGTCCTTTGGGAAAAGTTGTTCAGAATCAAACTTTGAGTCAAGTAGTGGTTTTTGGGCTAATTTGGGCCACTTTTTCTTATTGGGCCAATTCTAAGCCCATTAAGGGACTGTTTGGAGTTTAGCCCATTTTCTAGCCCCAATAAGGGTATTTAGGTAGTTTCAACTTCATTTCTGTGTTATTTAGGTTAAAATTAGCTAGTTTCCAAGTTTTTAGAATTTTTTATAAATTTTGGATTTTTAATATTATTTTAATATTAAAAATTAAAATTTAGATTTTTCAAGGTCTTATATTTTTCTTAGGTTAAACACATAGATTAGGAATTTTACAACTTTTAGAATATTTTTATTGTCCTTAGGTTAATTTTTATAATTATTTTAAATTTTAATAGTTTTTAATTTTTTTTAAATAGTTTTAATTATTTTTAAAATTTTCAAAAATAGTTTTAAATTAATTAGGGTATTTTAGAGGTTTACAAAGTGATAAAACTCATTTTTGGCTTTTTGTTAATTAAATAGATTTTTAGGGCTTTAACTAGCATTAAAAAATCACTATTTAATTAAATAAAAGGTTTGGGTGATTTTTGATTTTTTTAAACTCTAATTACATTATTTAGGATTTATTGCAATTTTTTAGGAATTTTTAGAGTAAATTTTTTATTTTGGTGCTTTTTAGGGTTTTACGTGTACGACTTTTTCTTCTTAGTGTAATCCATAATCGTAACCGTAAATCTCTTCTTATCCCATTTCTATTTCTTTCTTATAATCATATAATCACAAAATTGATCATTTCTTAACACACACACCAAGCCTCCTTGAGAACGATCCCCACTTTGGGTCATTTGTGCACGATTTTCCTAAATCGTCGTGCTTACCACTATTTTACCACCTTTTCCTAAAGGTGTGTAAAAACATCTACATCATTTTGGCGCCGCTGCCGGGGAGGCGTGTTGTGTTTTGATTTTGAAATTGTTGTTTTTATATACTAACCATTAATAGTATTTGTATTAGTAGCACTCTACTAATACGTATTATCGGTTTTTCGTTTTTTGTGTGAATACTATTACTATATTGTGCACGTAGAACAATAAATACACAAGTACTCCAAAAGTGAGAAATCACAACCTTGACTTGGGAGGTCATTACCCAATCATTGTATTCGAATCTCAAACCAAAGAAAAAGGCAAAAATAGATAAATACATTCGTGAAGCTCGATTTTGAAAAATACAAACTATAAGGTGGGTATAAGGCGGATATTATAAAATATACCCTAAGGAAAAAGGCTCTTAAGTGCTTCGCGCCTCCTCTTTTCCCCGCTTGCTTGTGAGTATTTGATGTTGAGAGCTAATCGAGGGTTTTGTCGCCCAAAGTATTATTAAGTATCATATATATACTTTCTTGGTTTCATTTGATTAAACCCTCTTGAACGTTTTGGTATTCCACCAACGTTCTAAAGTCATCGAAGGCGTTCACTTCACGTGATCGTTTTCATTCCTTGAGGCTTCTTTAATCAAGAGATTTGATTAAGGAGGAGATTTGTAGATTTTGGTCTACTTAATAGAATCACAAAAAATCCAAAAAAAAAGTAAAAACAATCAAAAACCACAAAAAAATTTGGAAAAATACAAAACACCAAAAATAATCTTCTTTGCTCATCCCCTCGTTGTACGTGACGTTTATGAAAACTTGCTCCAAAGCAAGACGTGCACGTAAACGTCGTCAAAAGGAAGGAAACCAAACATCTTCTAGTGAAGAATCTCCCATTGTCAAACCCATTGTAAGAGAAGAACCTACCATGGCGAATCGAACTATGATGGAGTTACTTCAAGCACCCACCGAGGGTTATGGAGAGGCTATTTTGATTTCCGCTATCCTTGCGGAGAATTTTGAAGTGAAAACGGGTTTGTTGTCGATGATCCAAAACAACAAATTCTGTGGTGATGAGAAGGACAATCCACACAACCATATCCGCTAATTCAATCGTCTTACCGCCACTTGCAAGTTTAAGGATGTTGCTAATGACTCGATTAAGATGATGCTTTTTCCGTATTCCTTAGCGGGGCCCGCAAAAATTTTGTTAGAGAAAGAGTCGCCCAATTCTATATTGACGTGGAAGGATCTCGTGTCTAAGTTTGTGAACCAATTTTTTCCGCCCTCTAAGACAACGCATTTGAAAAACGAGATTTCAAAATTTTCACAAGAATTTAATGAAAGTTTTTCAACGGCTTGGAATAGGTTTAAGGAAATGTTACATGAGTGTCCTCATCACGGTTTTTCTGACTTGCATCAAATTGACACGTTTTACAATGGACTTAATGATCATGAAAGAGATTATCTTAATGCCGCCGCGGGTGGTAATTTTTTTGTGTAAAACGGTTGAGGAAGCTTTGGTGATAATTGAGAATAGATCTAAGGTGTATAGTCCTCGTAGCACGTCTAGTGTTCGTAAGGCTTCGTCTTTGGCTTCACATTCTTTGTCTACTACCATCGATGCTTGCCAAATTGAGGCGAACTTAGAAAACAAAATCTTTGATAAGCTTAAAGGTCTTTTGATTGAGTTCAAAGTTGGAGAACCAAGTGCTCCCGCTACGGCTAAAGTGGTTGAGGTTTCATGCATGTATTATGGTGGAGGTCATGATTTCTCCGAGTGCATTACCAACGGTGGTAACACTTCGAGTGCCTACGCGGCCACGGGAACTTACAACCAAAACGGTCAAGTTACCCGCTCTAATCAATTGACTCCACCGGGTTTTGGTTCAAATCAAAATGCTAACAACAATTATCGAAACAATCAAGTTGGTTTCAAAAACAAGGGAAACTATGGTAATCAAGGGGCTAATAATCAAATTTCAAACAAAAATCAAAATGATTTTCAAAACAACAACAAATGTTTGCAAACGTTGAAAGATCTTCCAAATGAATTTGTTGAATATGCTAATGGGAACGATGCTAGGTTTGACAACATTCAAAGAGAAATCATTAGCCTAAGATCCGAGTTTAAGAACGACTTGAAGAAAGAGTTGAAAAATGAGTTAGCAAATGAGCTTAAAATCCATACAAACAAAATGGAAGGAAATGTAACAAGGTTACAACAAAACAAACAAAAAATGGAACAAGGGCAACATGAAATTAAGCAAGAGATGATTAAGGCCGAGAAGAGGCAATCAATGTTTGAAGATAAAATTTCATCTATGTTTGAGGCAATTATGTGTATACCGTCTTCGAGTAGTCTTCCTAGCAACACCGTATCAAACCCTAAGGGTGAGATGAAAGTGATTACCACACGTAGTGGTAAGACACTTAAGGAACCGACTCCTTAACCAATTGCTCCTATAGAGGATGTAATTGAGGAAGAACTCGAGGTGGTGGTCCAAAAGGAGCATGTCCCAATCCCACGAAGTACCGCTCATGCCACACCTACGGTTGACCCATTACCAACCTTGGAACCCGAGATTCCAAAGGCTATGCCTATGCCTCAACCCACACCACCTTTGCCCTATCCATCGAGACTTAGAAAGGAGAAACGTCAAGAGCGCGACAATTATCAATTTGAGCTTTTTATGAAAATGTTTCGTGAGTTTCACTTTAATGTGAGTTTCGCCGATGCTTTGGTCATGATGCCTCGATTTGCCGCTAAATTTAAGAGTATGTTGAACAACAAGGAGAAATTGCACCAATTATCTAGTTGTTCGTCGGTTTATCTTAATCGCATACCTCAAAAAGTCGGTGATCCCGGTAAATTTTTGATCCCTTGTGCAATCCAAGATATGGAAGAATGCTTTGCCTTGGCCGATCTTGGTGCTAGCATTAACTTGATGCCACTTGCAATCTTCAAGTCGCTCAATCTTCCTAATCTTACTCCTTCACTAATGTCTATCGAGTTGGCCGACCATTCCACGATTCCCGCATGTGGATTGGCGGAAGACGTTTTTATGAAAGTGGGAAAGTTTTATTATCCGGTAGGCTTTATTGTTGTCGATATTCCCACGGATCCTCAAGTTCCTCTCATTTTAGGTCGTTCGTTTTTAGATACGTCTATGGCTTTGGTCGATGTTCATGCTAGAAAGATCACCTTACGTTTCAACGACGAGGAACTTGTTATAAACGCAACTCAAAACTCTCAAATTTCTCATGTTTATTCCGTCGTTGATATGATCGACGTGGTTTGCGAGGAATTTTCACAAGAAGTTCTAGGTTTTGGTGACGATGAAAATAGTGGCAATTCCACTATGTTAGATCCCATCCTTGATTACTCGACGCCAACCTTCACTCCATTTGAAGGTGGTGGTTTTATGTTGGAAGAATTCGATGTTCCACGTACTTGTAACGAAGACCTCGACAACGATGAGGACTTCTCGATTATCAAGGATTTCCTTAACGATTTCCCATTTCCTCCACCCGAGGAGGTTATGAGTATCGAGCCCAAATCTTCAATTGAGGAACCACCTATCCTCGAGTTGAAAGATTTACCTCCTCATCTCGAATATGTCTTTTTGGAGGAGGGCGACAAGTTGCCGGTTATTATTGCGAAGGAACTTTTGGATGATGAAAAAACCGTACTTGTCGATAATCTAAAGGATCACAAAGGGGCAATTGCGTGGAAGTTATCCGACATTAAGGGGATCGATCCCAAATTTTGTACCCACAAAATCTTAATGGAGGAGGATTACAAGCCCGCAATCCAATGTCAAAGGAGGGTGAACCCCAAAATTCACGACATCATTAAAAAGGAATTCCTTAAACTCCTTGACACGGGAATGATTTACCCTATTTCCGATAGCCCTTGGGTGAGTCCTATTCATTGTGTCCCTAAGAAGGGAGGAATGAACGTTTTGCCAAACGATGCCAACGAGTTAATTCTCACTAGACTCGTGACCGGATAGAGAGTGTGCATTGACTATCGTAAGTTGAATGAAGCCACCCGTAAAGACCATTTTTCCTTGCCCTTCATGAACCAAATGTTGGAGCGTCTTGCGGGAAACGATTTCTATTGCTTTTTAGATGGTTTTTCTGGTTACTTCCAAATCCCCATCGATCCTCGTGATCAAGAAAAAACTACGTTTACGTGTCCATATGGAACGTTTGCCTATCGTAGAATGCCATTCGGACTTTGCAATGCACCGGGAACCTTTCAAAGGTTTATGATGGCTATTTTTCATGATATGATCGAGAAGACGATGGAAGTCTTCATGGATGACTTTTCCGTGTTTGGTAATTCGTTCACTTCGTGTTTGTCGAATCTTGAGAGAATGTTGAAACGTTGTGAGGAAACCAACCTTGTGCTCAATTAGGAAAAGTGTCATTTTATGGTTAAAAGTGGAATTGTCTTAGGGCACAAGGTCTCGAAAGCGGGGATTGAGGTAGATCAAGCTAAGGTAGACGTCGTCGCCAAATTACCTCATCCCAAAACCGTTAAGGGAGTTAGGAGTTTCCTAGGCCACGCGGGCTTTTATCGTCGTTTCATCAAGGATTTTTCAAAGATCTCTTGACATATTACACATCTTCTTGAAAAAGAGGTACGTTTTGTCTTTGACGAAGATTGTGTACGAGCCTTTGAAATCCTTAAGAGGAAACTTACCGAAGCTCCTATTCTTGTTGCTCCCAATTGGAACCTCCCCTTTGAGCTCATGTGTGATGCTAGTGACTACGCTATTGGGTCCGTATTGGGGCAACGTCATGAAAAGGACTTATTGCCTATTCACTATGCTAGCAAGACGATGATCGAGGCTTAACTAAAATACACTACAACGGAGAAGGAGTTCCTTGCCGTGGTGTATGCATTTGATAAATTTCGACCTTATCTCGTCTTGACGAAATGCATAGTGTATACGGATCATTCGGATATCAAGTATCTTATGGCTAAACAAGATGCAAAGCCAAGATTACTTCGTTGGATTCTCCTCCTTTAAGAATTTGATCACAAAATTGTTGACAAAAAAGGAGCTGAGAATCTAGCGGCCGATCATCTTTCTCGTTTGGAAGATCCTCACCAAAGTGTTTACGAGCCCAAGGAAATCACCGAAACATTTCCGCTCGAGACACTTGGTGTAGTGAATTCTAAGCTTGATTCTTCCACCTTATGGTTTGCGGACTTTGCAAATTAGCATGCGGGTAACTTCATCATCAAGGTTATGACAACTCAAGAAAAACGAAATTTCTTTCGTGACGTCAAGTTCTACTTTTGGAACGACCCTTACTTGTTTCGAACTTGTGCAGATCAAATTATTCGACGTTGTGTCTTTGGTACTGAAGCTTCTAACATCCTTAGAGCTTGTCATGAGGGACCCACGGGTGGTCACCATGGTTCTTATCTCACGGCTAAGAAGGTCTTTGATGCCGGTTTCTTTTGTCCTACTATTTACCGAGATGCACAAGAGCTTGTGAAGTCCTGTGACTCATGCCAACGACAAGGAAAAGCCTTACAAAAAGATGAAATGCCACAAAATATCATCCAAGTGTGTGAGATCTTTGACGTTTGGGGCATCGACTTTATGGGGCCGATCCCATCATCTCGTGGTAATAAGTACATCCTTGTCGCGGTAGACTACCTATCTAAGTGGGTGGAAGCTAAGGCTTTGCCCACCAATGATGCTCGTGTGGTAGTCAAGTTTTTGAAAAGCTTTTTTTCTCGGTTTGGAACCCCTCGTGCGATCATAAGCGATCGTGGAACCCATTTTTGTAATGACCACTTCGAAAGGGTCTTAAGGATATATGGGGTTACACATCGGCTTTCTACGGCTTATCACCCACAAACGAGTGGGCAAGTCGAGGTTTCAAACCGAGCTTTAAAGAGGATCTTGGAGAGATCCGTTGGGGAAAACCGACAATCTTGGTCGGATAAGTTGGACGATGCTTTATGGGCCTTTAGGACCGCTCATAAGACGCCCATTGGGTGCACTCCCTATAAGCTTGTATATGGGAAAGATTGTCATTTGCCAAATGAATTGGAACACAAGGCTTATTGGGCCCTAAAGCATTGTAATGATGACATAGAGACCGCGGGAAAACACTGGAAAATGCAATTAAATGAATTGGATGAATTGAGGGATATTGCTTATGAAAATTCATTGATTTATAAAGAAAAGACTAAAAATTTGCATGATTCTAAAATTAAAAACCGGGTTTTTAACATTGGGGATCAAGTTTTTCTTTTTAATTCTCGTTTGAAAATCTTTTCCGGTAAGTTGAAATCCCGTTGGTCCGGTCCATTCACCGTGACTCAAGTTTTTCCTTATGGGACCATCGAGCTAGCTCAAAATGATGGCCCTAATTTCAAGGTGAATGGACATAGGTTGAAGCACTACTTTGGCGGGGAAGTTCCATCCTTGAACTACCTCGACCAAATCACCTTCCTCAATGATAATTAGTATTGAGGGGATCGAGTCGAGCTCATGACTCGGTAATAAAAAATGAGGTGCCTCGTGGGGGAGTCCCATGCTTATCCTATGTACATATTATCGCTTTCTAATGTAGTAACGTGTGGGGATTTGTACCTTCCAACCTTTGTTTCGTGGTTGTTTGTGAATTGTGGATTTTAGATGATCATGATCTTCAAGATTGGAGCCTCTCGTGTTCGTTTTATGGGAGCACTCGATCGTTTGCTTTGAAGACTTTCTCAATATCCATGATATATCCTTTGATTTTCTAACCTTAGGTTTTTAGCACACTTCATAAACGGCTTTAAATTTAACGGTTACACCCTTTCCATGCAAGATTAGGCATTCGACTACGTCTCTAGTATGGGGGTGTTTGCACCCCTAGACTCGAAACATTGAGGACAATGTTTAACTTTAGTATGGGGGGGGGGGTGAATAGATACTTGCCTTGCCAAACCTTCACGCTTTCCAAAGTTTATCTTTTTGTTTATCGTTTTGTCGCAAAATAAGGCTAAAAATGGCCAAATTTTAAAAATTTTCTCATGTTTTATAAGTGTTTGAAGACACGAATGTAGGTTTTCCGATGGCGAGAATAAGAGTAGTTTTTGACTCGACCGTGCGTGTTGAGCACTTATCTTCGATTCCTTAACTTCACATTAGGCTAAGTCTCTTAAATGAGAACGAGAAATGATAGGGTTATTTATAAGTTACTATGCTAAACGTAGAGTACTCATATTCTTTCAAAAACTCATGTGTTCTCGTTGTTTGCTTATTCTCCCTTCGCATGTAAATATTTTTTGCTTAATAAATATTGAATTAGCGGTTTAGTCTTGATTGTTGGGTTTCTAGTATTTTCTAGTAGCTTCCGTGTAATTAAATTAGGAAGACATTAAGGTATCGCCAGCGTCACGGTTTTGAAGTATTGGCACCCGAATAATCAAAAGCTTCACCCAATAATAAGATTTCAAGTGCTCACCTAAATCAAGCAAACAATTTGAAGCCCCACTAGTCCGAAAAATCTATGCAAAATTGAAAGTGAATCAAGCCTTAATCTTTGAAGCTTTAAAGATCCAAAATTCGCCTTAGCGTGAGGATATACGTCTTTGGCTAATAAAAATACCGATGAGGTGGATAATAAAAGGAAAGGCAAGACCGAAGTCATAATAAAAGCTTCATGGCGAAGTTGAATAAAAGATGGAGGTAAACCAAAGATAATAAGGCCCTTCCGTTAGGGGGCGTTTAAAAGTCTTGGTAATAAGTCTCATGTTCAAAACCGTTATAAAACCATGTTTATCGATCCTTCTTGTTGAATTAATTTTTTGACATCGTTGTCTATTAGGAGGGGTTATTGATTTGATGGTCTTGGTTACACCGTTAGGACTCTATTTTTTAGACCTAAATCTCTATTATCGCATAAGTCAAACAATGTATCCTCGTGAAACATTCAAGACATAATAAAATATAAGAGATACAACTTAGGAAATTGGGAGGATAAGTACGTGATTAGGGCATATGAGTAGTGTTAGCATTACTAACTTATAATGACAATGATCTCGTTGCACGCTTAGCATGGAATTGGGGTGAAAATCGAGGACGATGAAATTATTTCTAATGAAGCATTCACGTGTTCTTATTCCATGAACCTAAACGTCCCATTTTGCGATGAAAATCATACATTATGTCTAAAACACAAGTAGTAGAAGTAATAGTAGTAGTATATAGTTTATCGTTCAATAAAAGTGAATAAAAAAGAATTTTGGAGTTGCTACGATACTTTATTCTAGCATTGCGTGAGGACACGACAATGGTTTAGTATGGGGGAGTGATGAGACTGCTTTTATACATAGTCGCATCGTCCAAAAAGGGCTTAAAATGCATTAAATATCATGAAAATACCCATATATATGCTTGTGTTTGTTGCTTGTATATTTTAGGTATGGATATTGAGAAAATGACAAAAGATCACAAGAATCATGCAAAAACGAACACTGGAAACGAAGCTGCACATTGAACCAAGCCCTAATGAAGAATTTTCCAAGAAAACCCTTGAAGATTTGAAGATTTATGAAGAAGGAGCCTCCAATATGGAAGAATTGACACTTTATACCCTTGTATCCTCATAATTACAAGTTTGGTCCCTAAAGTTTGTCAATATTGCAAAAGGGCCCTCCACTTTGAAGAATTGGTAATTTTAGCCCCTCAACAAAGCTAAATTGTCACTATTATCATCCTCAAAGTCAAATATATCATGAAGTCCTTCAAAGAACAAGAAAAGACAAGTTTGGTCCTTGAATTATGTTAATTTACAAAAAGGACCCTTGACTTTCAACTTTTGGCAAAAATGGTCCCTCATAAATGAAGACTTGGCAATTTTAGTCCTCCAAAATGCCAATCATACAATTCAAGACCATAATTCTTGAAGAAAATACCAAAACAGCCCTTCAAGAATCACAAAATGGCAAGAAATACCCCTGAAAATACTTTGTGAAAGTATTTGGGGCAAAAGTGTGAAAAGTGAAACTTTATTACAAAGGGATTCGTATTTATGGCTGTTTATTTACAACATGAAAGGAAGTGGAAAGATAAGGGGCTATTCATGGTAGACAACAAACCTTACCTTAACCACTAAAACTCCACCACGTGTCCCACTCACCAAATAAACCAATCACATGCCACCAATTTGCCACCTCAAATCCCACTCACAACCAGATTAACAACTTATTTATTAAGTTTAAAAAGGGCGGTTAACACTTTTTCAAAACTTAATCTGGATTAAACTCACTACTATTCACTAAGAACATGAATTAGGGGAATGTTTAATCCTCTGAATTAAACCCTAATTCCCTCCAGATTAGTGATTAACCTATCCCTAAATACATCCCAACTCTAAAACCCTATGCCACATCAACACACTAGTCACATGATAAACCCTTGTCCCACTTCTTGGAGAAGAAGACAAAACAGTAACAAGGATCCAACTTCCCACAACAAAGCTTGAAAGTTAAGCTTATTTGAGACCCTTGATCACTTTTCTACAGCTCACCACTCCACAAACATCCAAAAGAAAGTCACATGATCTCAAGAATTTCAAATCTACAAAGGGAAATTTGGGGACTTCCTTAGCTAGGGTTTACGTTTTTTCAGCTTTCCTAGATAACTTGTAGCCTATATAAAGGCCTTAGGGTGCAACATTTGCACTTTGCTTTTGGTTTTTCCTTGTTCACAAACCTGTAAACCGTACTTTCTGTTAATGAAATTGTGTTTGAGTTTGATGAAGAAAGACCAGGCCATTTAATTCTATGCTTGTTTATGTTATATGTTAACTAAAATTGAACCCTAAAACGTGTTTGTAAACCTTGTGTAAGAAATTGCACATTGGACTAAAATTTGATATTTTCCTAAGTTTCTTGGTACATCTTGGAATTTTTGGGCTATAAGCTGATCATAGCACCCTAATTGTGATATTAAGGTGTTGTGAAGCTTATATCTTGGGGATAATCAAGAATGGGTACAGGAAGTTGCATTAATCAAGTTTATTTTCCAAAAAGTCACCTTAATGTTTTGATATTTTGCTTTTAACTCTGTTGAATCTTAGCAGGGTTGTTGTTGGAAGCTTGTGCTTGTTCTTGCTAGCACATAAGCTCTAAAATTCGTAGGTGTGGATGTACATCCATAAGGTTTGTCTTAAAACCTTTAAAATATGATAAATTTTGGATTTTGGGTGAATTTGTGCTCTACTTGTGTTCTTGTTGTTTTCCTGGCTTGAATCTACTTCATCTTGCATGTTAATGTTGTTAGTATGCTAGATAAGTCACTTGGTAAACTGAATCACACTTATACTTGTTTAATTTTTGGATTAAAAAGATAAAGGGGTGTTTGGGATTACCTGCTTTGAATCATAACTTGTTATTGTGTGGTAGGAAGTTTGTGTATTTTCTTGTTATCTGCTATACACTTGGCTGATAGTTGTTTGCTGCAAGATTTTGGGTTTGAAACCTTGAATCATACATTGTGCTATATCTAAGTGATTTTAACTGTTTTTAACCTAATATTTTGGTAAAATCTAGAATTTATGCATGCTTAGGGTTAAAAGTTGTTAAAACATCATTTATATAACATATGTGATAGATCTGAGTGATTGAATCTGGCTTGTTGGTCAAGTGCATCAGCAAAAGTGAAAACTGCTTGTGTTAGTGTTCATCAGTAACCTTCATCTACTTGAATCTTGATTTAGGCTTTGAGCCATTGCATGAAAACTGTTTGAACTTGTTCATTTGAGTTTATAATAGCTTGTGTATGCTTTTGGTGCAATTTGGTTGGCTGAATATTGCTAAAACAGCTTATAAGTTCATAACTGCTTAAGTGTTCATGTATGTGTCAGATCTGGTGATTGATTGATTAAAGTGTACTAATTGGGTGATTGTGATTGTGATTTCTTTGTTGTATTTGACTCCTCTTGATCCACTGATCAATTGGGTGCCTTTGTGTAACCTGAATCTCCAAAAAAGTCACTAATGACAAAACAGTCAACAAGTCAAGCATTGGAAAAAGTTTCCACTGCTCAACACCCAAAACTAGCCCCTGCTAGTACAAATTGTCAGTTAGCTTATCAATAAGCCATTTTGGCTTATCCAGACCTGAAACAACTTATTTTTTGTGATAGATCTTCATTATTTGACCCATTTGATTGAACTGGAGCTTATTAGACTTTGACTTTGACTTTTTGCTAGAAAACCAACTTATTTGACTTTTTCATAAGTGCTTATTTGCTTTTTCCAGCTTATTGAGTCAACTTATTTGAAAACTTTTTGTTGTTTTAGCTTATATAAGTCATTTAAAAGATTTTGCAATTTGAATCAGCTCTTGGATAGCCTAGAACTCAAAAATGGCTATTTTGTCGTTTTCGATAGATTGCTTTTTGCATTTTCAGGCTTATTCCTTTGGCTTATTTCAAATTTCTTTTTACAGAAGTCTTAGTTATCTCAAAAGAAGCTTGTGTGTCTAATTTGAGCTTATGGCATTAGCTTATAGCTTAATGGGCCAAAAAGCCCATTAAGAATAAGTTGTTTGGTATAAGCTTGCTTATTTCACATTTTTAGCTTTTGGGCCTTTGAAAAAAGTTGTTCAAAATCAAATTTTGAGTCAAGTAGTGATTTTTAGGCTAATTTGGGCCACTTTTTCTTATTGGGCCAATTCTAAGCTCATTAAGGGACTGTTTGGACTTTAGCCCATTTCCTAGGCCCAATAAGGGTATTTAGGTAATTTCAACTTCATTTCTGTGTTATTTAGGTTAAAATTAACTAGTTTGCAAGTTTTTAGAATTTTTTATAAATTTTCGATTTTTAATATTAAAAATTAAAATTTAGATTTTTCAAGTTTTTATATTTTTCTTAGGTTAAACACATAGAGTTAGGAATTTTACAACTTTTAGAATATTTTTATTGTCCTTAGATTAATTTTTATAATTATTTTAAGTTTTAACAGTTTTTAATTGTTTAAATAGTTTTAATTATTTTTAAAATTTTCAAAAATAGTTTTAAATTAAGTTAGGGTATTTTAGAGGTTTACAAAGTGATAAAACTCACTTTGGGCTTTTTGTTAATTAAATTGATTTTTAGGGCTTTAACTAGCATTAAAAAATCATTATTTAATTAATTAAAAGGTTTGGGTGATTTTTGATTTTTTGTAAACTCTAATTACATTATTTAGGATTTATTGCAATTTTTTAGGAATTTTTAGATTAAATTTTTAATTTTGGTGCTTTTTACGGTTTTACGTGTACGACTTTTTCGTCTTAGTGTAATCCATAATCGTAACCGTCAATCTCTTCTTATCCCATTTATATTTTCTTTCTCATAATCATATAATCACAAAGTTAATCATTTTTTAACACACACACCAAGCCTCCTTGAGAACGATCCCCACTTTGGGTCATTTGTGCATGATTTTCCTAAATCGTCGTGCTTACCACTATTTTACCACCTTTTCCAAAAGGTGTGTAAAAACATCTACATCACTGTGTTCATTCTATGAGAGTACAGACAAACACATTCAGTGAAAGTCGCCACGTTTAATTCACGTATTCCTATGAAAGCTTTATACTAAATTAGATATTTACCTACCTCCCAGCCAGAAGGGGACTCCACAGTATCACCATATTTATAAGGTTTTTCCATCCAGTTGAAGACGAGATTCGTCTTACTAACTCCTGTTTTGTTCATTATATTTCTGCCATAGAAAGCAGTACAAATTGTTTCAGCTTTACAAGCACGTGAATTATTATTTTATAGCTGCGAACACTTCTAATCACCATTCGTAATGCGTCTTCTGAAATTCCTTAAATTCATGATCAGCAGTTCATCCCAAAGCTTCCATATGTCATTCCAGAAGGTTTTCCAGAAATTCCTCCTAACCACGAGACATAGTTTAACATAGAGCTTGTCTCAAGGACATAAACTATTTTCAGAACTCTTTATTGCAGGGCTTGAACTAAGTTAAAAGAGTTGTAGAAATTGCTGCAAAAGTTACCAGAAGCGGGGCTTTATTCGCCTGAGCGCACCACCAGGAGGTGTATCGTTTCTGTTTGTCAGAAAGAAGGTCGGTACCATGAGATCATGTCTCGATCACCGGAAATTTACAAGATCGCCATTCATAAACGATACTCATTCCACGAATAGAAAGTTACCTGACCTGTTGCGACATCTTAAATATTGTCCAAAGCAATTCGCGACCATGCCACCAAAAGTGGTGAGAGAAGAACATGATGTTTTCCAGATTGTTGTTGAACACGTGATAGTCTCTCTAAAATTTTGACTTATACGTCTAAGCTCCCTAATGCCTCAACTATAGTATGAAATTTATGAATATATCTTTTCATGACTTCATAGACAAAATCGTCAATATGTTCTTTGATAACATCCTGATTTCCTAAACTCTAGAGAAGAACATGAGAATCATCTTTTCACAACCCTAAAGATACTCCGATAGGAGAAAATTATATACGCCGCTTTCCATATGTGAGTTCCAGATGAACAAGGTGGCATTTCTGAGTCACCCTATTTATCCAGAAAGAAATTTCAGACAGTCCTGCGAAGATGAAGGCCATCACCAGATGGTCAAGGTCGACGCCTGTAACTAAAGTACAAAATTTTCTAGAACTTAGTTGACTGCTACCGCAGAAATTGCTGACAGTTCTCACGATCAACTTTCTATGGCTAAGCATACGCATAAAGGTGAGGACCTACACATCAAAATTTGTATTCCATAAGATCTTACGCGAGAAGAGATCTAATTTACCAAGACTCATAGTTCTTTCATGACTATTCACGCAGATTCCACCAGAACGTACAATATCCTAGGCAGAATTTTGATAGAAACAGTATAAAAGTTGAGGAAGCTATGGTCATATCTAGATGCCTGACATACTGCAGGTTCAAGATAGAACGCCTTCATGCTAAGTGAGTTATTACAACCATTAGAAATTCGGAACAGAAGTGAGACAAGATTTCCTGAAGGTTGTTATCAGCTACCACAGACTCTGAAGAAGTATGATACTATCTAAGTCATTGTCGACCACTTAACCAGCCTACACGTTTTCTTTCATCCGAAAGGATTAAGCAGTAACGGGTCTGCAGAAAATTCAACAGTAAATCGTATAAGTTCAGGGTATTCCATCAACAATCATGTTAGATAGAATACATGTTCGCGAATCACGCTCACGTTCATGTTCACGATTACGTGTACGTTCACGTTCACTTTACGTTTACGTTCACCTTCACGTTCCCGTCTCACGCTCATATTATGATATTATTTCAGTCCATATTTGTGCCATCTCATGATTTAAGTTCACATTGTGTTCATGACATTGTTCACGTTCAGATTCGTGTTCCATTTCACGGTACACGTTTCACAGCCTGTTACTGAATACAGTCATAGAAAGTTTAAGAAACCAGACTCAAGTTTAGCACAACTCTTCCATACCCAGGCAGACGTTTCATGTCTTAGGCCGTATTGTTTTGAATTCTTTCCTCAGTCAACATATACTCATGATATGTCCTAGCATCACGTTCACAGTATGTTTCACGTATCATGTTCACAATATATTCCATGCCCAACATTCCTCATATAATCGTGAACCACGTTCACAATTGCTCACGTAGCACGTTCACAATTGTTCATGTAGTTCGTCCCTATATGTTTTCAACTGTTTGCTCAGAGATATAAATGTTATCTTTTCAGGATATTTGTACATACCACTTCATGTATCTTACATGCTATAACTTATTCATTCCACCAGACTCAGAAAATCCATCTTAAGTATGGAATCATAAACTTTTCAGCATCGTCAGGACAGGGTCATTAAGACCAATATTACATTGTGTTTAGACCTTTGAAGGAATTGTTTCGAGCGGGAAGCCACTCGAAACGGAGGAGTCCATTCGGACCTCTCATCCCTTTTCCTTCAATAAATCCAGTTATGTTCTTTTAGTCATGATAAGTTCCATGTCCTCTTCATCCATGTCACGCTACATGTTCACTTCAGTCATGTCATGTTTATACCTTCTAGCAGCATCATGTCTTAATTAGAGGACAAATTATCCTTCAACTTATATGTCATTTTAGCTTTCATGTTATTTCAGCCTATGTGTTTTTTGAGCTTTTATAATGTCACCAGCTTAAATTGCCTCTAAATTCGAGGAGGAATTTTCCTTTAGATAGGGAGAATAGTAAAACCGCAGCATTATCGCATCCTTAATTCGATGACGAATTATTTTTTAGAGCAGAAGAATTGTAAAACCCGTATTTAGAACCCATGAACAGTAATTACATATAATCTAAAATTAAATTAATAGTACACAGTTATTTATTTCATAAAAATAAATAAAGGTTTTTATTCAGAAAAAGAAATAAAGGTAATTATTCAACTATTACGAAATATATATTTATTTAGAAATAAATAAAAACATGTCGGATTCTTAAACACAGATTAAGCACAAACATCACGTAAATAATTATAACACGGAAAAGTTAAAAGTATGTTGTGTTTTTCTTTGGGTTGGCGGCTAACAAGAGAAAAGAAAATAAAATGGGCTTAAGCCCAGCCCATGTAGGAAGTAAAAACAAGCAGTAGTGTAAACATATCAGTTAAAAGAGTGTTGGTGTGTTTAATCCTTGTCACATTTAAATGGTAATCCTTTTTCCTTCCTTTTCGTTTCATAATCCCTAATCCATGAGTGGATCAAGAACAGGTGATCTTAATTCTTAAAAACATTATAATTTATTTAGTTGAAGCTGGGTTTTATGGGATTACACAAATACGGAGACACAGGGGTTCCTTGGTGTGCCTTTTGGTTGGTCGGAAGCAAATGGGGAAACCATCAGCGGTGTTTGTTTTATTAAATAGTGAGGTTAATAGCACAGCAGGGGTGTTTGGGATTAATTGGCAGAAAGTGGGTGTTTGGGATTGTAATAGCGGTGGGAACAAAACTATGACAGTGGGAACAATAGCAAAACGGGGGGAAACATATACAAGCAGGGGAACTAATGAAAAACTGAGGGAACCATGGGAACTGCAGCATTGGCTGTTGTGGGTTTGGCAGTCGGACCACAGCCGAGCGGCTGGGCGTTTTTGGTTTATGGTTGACCCGATAAAATGTGTCTCGGGGAGCCTTTGACTCGGGTGGTCGAGTTTTGTTACGATCATAAATTTTAGAAGAGTATTTTATAAAACTTAAATCATTTAGTTTATTGAATATTTTTATACCTTAATTTTACGTGTATAAATGTTATTTATTTTAATTATATATTAAATAAATAATGTTAACTAGCTTTTATAAATAAATAAATAAAAAGGATATGACATTTATTAAATGATTTATTTCCGTGTAAGAACTAATTAAGGAGACCTTTCTATCTTATAAAACTTCTAGTTTTAGAATCTTTCTATTTCAGGAAAACATCCTATTTTAGCAGGTTACTTAATACTGTATAATACCATATCAGGACACAGTATAATGTACATTAACTAGAAATACAGGATATATACTAATCGGTAAACATTTAAAGAACAGTCAGATTATCATAAATGCACCGGACTATTAGATTAATAAGATTATACATAAACAACAATACAAGAATAAATGAATTAAACTAAGAACCAATAAGAATCAATAGCTATAAACAGTAATAAACTACTTATATACGTCTCCTTATTTATGTAGTATCAAGGAAGTCGGAGTAGATCCTTCAGCTTTCATTCTTATTTCATTACTGGACACGAGGTACGGATTTTCCATCCTTTCAGTAAGGACTTCCTTTCTATGCATGATTAGGGCTCCCCGTCTGCAGCCAAATGTTTTCCCCTAATATATGTTATAAATTATCAGAAATTATTTAAATAATTAAGATATTGCCTGAGCCTTATATACAAGCATGGCCAGTTAGTTGTACTAGTTACAGAGGTACCATAACCATGAAACTTGAGGCACCGGTATCATCACTCACCTGTAGGAGAGTGATATTAATAAGTGTGAAAACACTTATCCTTTTACCACTTAATTACAATAATAACTAAGCCAAAACGTGTATTTTAAGTCGTAAATGGTGGAATTATGCGTGGTTTGTGTTTTTGTTGTGATTTAGGACCAAAATGTGAAAAGGGAAGAAAACACGGGCTTTCACGGGCTTTTATCGATGAAAAAGACACAAGACGAAGTCAAAAGATCAAGAGTGCAAAAAGAACGGAAGTCCAAGGCCTATTCTGAAGATTTATCGAAGAAACGTCTAAAGACGGAAGTTTAATAAAGCCAAAGAACTCAAGTCTAAATAAGTGAAGAAATGATAAGACGAGTTTAATTAATCCCGAGACAAAGTCGAAAAAGTCGAAGAACTTAAAAGACGAAAAGACGAGAAATAAAGAAAGAAGGAAGCAACACATGCTTAACCTCCCTAATCACTATAAATACTCTTCAATTCACCACATTTAGTTTTGTTAGCTAATTTGACAAATTAGTCTTTCCACCATTTTCATTACATGCACTTTAATTTCATGTCATTTCCTTAATTGTCAATTTAGTTACCTTGTTTTACACCTTAAATTTATTGTCTTTAATTCAAGTAAGTCTTTTAATTTTGTTGTTAATCTTTATATTCCTTTAATCAAGCTTTACATTATCATTCTCATTCTACTTTTCTTGTTTTGATTTGTTATAAATTCGGATTAACCAATCTTTTGCTTAATCTCATTGCTTATTTGATTAAAAAGTTTGTCTTTTCATTTCCATCTAAGCTGTTATACGAATTAAGCTATAAGTTTGACAATCTTATTGGCTTATTTTGTGTTTAGCTTATTTGTTTTTAAGTTTTCTTAAAAGTTTTATCTTTTTAAAGTCCATTTTATAAAGTTTTAGTATTTTGTGTCTTGAAAGTTTTTTAATTTGTGCTTATTTTGTTCATCTTATTCTTGTTTAATCAAGTTTTTGTTATTGCTTATTAGTCTTAGATTATTTGCTTTGCTTATTACGTTTCTGCTTCCATCGAAAAGAGAGGTCCTACATTCCGACAGCTATCCCTCATTCCGATCGTGACAATCGGCTTAGGGTTTTGTATTCCGACAGAGGATTGCGATCTAGTAACTCCCCCTTATTCCGATCGTGATTGCGATCGCTCATTGCGATCGTATATTGAGACGGCTCTTAAGGTTTTTTTGAGACGAAGTGCTGCCAAAATTTCACTAGCCATATTCCGATAGTTTCCACATTCCGACAGGGGATTCTGATCTAGCATTCCGATCTGAGATTCGGACAGGTTTGTTCAACGTTGCGATAGGTTAGTGTTATTCCGATAGGACTTGGTTTCAGTTATTTCGATAGGGGATTCCGATCACATTCCGACAAGAACTTATTGCGATCATTATTCCGATGGAGTGGTAAGTTTGCATTCCGATACCTACATTCCGATTTAGCATTCCGATGGCTTATGGTGACAGCATTCCGATGGGATTCCGATGGATTGGGGTTTTGTTTTATTTTTAAGTTTTCATTTTTGTTACTTTGTCAAATTTAATTTTCGTCAATCATTAATTTTTGTCATTTAGTTAAATTACCTTTTAAAGTTTTTAATATTGCACCATTTACTTTTTAATTAGTTTTAGTTTTAATTAACCGTCATTTACTTTAAAAATTTTGCACATTTATTTTACAACAACCATAAATATTCTTTTTCACCAAAAGACGACTGAGTTGCACTTAAACCAGTAATCAATTCGAAAAGATCGGACGATAACTTTAACCCTAGAAAAAGCAAACTTTCAAATGGTGCCGATGCAGCCTCTTTTCGTTTGTTTAACGGTTTTCTGTGAGAGACGCGTTGAATTTTGGGATCCGTTCACTCGTGAACGTTATTTTTCTTGCTCAAAAATTTCAAAAATCCATAAAAATTAAAAATTGTTAAAAATCCATAAAAACTAAAAATTTTCAAAAATCCAAAAAGATTTTTATTTTTATTTTTACACGTACATATATATTCTCTATTTATTTGGTATCTTTTTCTTTTTATTTTGCAGGTGTATGCGTACTAGATCTTCAACTTATTCAGAGCAAGATTTAAACAACGTCCACAATGTAATAAGTGTAGGGGAGTTTACTCCCACATTCTTAAACATTGAGGAAAATGTTTATATCAAGTGTAGGGGGACTTCTATCGAAGTTAAGTGGGCTTTTCCTTGTATTTGTCCTCATTTTAACCGGAAAATTTGATTTTTCGACATTTTTCAAAATTTTTAATCTATTTTGGCCTCTAGTTTTTTCTTTGTTATACTTATTTTATTTCTTTGCTAGAATAAATTTTTATAAAGTGGTTTTAATTTTTAAACGTTGTGAATATTTTGACTCAACCCGAGTTTACTTATCTAAGTTTACTCTAGCTAGTATCCTTAACGTGTTTAAGTCAAGTTTTGCTAGGCTTTTATATAGGGAACTTTAAAACGCGAAAGTATTAACTCTTACGGGTTAAGAACAAGAACTTTTCGCAAGTTCCTATAATTGATCCTAGAAATTCGTTTATCAAGGGAACTTTAAAATGCGAATTCTAAACTTGAAAAAGTCTAAGAGTTTGCAAGATCCTATAGATGACTTGAAAACCCAAAACTTCGATTTAATAGGCTAAGCATCCACGAGTCTCATTCCTTGATATTTTAAATTGTGGAGAACGAGAGATGATAGAGTCAATTATAAGTTTGGTATTCTTTCATGAATATATGTGAGTTAATTATAAGCTTTTTCTCCTATCGCTTGCTAATAAATTTAATTGCAATAAATAAGGTTGTACGATTTGAAAAGTTACTTAGCTTCTAGCCCAACATCGTTTAAAAGTTGCTCGGTATTAATTAGAGTTCATAGCCAAGGCATAATTTATTGAAGCGGGATGCGAAGATTGGCGAGTCCGAAAAGGCCCTAACAAGGCATGAGGGCTACATTTTGTTGCTAAAGATCCAAAGTGATGTGAAGAATCATTTATCAAAAATCAATATGAAGGATCGAGACACACGACGAAAAGAAAATACTCCCCTAAAGATCATGGAGAAGTCTATCCAAAAAGGCCCTAACAAGGTATGAGGATAAATAGATCCAAGTCCTAAAAGGAGGCGGATCGTTGTATATAAAAATTTCAAATAAAGATTGGATAAAAATGAAGTCGTGGTCCAAATATGAAGAATCTCTCAAAAACATCAATTGAAGAAATTCCTATTATGAAGAGAAGACCATTATTTCATGAACGTCTCTCAAGATTTGAAGAATGAAGTCGCTTCCAAATATCGGTCCGAGAAAGGTCTCAAATCGTGAAGCGAGTTGTGCCAAGATATGAACTTTATGAGGTCCCGAGAAACAGTTTTAAAAGATTTTTTCCTTTAGCTAACTATTGATTAAATCGTCCTACTTTATTTTCAGCCTAAATAACTATCGAAATAAGCCAACAATTCATCTTTGTGATCATTCAAGACAACAATAAAATATAAGAGATACACCTAGGAATAGGGGAGTCTAAGTAAATAATTGGCCCACATGAGTTTGTGATAGTTTGCTAACTTATAATAACAATGATCTCGTTTTTAAGCTAGGTATGGGGAACGTGAAACTTGAGGATGATAATCATTCATGACATTCCAAAACCCTAAGGTAAGTTTTTGATCTTTTTACTTGTTTTCTTCCTTTAATTTTTTTTTCTCTTTAATAAAGGCCAATGTGGATTGATTGTGATGGAAAATGTAAAAATTGCTTTGTAACTAATGCATTGCATGAGGACATTGCAATGGTCAAGTGTAGGGGATTTAATAAGGGTGAAAACACTTATCCTTTTACCACTTAATTACAATAATAACTAAGCCAAAACGTGTATTTTAAGTCGTAATGGCGGAATTATGCGTGGTTTGTGTTTTTGTTGTGATTTATGACCAAAATGTGAAAAGGGAAGAAAACACGGGCTTTCACGGGCTTTTATCGAAGAAAAAGACACAAGACGAAGTCAAAAGATCAACAGTGCAAAAAGAACGGAAGTCCAAGGCCTATTCTGAAGATTTATCGAAGAAAAGTCTAAAGACGGAAGTTTAATAAAGCCGAAGAACTCAAGTGTAAATAAGTGAAGAAATGATAAGACGAGTTTAATTAATCCCGAGACAAAGTCGAAAAAGTCGAAGAACATAAAAGACGAAAAGACGAGAAAGAAAGAAAGAAGGAAGCAACACATGCTTAACCTCCCTAATCACTATAAATACCCTTCAATTCACCACATTTAGTTTTGTTAGCTAATTTGACAAATTAGTCTTTCCACCATTTTCATTACATGCACTTTAATTTCATGTCATTTCCTTAATTGTCAATTTAATTACCTTGTTTCGCACCTTAAATTTCTTGTCTTTAATTCAAGTAAGTCTTTTAATTTTGTTGTTAATCTTTATATTCCTTTAATCAAGCTTTACTTTATCATTCTCATTCTACTTTTCTTTTTTTGATTTGTTATAAATTCGGATTAAGCAATCTTTTGCTTAATCTCATTGCTTATTTGATTAAAAAGTTTGTCTTTTCATTTACATCTAAGCTTTTATACGAATTAAGCTATAAGTTTAAAAATCTTATTGGCTTATTTTGTGTTTAGTTTATTTGTTTTTAAGTTTTCTTAAAAGTTTTATCTTTTTAAAGTCCATTTTATAAAGTTTTAGTATTTTGTGTCTTGAAAGTTTTTAAATTTGTGCTTATTTTGTTCATATTATTCTTGTTTAATCAGGTTTTTGTTATTGCTTATTAGTCTTAGCTTATTTGCTTTGCTTATTACGTTTCTGCTTCCATCGGAAACGAGAGGTCCTACATTCCGACAGCTATCCCTCATTCCGAGCGTGACAATCGGCTTAGGGTTTTGTATTCTGACAGAGGATTGCGATCTAGTAACTCCCCCTTATTCCAATCGTGATTGCGATCGCTCATTGCGATCGTATGTTGCGACGGCTCTTAAGGTTTTATTGAGACGAAGTGCTGCCAAAAATTCACTAGCCATATTCCGATAGTTTCCACATTCCAACTGGGGATTCTGATCTAGCATTCCGATCTGAGATTCCGGCAGGTTTGTTCAACATTGCGATAGGTGAGTGTTATTCCGATAGGACTTGGCTTCAGTTATTCCAATAGGGGATTCCGATCACATTCCGACAGGAACTTATTCCGATCATTATTCCGATGGAGTGGTAAGTTTGCATACCGATACCTACATTCCGATCTAGCATTCCGATGGCTTATGGTGATAGCATTCCGATAGGATTCCGATGGATTGGGGTTTTGTTTTATTTTTAAGTTTACATTTTTGTTACTTTGTCAAATTTAATTTTCGTCAATCATTAATTTTGTCATTTAGTTAAATTACCTTTTAAAGTTTTTAATATTGCATCATTTACTTTTTAATTAGTTTTAGTTTTAATTAACCGTCATTTACTTTAAAGTTTTGCACATTTATTTTACAACAACCATAAATATTCTTTTTCACCAAAAGACGACTGAGTCACAATTAAACCAGTAATCAATTCGTAAAGATCGGACGATAACTTTGACCCTAGCAAAAGCAAACTTTTAGATATCCTGCAGCGTCCCATTCAGCTCAACTTGGCCATTTTATTAGTATTATTAGTGGGGCGTTTGGATGCATCCGAGGCTATCAATTTACAGTTATTAGGTGAATGTGGTGTGTGCTCTACATCCTTCACATTGTAGCTGATCCTCCACCCAGCACATTATTTAGATGTCACCTCTCTGCAGCATGACGAGGTCACCCCTCCATTTATTCATGCAACATTTGTTACAACACCTGACCTGTATAATCTCTTGGCAATTAAAATACAGTAAATGCATGTTTTTAGATTTAACAGATAACAGTTTATCTTTATTTTTAATAAATCAGACTTTTCAGATTATACACAGATTTCCGCTGCAACTTTACTTATCCCTCCTACAGCTTCAGTAATTTATCACCTGCTTCATTTCAGTATTTCTTATCATGCTTTATTTCCGTTCACTAGGAGTTATGCTCAGCCGTAGTTCCTTTTCATGTTCTAACGGCAGGTACACCAGGACGCTCTTAGGATTCTAACAGCATGTGCATTTGGATGGAAGCTATCCAGACTTCTTACCTTATGCACTTCTTACTTTATTCGTATTATTTGGACATTGTTTAGTCCTTTCCTTCAGTATTTACTTTTCATGTTTGAGCTTATGTTTGGATTACTGATGTTTGATTCCAGTATATCCTTTATGGTCGGTTAATGTTTTAGGACATTTACCTTATGCTTTGATGACACGCCATAAATACACGTAACGGTCCACTTATCCAAGTGGGGTGTTACAGTGTCGCTTTTGGTGTTTGATTCTGGTATGGCCTCTATTGTATTACTTTTTCATTTGTATATTTTTTCACTGTTGTGTACCACTTTTAGTGACTTATACTCTTGTTGTTTATAAAAATAAAAAAAATTAAGAAAAACACATATAATATCTGCTTATACATTGAACTTCAAAATATTTCTGTACTTGGGTTGTTTTACTTGAGCTCCTAGTGTTGGTTAGCCTCCACACAACAAACGGTGTTCAACTCACCATGTCTAGCAGACAAGAAAGAGTTGATTCACCATGAGGGTACGGCTCTGGTGCGACTATCAAATCCGCTGATGGTTCCCAGTTTACCAAAAAATTGATTGGTTCTCACTCACCTTGGTCCTAGTCTGAAGAGTGGATAGTCCAAGGGGGTACGGCTCTTGGTAAAGACTTTTCCCAAATCCGTTGATAGCTTTAATAGCTTGCTCAAAGCAATAGGGTTTTCAACTCACCCATGCTTTATTGTTAAGAGTTGGTTAGTCTAAGAGGGTACGGATCTTGGTAAATACTTTTATCAAATCCTTTGGCGGCTGTGATGATTTGCCCAAAATCATCAGGGTACTCCAACTCACCATTGATTCACGTTACAAGAGTTGGACTGGGTCCTAGTCTCTCAGGGTAATGTCATGATTCCACTGAAAGATTAGCTAGCCCAAGAGTGAGTAGCTACTTGGTAAATGCATATCAAATCTGCTCTAGTTGTTGTCAAGATTCAACATGTGCAGATGTTTTCAAACTTTAAAGAAGTTCAGCAGGTAGAGTACATGCAGCTACTTTTGTGTTTCTTCTAGTGTTATAAGGTGTGATTATTGCTGTTGTGCTTCAGATTTCAATCCTCATTACTTTTTATGGATGATCTATCTGGAAACTTGAACTCAACAAAGTCAAATTCAAGTTTAGGGGAGGATTGTTAGGAATAATGTAATATATATTTTGTTTAGTATTAATAGGCTGACTAGGAGGTATGTAGTTCCTCCTGGTCATAGTAGTAGCAGGATTAGTTACTCCTGGTAGGAGTAATATGTTGCTCCTGGTCTGCTAGAAAGTCAAACCGTATTATTAGTAGCAGTTTGTTAGGATATGCATGATATCTTAGGAAATGATGTGCATATCATATGTTACACGTTTTGAGTAAATGTAGGTTAGGGTTGCCTTATAGTATAAAAGGAACCCATTGGCAGAAGGGTTAGACACACCTTTCACCATTTCGTTTCATATCAGTAATATTAGAAATCCTTAGAAAGGATCATATTATTCAATTAGTTTGTGTTTCTTCTTGTTCTTAATGTTTGTATTCCGCACAAAGACTTTGTTTCTCTTAGAGTCTCTCTATGAATAACTTGTGATTACAGAAGTTGTTCACCATCCTTAACAGGCTGAAAGATCTATCTCTAAAGGACCCAACAATACCCTTTAGGTTGTTGCATATAGATATCTTCATCTAAGCGACCATTCAAGAAGACAGTTTTAACATCCATTTGTCATATCTTATAGTCATAGTATGCTGCTATTGCTATGAGAATCCTAAAAAGCTCTTAAGTCTGCTACAGGAGAAAACGTCTCCTCGTAGTCAACACTAAAAGTTTGAGTAAAAACTTAGCTACTAAACGAGATTTATAGGATTGTTTTTGCCATCCATGTCAGCTTACTTCTTGAATATCCACCTATTTTTCACTTTTTTAGCATTTAGTGGTGGATCTACCAGAATCCAAACATCATTAATTTTCATGGAATTCATTTCCTCAGTAACTGCACTAATCCACTTAACTTTTTCATGATCAAGCATGGCGGATTTATAATTAGAAGGTTATCCAAGATCCCCTACTTCATCATCTTCATCCTATATGTAATGACATAGTTTGCTTGGTGCACGTATAGTCCTTTCAGACCTACGGAGAGGAACTAATTCTGGTGGAACCGCCAGACTCTTTGGTTCTAAGAATTATTTCACTAGTATTTTCAGAAGGCAGTGTATCTATATGACTCTCTTCAAGATCATAATTTCTCCCACTAAATTCTTGAGATATAAGATCTCTTTCAAGAAAATCTCCATACCTTGCAACAATAACTTTGTTTTCAGGTGGGACATAAAACTAGTAAACCATAGTTTCCTTAGGGTATCCTACAAAGATACATTTTGTAACACTCTCAATTTTCATATCGGTACAGCGGAAGGGTCTTTTAGAGTGTTACGGGATAGCAATAACTCCAATCATAGACAACACATAAAAATGGTTGTTCAAGGTTCAACATACATTCATTCGATAAAAAGTTTTAAAGTGTACAACAGGTCCCAAATTATACAGGTCATTAAGTTTACAAAACATAGATCGAATGAACATTTTTAATATTAAGTGGGCCATCAAAGTAGATCTCCATCCGGATTACCTTCAAGCACCTGAGATAAAAACATGCAAAAATCTTATCAGCGAATGCCGAGTGAATTCATAGAGTTTAATAAAAACCGTTATATAAAACAATCGTTGAAATCAGAACACGAGTATAATATCGGAAGTAAGTCCTCGTATTGCTAGTCGGGCAATATATAAATCAAGCATACATCTTAAACCGTCCATGAGACCGTAGCCTCGATATTACCATTATAGTTAATATTATTATCGTTATTAGCGTCGTATCATATCGGACATTTAGATTATATAGGATTATTATTAGCCGCATGACATTGTTACCTTACTATGAAAACAACGGGCCGCGAACCCGACAACAATTTGCCCATTTAAGTTAGCGTGTCGTCACAAAAATCACGCTATGGAATCTTCTCATACATAAATTCGCTTACCAATCAATGTGGTACGACGGGGATCAACCGTCAAGGCGCGAACTGGGGTGATCGTCCCCAAATAGTACTATCAAATGCATAAGCGTCTACCAAATACAGGTAGTTCACAATTCATGCTAATGGGACTTTAAGTGACATAACCTAACTACTAATAATCCTTTTTGTCTCGTTTATAGGGTCATAGCATCATTCGGGTCCATATCATTAAGCATACCATCGGGACTACTTGTGTTATATTTTTATAAAAATCTAGCATGTTATCTCCCTCGCGGGTTTACAAATCATTTTATAAAACATTTAAAAGAGTGCGAGGCTATGAACTCACATTGATAATGAAAGGCGGATTATCGGCTACGGGCGTGCTTCGGTCACGGAAACCTATATAAATAATAATCGGTCTTAGACTTTTGTCCAATGACTTTTATCAAAATAAAATTATACATATGATGATTTTTACATATGATGATGATCAAGTGGGTTTATATATCCTTGTTTACTCATTTTAGTGTTTACGTATTAGTAACTTTTTACTAGTTTACTAGTTTTACCTATTTATCTATTTTAAGTCCAATAAGCTTATTATAAGTTCTTTAACTTGTTTTAATCCATTTTATACTTATATTATCAGTATTCACACTTTACATGTTGGGCCCAAATGGGTTAAGCCCAATAAGTACTTTTTATAAGTGTTTAACTTATTTAGTCCAATTATTAGTCCAATATGCTTACTTAGCTCGTTAATGTCCGTATGTCCTATAGTTCGGGTTTTATCGGTTTTTACTTGTATTAGATACTTAAATATCAGTATATGACTTTTAAAAACTTTACATTAGACGGGTTTGATCGTCTAAGTTTTAATTGGCGAAAAACGTTAATTTTACGGTAATAGACGAAAAAGTCGTAAAAATCAAGTTTATAGTTTTTATAACTTATAAATATTATTCCACTACCATTTTTATAATTTATCCATTTATTTAACCTTATACATATTTATATAAATGAAATTCATAAGTTAGTGGGTTTTAATTTCACATTTTATACTATATAATTTGAGTGCTTATATAATAGTAATAAACATTAATTCTTCAAAATCTGATTTTTATTTTCATCTTCACCATTTTTATCATATCTAGAGTTCTATAATGAATTAGAAGCTCATTTTTGGATGGCATGAACTTCATATTATGTGCTACAATTAACTTAGATATATCTACTGCTCATTTTAAGTTTATCTATTCTTAACAGTCCCTACAAAACAGCTTATTCAGATTAGCACACTCATCTTGTTATGATCATATCTCACTCATTTTAATGATTCCATTGCATGACCAACTCTCACATGTGTATGACATCTTGTACTTACTGTAAATGGATTTTACCATGCAAGTTTATCAGTTCAAGTTTTAGTTACATACTGTTTTTATACAGCCAACAAATTAATCATGATTTTAGCCTTGTTTCTTATGGTTATTAATCTTTTTAAGGATATTTATCAACACTTGATCCCCACACAACATTTTTATCATCATATATTCATCATATACATATAAAAAAAGAAAGAAAATACATTTGATCTTTACAAAAATAACAAGAGAAAATGGAGAGGATGATCTTCTTTACCAACCAAGAGTATATCTTGTTTTTGGAAGACAAGAACTTGATGAACACCAAATGTAACTCCAAGATCATCAAACACCAAGAATATAAGTTGAGAAATCAGCCCTAGGACACAAGAAAATCACCTCCTTTGTTGTTAAAATGGCCACCAAGTGATCAAGGCTTCAAGGTAACTCCATGATATAGCTAGATAACAAGTATTTTGTGGCTAGAAAAGATCAAAAAGGTGTGTGTGTTCTTGAAGTGGGACGGCAATGGTGGTGGTTTTGAGAGAGTTTTTGGTTGGTTTTGCATGTGCAGAATGGAGGTATGTGTAGCTAGTTGTTGGTTTTAGGTAGAAACTAGCTTAAGTTGTAAGCTTAAGCTTACACTTGTAAGTAACAAGTTAACATGATGCCACATGTTTGATGTGGTGTCATGTGTGGCCGTCCCATGCTATAGTGGGGTAGGATAATGTATTTTGTCCCACCTCACTAATTTACGGGTATTCCTCGATTCTAGTTTCCTCGATTTACGTGCCCTCGGGTCGTTTCACGAAAAACGTTTTTATAAATTATGAATCAACGGCACAAAACGAATCCAATAAAAATTGTCTCATAAAAAACGGAGTTCAAAAACGTAAATACGTAATCCTAAGGTTTCCGGTTTAATCGTAAAGGACGCTAAATTATGCACGTAAGCCCAAATTTAAATCCGTAAATTGTGAGTTCATCAACCAACACAAAAATAAGTTTCAAAATATTATACGAGAAAGTAATTTACTACCTGAAAATGTTAGATTGTCACAGCTTTTCCTCCTAAAAGGGATCAACATCCTCGTGATCCATTTCATTTGGATGTCCGTTTCTTATTGAAATCGAAGAGGTGCGGATATTTCTTCTACATTTCATCCTCTTGTTCCCAAGTATACTCCCGTCCATGCTTTGAATTCCATTGGATCTTGACAATAGGTATCCGACTTTGTTTCAGTTGCTTTACCTCACGATACATAACCTCTACAGGTTCTTCGATAAAATGAAACTTCCCATCTATTCGAACCATATCTAACGAAATTTTCTCATCACTCACTGCTAGACATTTCTTCAAATTAGATACATGGAATGTGTTGTGAACACCATGAAGTTCTGGGGGTAACTCTAGTTTATAAGCCACCGGACCTACTCTAGATAAAATCTTAAAGGGTCCAATATAACGGGGATTCAATTTTCCTCGCTTTCCAAATCTTATAACGCCTTTCCATGGCGATACTTTCAACATTACTTGGTCATCCACTTTAAACTCCATTGGCTTCCGCCGCACAACCGCGTAACTTTTCTATCTACCACGGGCAGTCAACAACCTATTCTTAATCTGAACTATCATCTCCGTAGTCTCTCGGATCAATTCCGGTCCCGTGAGCTGGGTATCCCCAACTTCACTCCAACATACAGGAGATCTACACTTCCTACCATATAAAGCTTCAAACGGTGCAGCCTTAATACTAGAATAGTAACTATTGTTATACGAAAACTCTGCTAATGGCAAATGTTTATCCCAATTCTTACCAAAATCTAACACACAAGCTCTCAACATATCTTCCAATGTTTCTATCGTCCTTTCACTCTGCCCATCAGTCTGGGGGTGATAAGCAGTGCTCATGTCGAGATTATTTCCCAAAGATCTTTGGAGAGATTTCAAAAAATTCGATGCGAATCTAGGATCTCGATCTAAAATGATCGATACAGGCACTCCATGCTTGCATACAACATTCTCAAGGTAAATACGAGTCAGCTTCTCCAGTGAGAACTGCTCTTTAACCGGAATGAAGTGTGTTGATTTGGTCAGTCTGTCGACAATAACCCAAATCGAGTTGTTTCCAGATGATGTTCTAGGAAGCTTGGTGATAAAGTCCATCGTAATTCGCTCCCACTTCCATTCAGGAATCTTTGGTTGTTGAAGTAGTCCTGATGGCTTTTGATGTTCAGCTTTGACTCTAGCACAAGTCAAGCATTGAAGAACATACATAGCTATGTCAGCTTTCATATTCGGCCACCTGTACAACTTCTTCAAATCATGGTACATCTTATCAGATCCCGGATGAATGGAATACTTAGATTTATGAGATTCTAACATAATCAAACCTCTTAAGCCTCCAAACTTAGGTATCCACATACGACCTCTTAAGCATTTCACTCCATCAGCTCTAATCTCTAAAGGATCTCCTTCTCCTCGGAAGCCTTCATTAACAAAATTTTCTTTCTTACAGGCTTCTATTTGCGCATTTCTAATTTGCTCAGGCAAATTATTGTGCATGGTCAAGACTAGAGAACGTACCCTGATAGGCTCTCTATCTTTCCTACTTAATGCATCGGCAACAACAATGGCTTTTCCTGGGGTGATATTTTATATCACAATCATAATCACTTAAAAACTCTATCCATCTTGGTTGCCTCATGTTCAATTCCTTCTGATCGAGAATATACTGTAGGCTTTTGTGATCGGTGAATACCGTACACTTGGTGCCATACAGATAATGTCTCCACAACCTAAGAGCAAAGACTACAGCTCCTAACTCAAGATCATGAGTAGTATAATTCTCCTCATTCTTCCATAATTGTCTAGAAGCATAAGCTATCACTTTTTCTCGCTGCATCAAAACAGCTCCATAGCCTCTAAGAGATGCATCACAATACACTACAAAATCTTCACTCCCGTCGGGTAATGATAAAATTGGCGCACTACATAATTTTTGCTTCAATGTCTGAAATGCTCCATCTTCATCACTTCCCCAAACGAAAGGTTTATTCTTCTAGGTAAGCTTAGTCAAGGGTTTAGCTATTAAAGAAAATTCTTTAATGAATCGCCTATAATAGCCAGCCAATCCTAAGAACTGTCGCACTTCCGTTGGCGTTGTCGGTGCAGACCAATTCTTAATGGCTTCAACCTTTGCAGGATCAACATGAATTCCATCTTTGTTAATCACATGACCAAGAAATTGCACAGAATCTAACCAGAAATCACATTTCGAAAACTTAGCATACAACCTTTCATCCTTCAACAAATTCAAAACAATCCTTAAATGTTCTCTATGCTCATCTTCATTCTTAGAATAGATTAGAATATCGTCAATAAACACAATCACAAATTTATCCAAGTAGGGCTTGCACACTCGATTCATTAAATCCATGAAAACCGCAGGTGCGTTAGTTAACCCAAATGGCATTACTTGAAATTCATAGTGTCTATAACGAGTTCTAAATGCAGTTATAGGAATATCTTCTTCACGGACGCGAAGTTGGTGATATCCTGACCGCAAATCTATCTTAGAATACACACTAGATCCTTGTAGTTGATCAAACAAATCATCAATCCTAGGTAAAGGATATCGATTTTTAATTGTCAACTTATTCAGTTCCCTATAATCAATGCACATACGGAAAGATCCATCCTTCTTCTTAACGAACAAGACTGGAGCTCCCCAAGGCGACGAGCTCGGTCGAATAAAACCTTTATCAGATAACACCTTAAGTTGCTCAGATAACTCCTTTAATTCAGAAGATCGATAAGGCGCACGTACCACCGGTGCAACACCAGGAATTAAATTGATTCGAAACTCTACTTGCCTTATCGGTGGAAGTCCGGGTAAATCTTTAGGAAATACCTCAGGAAATTCACAAATAATAGGTACATCTTCCAATCATTTCTCCTTAGACACATTCCCGGTCACTTGAGCTAAGAATAACTCACAACCGTTCCAGATGTACTTTTGGACTTTAATACATGAAAAGATTTTCAAACGGAATTCACCTCGATTACCATCAATTACTAACGTCCTATTCCTAAGAGGAATCTTAACTTTCTTCTCTCCGCACAAAATAGTAGCATTATTCAACGACAACCAATCCATACCAATAATAATATCAAAACTACCTAATTCTATCAGCATCAAATCAATCGGAAAGGAATAGTTCAAGAGATTTAGAGAGCATCCTTATAATAGCTTATTAGTTTTCACTATTTTAACATCATCTAATTCCACCTCGTAAATGGTATTTATCTCAACAGGTTCAATGTCAATAAGGTCACTAAATTTAGTGGATACAAAGCTCCTATCAACACCCGAATCAAATAAAGCAACAGCATAATGATTGTTGAGTAAAAACGTACCGGTAACGACATTCGGATCCTCTTTCTTCACCTAAATTGTTCCAAGTTGATAGACACCACCCTGGGGTTTCTTCCAGGTACAATCGCTTTCAACTTGGGGCATTCCAATTTCCTATGACCTTCCTTATTACAGTTGAATAAAATGGTTCCCTTCTTACACCTTTCAACCTTGTGTCCAAGCTTTCCGCAATTTCGACACTTCTAGCAGTCGCCAGCATGCCTCTTGTTGCCACACGTAGGACATCTATCATTGTTGCGCGGTGTGTTGTAGGTAAGAGCATTTGCATTCCCCTTTCTCTGGTTCTGACGACGATTGAAATTCTTCCTATTATCACCTCTATCTACACGATCACCGTCTCCCTTTCGTTTCTCACCAACACGGGCTTCATCTTCCATATCCTGAATTATCTGTCCAATGAGTTGGTAAGCCATTCGAACAACATCATCAATGGTCAGTGGTTTAGATGATGTCACGTCCCCCCGGATATTCCTGGTTAACCCTTTAATATATTGCTCAATTCGGATCTCTTCGGGTTCCACCAATCGAGGACATAGCAAGGCCAACTAATGGAATCGGTTTGTGTAACTATCAATGTCCACAGCTTTCATTCTCAAATGAATCAACTCTTGTTCTAACCTAATAATCACACTACGAGGACAAAACTCCAAAGTCATCCACTTCTTAATTTCAGCCCAAGGAGTTGCATTAGCAGCATCAAGACCCATGAAAGCAATTCTCCCATTCCACCAAGTCAACGCACGACCTTTAAGAGTAGCCATAGGAAAATTCACCTTATCTTCCTCCTTACACTTACTAATCCAAAACACCGACTCAATCTTATCAATCTACTGGATTAACCCTACAGCACCTTCAGTTCCATTAAAAGGTAGAGGTTCACACTTCATGAACGTCACATAAGTAATGCCACCAACTTCAGGTGCATTAGTTCCAAGTCCTCCTACATTTCCTCCAGCATTAGCATTCACATTATTAGCATTCACATTCACATTAGTACCGCCAATTCCACTACCGCCAGCTCCACTAACGCCAGCTTCATTTCTAGCATTTGCCATAAATTCAGTCATAGATGTGGTAACTTGCTCCGTAATAATCCTACGTACATCATCCTTAGTCACAGCTTTCTTGGGCGGCATAGTTCTATAATTTCACAATTTCAAAGTATTAAGCATTCACCCAACAAGGGATTCATATAATATGGATTGAATTCATAATCAAGGTACAAATAAGGCACAATATGGAATTCAAGACAAGATACATATTTCATTCGATTTGAAACAAAAGCATTGTCTTAGTTACATCCCATATCAAAGTTCTAGCACTATATATACTCAAAATTCGTGCCAAGTCTACTACTAACAAGTCGGTTCAGTCAAAGCTACAAAAGTACAAGAGATACAAAGGTCACTACTAAATACAGACTGGTTTACTGAGAACCGCCAGATGGTCCATCATCCATCGTCTTTTGTATCTTTGTCGGACGATTGCTAGACACATCTTCAGCTGGGCGCTTACGGATCACTCCTCTTTCAACCATGTCAGCATAAAATATACTATTCCAACCCACAGATATATTCAACTCCTTCTCATCTTTCTCACGCATCGCACGAGCTACATTCAACTGAATCTCCATAGAATTCACCTTTTTCTTCATAGCAGCAAACTCACCACTTTCTAACACCAATAACCTCCTAAAAGCCTCATTCAAACCACGCTCTACATCAGTCAAATCCAAACTAAGAAATTCCCGCTCTTTCTCACCAACCTTAGTCTTCGACTCCAAATAAGCAACATGAGTCTGAACAACACCTAATCCAATCTCTGTCATACTACTCTTAACACGGGAAGCATCTAGATCACGTCTCAAGGCCCATGGTGCAAAACCATCAATATGAGTAACCTCTCGAGCACTAGACGACTCTCCTATCACACGTCTACGAGTAGAAATACCATCAGTACCGTCAGGTGTATTATCATCCTCATCCTCCTCTGATTCAGAATCAGATTCAGACGATTCAGACATTTCATCTCTAGGTAGCTCAACCTCAGAATCAGACAAATAAACTGGTGGGGGTAAGGGCTCGCCCTCTGGAACATCATAAGGGTAAATAAGCTCGGCTTCCTCATCATCATCAACCTCATCGTCTATACCTATATCCTCCTCGACATCCTCGTCGACAATCTCATCATCTAGATTATCTAACCCAATCTCATCATCATTCTCAATATCAACATTATCAATCTTATTCTCTACCATATCAACCTGAGGGGCAATCTGATCTCCTAGTCCTATCTCGGGCTCGGGATCCTCAAATGGTTCCTCCTCATCATCCATATCATAATCTACTATGTCTAAATAAGGATCATCATCTACATTAGGTTCGGGAATAGCATGGTTTTCTACAGGAATATTAGGGTCAGCCATGACAATCTGCATTTATATATATATCTCATATTAGGATAACATACTAGTTAAACAATTACATACTGAAATCATGATATATACATATATATAAATTAAATTATATATATCAAAATATATATCTCCTCAATAGGGCTTGTTGGTAACGTCGGACATCTCTGGCACCGTTATAGTCAAAAGATATTTCAAATATTTTCTCAAATGTTCATTGTCAAAAGATTTTGAAAAGTTTTGTTCAAAACCCTTGGTTTTTAAAATCTTTTGTTCTCTATAACGAGAGCTCTGGTACCAAACTGTAACACTCTCAATTTTCGTATCGGTACAGCGGAAGGGTCTTTTAGAGTGTTACGGGATAGCACAATAACTCCAATCATAGACAACACATAAAAATGGTTGTTCAAGGTTCAACATACATTCATTCGATAAAAAGTTTTAAAGTGTACAACAGGTCCAAAATTATACAGGTCATTAAGTTTACAAAACATAGATCGAATGAACATTTTTAATATTATGTGGGCCATCAGAGTAGATCTCCATCCGGATTACGTTCAAGCACCTGAGATAAAAACATGCAAAAATCTTATCAGCGAATGCCGAGTGAATTCATAGAGTTTAATAAAAACCGTTATATAAAACAATCGTTAAAATCATAACACAAGTATAATATCGGAAGTAAGTCCTCGTATTTCTAGTCGGGCAATATAAAAATCAAGCATACATCTTAAACCGTCCATGAGACCGTAGCCTCAATATTACCATTATAGGTAATATTATTATCGTTATTAGCGTCGTATCATATCGGATATTTAGATTATATAGGATTATTATTAGCCGCATGACATTGTTACCTTACTATGAAAACAACGGGCCGCGAACCCGACAACAATTTGCCCATTTAAGTTAGCGTGTCGTCACAAAAATCACGCTATGGAATCTTCTCATACATAAATTCGCTTACCAATCAATGTGGTACGACGGGGATCAACCGTCAAGGCGCGAACTGGGGTGATCGTCCCCAAATAGTACTATCAAATGCATAAGCGTCTACCAAATCCCGGTAGTTCATAATTCATGCTAATGGGACTTTAAGTGACATAACCTAACTACTAATAATCCTTTTTGTCTCGTTTATAGGGTCATAGCATCATTCGGGTCCATATCATTAAGCATACCATCGGGACTACTTGTGTTCTATTTTTATAAAAATCTAGCATGTTATCTCCCTCGCGGGTTTACAAATAATTTTATAAAACATTTAAAAGAGTGCGAGGCTATGAATTCACGTTGATAATGAAAGGCGGATTATCGGCTACAGGCGTGCTTCGGTCACGGAAACCTATATAAATAATAATCAATTGATAGACATTTTTTTTTTGAGGAAGAGAATCCAGGATGAACGCTTTTTTCATTCGTGTCTTAGACTTTTGTCCAATGACTTTTATCAAAATAACAATATACATATGATGATTTTTACATATGATGATGATCAAGTGGGTTTATATATCCTTGTTTACTCATTTTAGTGTTTACGTATTAGTTACTTTTTACTAGTTTACTAGTTTTACCTGTTTATCTATTTTAAGTCCAATAAGCTTATTATAAGTTCTTTAACTTGTTTTAATCCATTTTATACTTATATTATCAGTATTCACACTTTAAATGTTGGGCCCAAATGGGTTAAGCCCAATAAGTACTTTTTATATGTGTTTAACTTATTTAGTCTAATTATTAGTCCAATATGCTTACTTAGCTCGTTAATGTCCGTATGTCCTATAGTTCGGGTTTTATCGGTTTTTAATTGTATCAGATACTTACATATCAGTATATGACTTCTAAAAACTTTACATTAGACGGGTTTGATCGTCTAAGTTTTAATTGGCGAAAAACGTTAATTTTACGGTAATAGCCGAAAAAGTCGTAAAAATCAAGTTTATAGTTTTTATAACTTTTAAATATTATTCCACTACCATTTTTATAATTTATCCATTTATTTAACCTTATACATATTTATATAAATGAAATTCATAAGTTAGTGGGTTTTAATTTCACATTTTATACTATATAATTTGAGTGCTTATATAATAGTAATAAACATTAATTCTTCAAAATCTGATTTTTATTTTCATCTTCACCATTTTTATCATATCTAGACTTCTATAATGAATTAGAAGCCCATTTTTGGGTGGCATGAACTTCATATTATATGCTACAATTAACTTAGTTATAAATACTGCTCATTTTAAGTTTATCTATGCTTAACAGTCCCTACAAAACAGCTTATTCAGATTAGCACACTCATCTTGTTTTGATCATATCTCACTCATTTTAATGATTCCATTGCATGGCCAACTCTCACATGTGTATGACATCTTGTACTTACTGTAAATGGATTCTACCATGCAAGTTTATCAGTTCAAGTTTTAGTTACATACTGTTTTTATACAGCCAACAAATTAATCATGATTTTAGCCTTGTTTCTTATGGTTATTAATCTTTTTAAGCATATTTATCAACACTTGATCCCCACACCACATTTTTATCATCATATATTCATCATATACATATGAAACAAGAAAGAAAATACATTTGATCTTTACAAAAATAACAAGAGAAAATGGAGAGGATGATCTTCTTTACCAACCAAGAGTATATCATGTTTTTGGAAGACAAGAACTTGATGAACACCAAATGTAACTCCAAGATCATCAAATACCAAGAATATAAGTTGAGAAATCAGCCCTAGGACACAAGAAAATCACCTCCTTTGTTGTTAAAATGGCCACCAAGTGATCAAGGCTTCAAGGTAACTCCATGATATAGCTAGATAACAAGTATTTTGTGGCTAGAAAAGATCAAAAAGGGGTGTGTGTTCTTGAAGTGGGACGGCAATGGTGGTGGTTTTGAGAGAGTTTTTGGTTGGTTTTGCATGTGTGGAATGGAGGTATGTGTAGCTAGTTGTTGGTCTTAGGTAGAAACTAGCTTAAGTTGTAAGCTTAAGCTTACACTTGTAAGTAACAAGTTAACATGATGCCACATCTTTGATGTGGTGTCATGTGTGGCCGTCCCATGATATAGTGGGGTGGGATAATGTATTTTGTCCCACCTCACTAATTTACGGGTATTCCTCGATTCTAGTTTCCTCGATTTGCGTGCCTTCGGGTCGTTTCACGAAAAATGTTTTTATAAATTATGAATCAACGGCAAAAAACGAATCCAATAAAATTGTCTCATCAAAAACGGAGTTCAAAAACGTAAATACGTAATCCTAAGGTTTCCGGTTTAATCGTAAAGGACGCTAAATTATGCACGTAAGTCCAAATTTAAATCCGTAAAGTGTGAGTTCATCAACCAACACAAAAATAAGTTTCAAAATATTATACGAGAAAATAATTTACTACCTGAAAATGTTAGATTGTCACACATTTAACAGATCATTGTTGGAGTTTGTCAGCTGAGTCACGTTTCACATACGCCTCATAAACCCAGACCTTTAAATAAGACAAATATGGCGTTTTGCCATGCCATATTTCAAATGGTGTCTTATTTACCTTCTTCGTGGGAACCATATTTAGAATACAAACAGTAGATTCTAAGGCATAGTCCCAAAAGGATAATGGAAAAGTTGTAAGATTAAACATAGATCGCACCATATCTAATAATGTACGATTTATTTTTTCAGATACACCATTTTGTTGTGGAGTATAAGGAGAAGTAACATTCTGAACAATTTCATTCTCACTTAGATAATGTTTAAACTCTTGGCTTAAGTACTCGCCACCTCTATCAGAATGAAGAGCTTTAATCTTCTTTCCTAGTTCCAATTATACTTCCGCTTTAAACACTTTGAACGTTTCAAATACCACATGTTTATGCTTATGTAAATAAACATAACCATAACGGCTAAAATCATCCGTAAATGTTAAGAAGTACCTAGCACCTTTCCTTGACACATGTCTAAGTGGTCCACATACATCAGTATGTATTAAACCAAGTAGATCAGTAGCCCTTTCAACATTATTATTAAACGTATTCTTGGTCATCTTCCCCGAGATACAAGACTCACATTTATCAAATGATTCATCATTGATATTTTCCAAAAGACCTTCACGTTGAAGCTTTTGTATGCGTGTCTTCCCAATATGGGCAAGTCTACAATTCCAAAGATAAGAAGAGTTCTTGTAAAACTTTTTCTTCTTATTCATGCTAAACACAAAATTATTATTACACTTGGAAACATTACTATGCATGTCAATTTCAAACACACCATTCACAACAATTGCATTGAAATAGAAAATACCATCTTTGAAAATGGAAATTCCATTATTAACAATAGTGTGAATAAATCCAAGATCCAACAAACAAGAAAAGGAAATAACACCTCTAACAATAGGAGGTGCATAATGACAATTGTTTAAATCAGTACTAAACTCGAAGGTAAAACTAAATTAAACGTTCCTATAGCTTCAACAGTTGCTTGTCCTCCATTGCCCACTTACAAATATTGTTCTCCATAGGATAACTTCCTTTCCAACTTAAACACCTGAAGCGTATTACAAATGTTAATACCGTATACCGTATCATATAACCAGGAATTTAGTTTGTATGTTCAATTAAATAAGTCAATCATAAATAAGTTACCTGAAGCTGCAGCACTTAGCTCAGACTTCTTTTTCTTAATTTCTCGCAACTAATCGAGGTATAGAGGGCAATTCCTCTTACAAAGGGAAGTTCCTCTTACAGTGACCAGTGGCGCCACAATGGTGACAAGTCTCATCCTTTTGAGATTGATTCTTCGTATCAAAGTTTTGCTTAGGCTTTTGATTAGTCACAACTTGCTTGCCCTTATCACCATTGCCTTTGCAATTCATCTTTTTGTTCGCTTGTGGTTTTGGCTTACTTACTCTACCCTTTTGTATGTTAAGTACTTGAGGAGTACAGCTTGACGCCTTGTCATTGAAACCCTTTTCATAGTCAATGAGCATTGCATGCAAATCATTTATTGTCTTCCCCGCGCAATGCATATTGAAATTCTTAACAAAATTGTTAAAGTCCTTATTAAGGGACCTATTGATTAAGTTAATCGCCATATCATTGTCATAGGTTTTCCCAAAAAGCAATGAGATATTCCATGTAACCTCTCATTTCCAAATAGTGTGCACTTACGGATTTCCCAAGGGTTTGCTTACAGCTATGCAAAGCATCTACTAACTCGCAGATCTCCACAGTTTGAGGCTTCCCAAACATTACCTTGAACTCTTCAAGCATGTGCATGGGAGGATAAAGCTCAAACTTATTTTGAAGAGAAGGTAACATTTTCCCAAGCATTAAGCAAGCCACATTAGTGTGCTTCTTAATTTCGGTGTTGTAAATGAGCCTTTCGGTATCAAAAGCCCCTTCAGCAAGGTCACCCGGTACGACCGTGGAAAAGTAATCAATAGTACCCGCTACTCTCAAGATAATTCTCAAGGAGCGATACCAATCACTGAAGTTTGGGCCAGTCAGTTCTTTATGTTCAAAGAAAGTTTTGAACACCGAGCTTAAAGCGTTGTTGTCGGGTTGAGCCATTTCAAAAGAAATAAGTTCAAATATTAGTATTTTCGATAATACTTTCAAGAAAATAAAACTACCCCAGTAAATAAATTAACCATAGTATTTCCTTGAAACTAGAACCTATATTGACATAGATCCATTACATCAGTTGATCCGCTAGTAATGAATGTATTCAACATAGTGACTTGTCGAACAATTTTATTAGCAAACAATTTTCAAATTCCAGATATTTTAGGGACTTACATTGCCAAAAGAACGTTTTGCATTGTAAACATGTTTCATCCCATCTTAATGCCTTAAGTTTCTAGATCTCACTAACTAACTTAATTAAGTCGTCTAATCTAAAGAACGTAAAACTAATCATGTGAATTCTCATTCTATGAAAGTTTTCTTTCCATCACAACATCATCCAAAATCTCATATGACGACATTGTAACTTCAAGTGTTCGTCAATTAGATGACATTTGACTTAAGTTTTAAGGGTATAAATTTTGATGTCAAAATCAATGTATGAAGAAGCATGCATACATCTTCATAACATAAGTTTAATAAAACTTTACAAAACTTTTTGGCAAGACAAAAATACATAAGTTATTGTTCAGGCATTGGTTATACCAATTGAAGAATTACCCACAACAAAATTCACAACATACTTTTTCTAGAATCCGGCTAAGCACAATGCAATAACCTTATTCATTGTGTTTCGGATGTGAATTTGCGGTAAATCAACCTTAAAGTAAAGTGAAAATAATAATCGTAGGTAATTCCAATTTGACGCACAGGCAAGCCGGTAATTTGGTCAGTGACAATGGCATAACCTCCTTCCTTAGTCGGGTACATGACCAGCAACGCGTTATACCCACTTTATAGTTTGTCAAATTAAGTAGTCATTTCCAATTATTATTGCAAATTACCAATCAACGCGATTAAATGTAATTTAGATCTCAAACAAATCTTAATTTAAATATGATTTACTCCATATTATTTTTCTTAAAAAAACGTACCCTTGTTTACAACAATTCATAAAATTTAATTATACAAATAAGCTAACAAAAAAAACTAAATCATAAACACATAATAACAATTTATATGTGGAATAAATAAATCAAATAGCCACATGCATACGATTTTATTCAATAAGTTTAGAATATAGGGTTTTTATGTTTATATAAAAGTCTTCCCTAATTCTAGATTTATTGAATCAAAATAAAACAAGTAGCAACTATGATTTTATGATCTATGAAAAAACATGAATGTTTATCATGTATCCACCCAAATCACTTAACAATTAAATCTCTACGGATCGTAACTTTAATCTACATGACATAACAATTAATCATGCGATTAATCTAAAGATCATACAATATGTAATTTTAGGGTTTCAAAATTATTATTATTTTTAAATAAAATCGGCTAAGAAATGATATTAAAAAACAAAACCCTAAAAAATTATATGAAACCTAAAAAACATGTAGTTTAACTCAAAACATATATTAGTTAAAAAAACCTGTAGATCTCGATAATTATAACATGTTAAACCGGCTCTCGATGCCACTGATGGTTTATATAGTTCAAAACAATTATCAAAACCTAAGCAAAGATCAAAGCACGTAATAGCATAAGCGATTTAACAAGATCATAATAACACAATCATAATTAATCGAATTAGGGTTACGTACCTTTTTGCTAATGCGATTCCATAAGATAAGAACGGATCACCAATTAGGGTTTATGACAGATCAATGAATAATCCATTATTGTTTTGTTAATCGATCCAAGATGCAATCTATAATGAGATTGTAATACGTTCTTGTACACACGCATAATATCGAGTTAACTGTAATACCAGTACGTGGAAAACGAGCTTAAACATTTAGTGGAAAATCAACCCAACAACCCTACAGAGGGGCTAGGACTTGATTCAAGAAATCAACCAAACTAAATGGAACCCTATAAGGGTGTTTTGTTTGATTCGATCGCAAGAGAGAAGAGAGGAGAAAGTGGGGTGAAAATTTATGAAGACTTGATGTGTTTATATAGGCTATCCAAACATTTACTACAAGATAAACACAAATAAGGCAAGAAATCTTCTCCCCCTTTATTTTTGTCCACCGAACATCGGCCCACCCACAATGGTGTTCCGGAGCCTTCTTTTCCTCTCGCTAAATATCAGCGTTTAACGACAGTTAAATATTTAAATCTTGATTTAATTAATTAACATATAAATACATTTAAAATAAAATTAACTATTTACGTATTGTGTGCAATCTTGTAATATTGAGTTTGATCCTAACACACGACTATCAAATTTACGTCCATAAACTTACAGCTCCCACTTGGCGATATTTAAATTAGTGGGATCACATCGGTTAGCGTCTAGTTACATGCCGATGCCTCTAGTACGACTCGAGTAAGTTCTTCTGGATAAAACTTTTTAATGATTCATCATTTTATTATACTTCTGTTTCTAATACAATCTTAATAAGGATATGGATCTTAGTCATTCCTTTCATTAACCATTTTGTTTCTTGTTTATCAGATTCAGCTAGATTACCAAAACTTCTAGACATAGTTTAGAACGACTTTGGGTGCGGCCACACAAACATCTTACTATCCCACGAGGGGCCCAGCTGTATTAAACTCCAAAATGAATTTGGAGGAAACAAATTCCATATTGACTACATGCAAAACTTATGAATTTTGAAACACTTCTGAAAATAACCCTTATAAAAAAACTTATAAATTTTGGAACAAAGAAATGCACTAGATCCACGACAGTTTCCTTGTATCTTAGGTCTGAGGATAACTATTTATGATTTACTTGATGACAAAGATCCACAACGTATAATCATATAGTTGGGGTAAGTCCTATATTCAATTCATTGAATATCATCTAAATTTTATATGTAAACACAACAATATACTTTCAAGTATATTAAGTCACAATTTAGATTTGTCTTAATTTAATAATACTCCCATATTATTAATCGACAACGGATATTTAGAATATAATAATATTCATGGATCAAAACATGTAAAATAGGATACAAAGTTAAATAACAAGAATAAACGTAACCCAAACTTTATTTCATCAAATAATAATGTCTTAACATCCTTTATCCAAATACTAATAAATTTTTTGCATGAAATCACTAGCTAATTAAAGCTCAATTATTTTGACATGTTCAATGACCTTCCCTCTAGGAAAAGCCTTAGTAAAAGGATCAACTACGTTATCTTCTGTGTGAACTTTTATAAATTTGATTTCACGAGTTTCAGCTTGTTCTCGAACATAGTGATATCTATGTTTAAAGTGTCTCGCACCCTTCATGACTCTAGAATCATTGGCGAATATGATTGCAGCAAAATTGCCACAGTACATATCAATAGGTTCTTTGATTGAAGTCATCACTCCAAGATCTTCAACAAACTTCCTAATCCAAACAACTTCTATTGCAGCTTCTGAAGCAGCCATGTACTCAGATTGAGTCGCATGCATTGTAATCGTTGTCTTCTTTTTGCTCTTCCAGTCAACTGCTCCTCTACTAATAACAAACACGTAACCCGTCTGAGACTTCGTATCGTCTTTATCACATTGCCAGGACGTATCCTAGAATCCTTTAACATTCAGTTTTGTGTCTAGTTTTCCTCTGAACACCAAAAACATTTCTTTCGTACTCCTCAAATACTTTGGAATATGTTTAACAGCAACCTAGTGGATCTTCCCTGGATTATGCTGGTAACCACCATGTTTTGAGAAAACACCACGTCAGGCCTTGTGCATCTTACAAAATACATAATAGATCCAATAGACGAAGCATAAGTCACCTTCTTCATGTAATCTACCTCTTCAGGTGTTGATGCATCATTCTCATGACTTAACTCATGCTTAACTTCCATAGGTTTAAAACCATTCTTGGAATTATGCATATTATACTTCTTCAATATCTTGTCAATATAAGCATCTTGACTAAGACCAATTAACCGTCTACACCTATCTCGATAGATTTTAATTCCCAGAATGTATGCAGCTTCTCGTAAATCCTTCATAGAAAAACATTTACCAAGTAATCCTTAAATGCTTTAAGTCTTGGAATGTTACTTCCCATGATTAATATGTCATCAACATATAAAATTAGGAATACTAGATCACTCCCACTAGCTTTGCGGTATACACATGGCTCATCACGATTTTGAATAAATCCAAACTTCTTGATTTCTTCATAAAATCGTTTATTCCATTGACGTGATGCTTGCTTCAAACCATAAATTGATCTTTGAAGTTTACACACGCGTTTTGGATACTTAGGATCAACATACCCTTCATATTGCTGCATATAGATATCTTCATCTAAGCGACTATTCAAGAAGGCAGTTTTAACATCCATTTGCCATATCTCATAGTCATAGTATGCTGCTATAGCTATGAGAATCCAAATAGCTCTTAAGTCTGTTACAAGAGAAAACGTCTCCTCGTAGTCTACACCAAAAGTTTGAGTAAAACCTTTAACTACTAAACGAGCTTTATAAGATTGTATTTTGCCATCCATGTCAGTTTTATTCTTGTATATCCAGATATGTTTCACTACTTTAGCGTTTGGTGGTGGATCTACAAGAATCCAAACATCATTAACTTTCATGGATTCCATTTCCTCATTCATTGCACTAATCCACTTAACTTTTTTAGGATCAAGCATGGCGGATTTATAATTAGCACGTTCTCCAAGATCCCCTACTTCATCCTCTTCATCCTCTATGTTAAGACATAATTTGCTTGGTGCACGTATACTCCTTCCAGGCCTACGTTGAGGAACTAATTCTGGTTCTACAGGAATTATTTCGCTAGTATTTTCAGAAGGCAATATATCTATATGACTCTCTTCAAGATCATAATTTCTCCCACTGAACTCTTGAGATATGATATCTCTTTCAAGGAAGTCTCCATACCTTGCAACAATAACTTTGTTTTCAGGTGGAACATAAAAATAGTAACACATAGTTTCCTTAGCGTATCCTGTAACACCCCCTTTGTTAAGATGCAATGCTACAGTAAATTATGCCGTGTCATCAAAGCGTACAAGGTAAATGTCTAAACATTTATGACCATAAATAGAAATACCGGAATCAAACATCAGTAGTCTAGTAACTCACACACTAGCAATATTAAGTATCATAAATGAAAGGACTAAACAATGTCTGGATGAAGTAAATATGAAAAGTAGGAAATAATGAATAAGGTAAAAGAGTCCGGATAGCTTCCAATCCGAATGCACATACTCTGGAGTTCCTACTTGCGACCTTGGGTACCTGCCATTTGGGAATATGGAAAAGTAGAGGCTGAATATGAAAGCATGGAAGAAATAGAATATGAAAGCATATAGAGTGCATAAAGCATGAATAGCAGAGGAAATGAAAAAGTCCTGGGAAAAACTAGATGTATGTCATATTTACTAGTTTCAGTTCTGAAAACATGGATTATGTTACTTATGAAAATCTGTATTAGTTAATATACCAAAATCCAATATAGGTCATGAGGTCAACAACGTGCATGAATACTTGGAGGGGTGACCTCGACATACAAATTAGAGGGGATGTCTCTAATTAATTGGTAATGGGTAGGAGGGATCAGCTCCTTGTGAAGGATGCAAGGCACACACCACATTTACCATGAAATCCTGACTGAAACATGTAACTAGGATGCACCCATAAGCCCCACATGATAACATAATAAATATAATGGCCAAATAACTGAAAGGGATGCCACGAGCTATCACTCCACCGTGGTGAAGTCATAACACTAGTGCCTCTAGTGTTATGGTTATGGTACCTCCATAACTAGGTGAAAATGGTCATGCATGTATATGGCTAAGGCAACTAATAAAACATAAGCATTTAATCTGTAACTATTAGGAAAAACAGTTGGCTGCATACGGGAAATTTTAATGAAGGAAGAGATTGTCCTTACTGAAGGACGAGAAATTGGTACTTGATAACGCCTCATTTATACATGTTTGTAATGATGCATTTGTCCTTTTTTGCTATGTAAATAAATAAATTATGTGTTGAATTGATACTAATAAAAGATATTGTTTATATTGTAGCTAAGAAAGAAACCATGAAGGAAAAGAATGAAGAAATAAAGAATAAAGGGGTTAAAGATGGAATTATGCTGAAAAGGAGCCAAAGTGCGGTGCACAAATGGAAAAGGGTGGCGTACATTCAAAGTACCCCAAATTTGGAGAATTACAAGAAGTACGGCGCAGAAACTATAAAGTGCGGCGTACATTTACACCCGAAGAAGTGCGGCGCACATATGGAAAAGTGCGGCGCACATTTTGCTGCAGATACATAATTAAGTGTAATTATGCATGGCTATTATGGGGAACCTTTGATATACTTCCAGGGTTTCTAACCTACGAAATTCAAGTATAAATAAGACTTATGGCCAGGCATAAACATATATCATTCTTCACTTTTCTCCATTGTTTAGGAGAAATTAATAATCAAGGATTTCTCCAAATCCTTGATCATAGTCACTAGAGTTAGTAAACCTTAGTTGGTTTATGGTGTTGGTACTGGAACAAGAAACCCAAAAGTGTTGCTAGCCATTTTTAGTAAGTTCAAAAACTTATAAATCCTTTGGGGCAATTATTGAAAGAAGCTTGTGGTATAATTCTTATTTCATTTATGTTAATCTTTTACTTTGATTTACATATGGTTGAAATGATCTTGTTTACTGTTATTATGGAGTAGTGTGATGTGCACTTGGTTAAGGTTTAATACCCTTATGATTAGATTTGATTATTAGCTTTGCTAGGGCAAAGTTCGGCGCACAATTAGTTTTGTGCGGCGTACTTTTTCCCTGGGTTCTTGAATATAAGTGTGATTTGGATGCTCATGTATTATATGTTACTATGTAAGACCATTGTTATATGTTGGATTCATCCATGAGCATTGACTAGTTCTCATGTGAATGGATAAGTTTCATGTCATATAGTAAATGAATCTTGTTAATCACTTTTGTAACGATTAGTGGATTAAAACATATACCAACTCTTGCCTAATCTCATGTACTACCTTAGTTATCAAAATCAAGCATAAAACTATCTTAATGTTGTTGGTATAGCAAAGTGTTTAGTCGGATTCTTGTCATATCAATTAGATGTTGCATGCACGACTTATAATCTGTATGTTGTCTTACATTGTTTATGTGATTATATTTCATCATTGCTACCTATCTATCATATGGTTATAACCTTAGCCAAATGCACCCTTTAATACCAATTGTTAAGTATATCTTTAGAACTTGTGACAAAAATTCCGTGGAACGAACTGGACTTTACCATTAAGATATTCTATACATGAAAGGGTATACTTGCCCGTGTTTACGTTTCTAGTCATTTGTGTGGTAATATCTTGAATAAAAATTTTAAGACTTGCAAACGTACATCAAGTTTTTGGCGCCGCTGCCAGGGATTGATTAGTTATTTATTTTGAAACATTCTGAAATACTTGGTAAACAAAAATTTTAAATCGCCGTACAGATTTCGGGCAATCTGAAAAAGTTTTTAACAAAAAAGTTAAAAAGTGCGCCGCAAATTTCCAAAAGTGCGTCGCTGATAGGTGTGTAAACACCCATCCTTTTTACCACTTAATTACAATAATAACCGAGCTAAAACGTGTATTTTATGTCATTTATGTCGGAATTATGCGTGGTTTGTGTTTTTGTTGTGATTTAGGACGAAAAGGTGAAAAGTGGAGAAAACACGGGATTTCACGGGCTTTTATCAAAGAAAAAGACGAAAGACGAAGTCAAGAAATCAAGAGTGGAAAAAGAACGGACGTACAAGGCCAATTCTGAAGATTTATCGAAGAAAAAGTCAAAAGACGGAAGTTTACTATAAAGCCGAAGAACTCAAGTCTAATTTATTGAAGATTACAAGACGAGTTTGAAGAAATCCCAAGACAAAGTCATTAAAGTCAAAAGATTAAAGAAGATTAAGGACTATTGACGCAATTAGAGAAAGAGGAAAGAGGAAAGAGGGGAGGAAGCTTCCTTCCAGTAACCACCTCCTCCCCTATATAGTTTAGATTTTCTTCATTTTGTTGTTGTTGGGTGGCTTGACAAACCACCACTTCCACCATTTTCATTTACCTGCACTTTAAATTCTTGCACTTTAATTTTCCTTGTATCGCACTCTTTAATTCAAGTTAGTTTACTTTTAATGTTTTGAATCTTCACTTTATTGTTAATTTCCTTCTACCTTTCTTGTTTGATTTGTTCTTCGTCTTTATTTTTCATGTTCTTGATTTTTTATGGTTTTCAATCAAGTGGGTTTTGATTGATTTGGCTTTATTTGTTAGTGTTATTGAATTGTTTAGATTGATTATTGTTAGTTGATGTTTATTGGTGATTTTGGTTTAATCTTTTGGTTTGTTTTGGTTAGATTTGATCAAATTCGTGTTTGGTTTTCATTCCCTGTTCTTCGTGTTCATGCTTACTGTTCTTTCCCCAGATATTCCGAGTCAGCATTTTTATTCCGTATCAATATTGTTCATCCGGAATATTGATTATTCCGGATCAAGCTCCTTCGTTCGGAATATTATTTATTCCGGATCAAGCTCCTTCGTTCGGAGTATCATTTATTCCGGATCAAGCCCCTTCGTTCGGAATATCAATTATTCCGGATCAAGTCTTTCATTCGGAATATTTGATTATTCCGGATCAAGTCTTTCATCCGGAATATTGGTTATTCCGGATCAAGCCTTTCATCCGGAATAATATTTCGGATCAAACTATTTATTCCGGATCAACTTCTTTTCTCTTTTTATTCCGGATCAAACACTTTATTCCGAATCAAATAGTTTATTCCGGATAAGTGACATATTCCGGATGAACTGTTTTATTCCGAATGAGTGTTTTCCAGTTTTAGTTTTTAAGCTTTACTTTTCCCGCCTTTTTCTTTATTTGCACTTTTACTTGCTTTCCCTTTTAGTTTAAGTTTTAGTTTGCGTATTTACCTTTATTGCTTTTAATTTCTCGTCATTTACTTTTCGTCAAGTTTTAATCTTTCAGTATTTCTTTTTACCTTCTTTATTTTATTTTATTTGTTTCAAATCTTTATTTTTTTAATTAGATTTAGACAACGACCATTCCCTTTTTATTCCACCAACAACAACTGAGTCGCACTTTAAACCGTGATCAATTTGAGAAGATACCGAGAAACGAAATTTTCAACCTAGTAAAATCTAGTCATTAAAATGGCGCCGGTTCCGGCTCTTTTCGTGAGGATTAACGGTTTTTTGTGAGAGACGCGTTGGCTTTTGGGATCCATTCACTTGTGAACGTTATTTTTCGTGTCAAAAAGTTTCAAAAATTCCAAAAACATTTGAAAAATCATAAAAAGCATTTATTTTTCAAAGTTTTGCACCAAAAATATTCTTCTTGCTTATCTATTTTTCTTTATGGATTCTTATGTCCATTGCATCGGGTATGGGAGACGATTATACGGGAACGACTCATGTCAATGGTATACATGTGAGCGGTGTGGAAACGATATCGACAATACACAATTCCTATTCGGATTTTGTCCTTTGTGCAACTCGACTAATTCTTCCTTTTTGAATCCACCTCCTGTTCCCCCGTGCATCTATTTTGGAAGTGATTCTCATTGGCATGTTTCGTGCCCGGTTCGATACCCGTATGATCACGGGCAAGAACCGAGGTACAATTATGACAATGATAATAGCTATCCACAAGACGCACCCAGTTTCTCTCCATACCCGTGGTGCTATATTTGTGGGGGCCCACACGATACTTCTTCTTGTGATCCGTCGATGGTCTTTGAGAAAGTTCTGTGCTATCATCCCAGTGTCTATAACTTTGAGCCCCCACATCACACCCTCAATCATCAATCCTCTCAGCAAAATAATCTTGACCAACAACTCACTTCTTTGAACCATATTCTAGAAAGTATAGCTCAACTCCGAGCTGACTTGCATCAGGAAAAGCAACCTTTGCTTGATAGTGAAGAAATCTTGAAACCCACCGACACCTTTTTAAGCTAATTTAGTCGTTTTCCCTTCTTTTCTACACCAAAATGTTTAATTACAGCGTGGGATAGAATTGGTGAAATTGAACATACTCGGGGAGATGAACAACAAAAATTGCTTCATGAGCTTCTTAAAGATGTGGAGGTTATCAAGGAGGAGTTAGCCGACTATGTCACTCCTAACTGGACTCGTCCCATCTATTATGATGATGACGACGACGATGATGTCTACACCTTCAACCAATCTTCGAAGTTGTTGCTCCTACTCTCGATGTTCCTACTGCGTCTCAAGATCTAGATTCGTTGAATGAGCTTAGTAATGTTGGTCTCGAATAATTATTGGATGATGAGGTTTGTGACTTACCTGCTATGGAGCCTGAGGACGACGTTGCTCTTACGGAAGAGGTCGATCCTAATGATGACGATTTTTCTCCTCGCTATGAGAATTTCACTTTTGAAATCTCTCAATCTCCACCGGGAGATGCGGGCGATGACGATTTATTCTCTCCGGCTTACGAGAAGTTCACCGATGAACTTGCTCTTGAAGATGAGGTGGAAGACGTGATTCTCCGCGACAGATTACGGAAAGTGCATCTTCTTATTGCTCAAATCGAAGTGTTGACTTCTCCTCCTATTTCCGAGTCTTTGCCTCCATCTATTCCTCCCGTTGAAGATAAAGACCCATTGCTAGAAGAAATCGACATTCACTCCATACCTCCAGGTATTGATGATGATGACATGGAGGGGGATATTATTTTTGATAATTTGCTGCAGGAAGGTATTGACCCAAGTCCCCCTCCCGAGCACCTTTCATCCTCCCCTTCAGCCACTATTACGGAGGATGAGTGCTTTGACCCGGGAGGTGACATTGATTATGCTATGATTGATAACAATACGGCTTTGCCGCTTGCTCAGCATCCATTGTCTTTGGGGGATGACAATGTGCTTACTTTCCCCACCCCACCTCCCGTGGATCTTGATTTCACATACTTTTCGTATGTTGAAAGAACCTTTCTCCCATTTAAGACTTATCCCCCCACCTCTCCTTTATTGATGTCCTCCGGGAACGAGGACAAGGTCTTTGATCCCGGTATTACATTCAAGGCTTCCCCATGGACCATTTAATTTAGGGACGAGTCAGGCTCGTGACTCGGTTAATCTAAACAAGCGCTTTTTGGGAGGCAACCCAATTATCTATCTATCTTTACTTGTTTTCACCATAAGTGTAGGGGGAGCCCCGTGGTGTTTCTTGCTTTCTTTCTTATCATGTGCAGGGATTAAAGCTTCAAAGACACACTCTTGATGACTTTTGACGATCGTGATTCCGTGTTCCCTTCTTCCTGGTTCTATCCTAAACTCTTTTCGATTCACTATTTTATATTTTCCAATATTAAAATAGGAATCTCGTTAGTTGTCTTTTCCTTAGCGAAATTTAAACAACGTGCACAATGTCCTAAGTGTAGGGGAGTTTACTCCCACATGCTTAAACATTGAGGACAATGTTTATATTAACTGTAGGGGGGACTTCTATCGAAGTTAAGTGGTCTTTTCCTTGTATTTGTCCTCATTTTAACCGGAAAATCAATTTTTCGACATTTTTCAAAATTTTTTGATCTATTTTGGCCTATTAGTTTTTACCTTTGTATAGTTATTTTCTTTCATTGCTAAAATAAATTTTTAATAAAGTGGTTTTAAATTTTCAAACGTTGTGAATCTTTTGACTCAACCCGAGTTTAGTTATCTAAGTTTACTCTAGCTAGTATCTTTAACGTGTTTAAGTCAAGTTTTGCTAGGCTTTTATATAGGGAGCTATAAAACACGAAAGTCTTAACTCTCACGGGTTAAGAACAAGAACTTTTCGCAAGTTCCTATAATTGATCCTAGAGAGTCGTTTATCAAGGGAAGTTTAAAATGCGATTTCTAAACTTAAAAGAGTCTAAGAGTTTACAAGATCCTATAGATGACTCAAAAACCCAAAACTTTGATTTAATAGGCTAAGCATCCACGAGTCTCATTCCTTGAGATTTTAAACTGTGGAGAACGAGAGATGATAGAGTCAGTTATAAGTTTGGTGTTCTTTCGTGAATTTATGTGAGTTAATTATGAGCCTATTCTCCCATCGCATGCTAATAAATTTATATGCAATAATAGAGTCAGTTATAAGCTTCCTTCCACTAACCACCTCCTCCCCTATATATAGTTTAGATTTTCTTCATTTTCTTGTTGGTGGGTGGCTTGACAAACCACCACTTCCACCATTTTCATTTACCTTCACTTTAAATTCTTGCACTTTAATTTTCCTTGTATCGCACTCTTTAATTCAAGTTAGTTTACTTTTAATGTTATTGAATCTTCACTTTATTGTTAATTTCCTTCTACCTTTCTTGTTTGATTTGTTCTTCATCTTTATTGTTCATGTTCTTGATTTTTTTATGGTTTTCAATCAAGTGGGTTTTGATTGATTTGGCTTTATTTGTTAGTGTTATTGAATTGTTTAGATTGATTATTGTTAGTTGATGTTTATTGGTGATTTTGGTTTAATCTTTTGGTTTGTTTTGGTTAGATTTGATCAAATTCGTGTTTGGTTTTCATCCCCTTTTCTTCGTGTTCATGCTTACTGTTCTTTCCCCAGATATTCCGACTCAACACTTTTATTCCGTATCAATATTGTTCATCCGGAATATTGATTATTCCGGATCAAGCTCCTTCGTTCGGAATATTATTTATTCCGGATCAAGCTCCTTCGTTCAGAATATCATTTATTCCGGATCAAGCCCCTTCATTCGGAATATCAATTATTCCGGATCAAGTCTTTCATTCGGAATATTTGATTATTCCGGATCAAGTCTTTCATCCGGAATATTGGTTATTCCGGATGAAGCCTTTCATCCGGAATAATATTCCGGATCAAACTATTTATTCCGGATCAACTTCTTTTCTCTTTTTATTCCGGATCAAACACTTTATTCCGAATCAAATAGTTTATTCCGGATAAGTGACATATTCCGGATGAACTGTTTTATTCCGAATGAGTGTTTTCCAGTTTTTAATTTTAAGCTTTACTTTTCCCGCCTTTTCTTTATTTGCACTTTTACTTGCTTTCCCTTTTAGTTTAAGTTTTAGTTTGCGTTATTTACCTTTATTGCTTTTAATTTCTCGTCATTTACTTTTCGTCAAGTTTTAATCTTTCAGTATTTCTTTTTACCTTCTTTATTTTATTTTATTTGTTTCAAATCTTTATTTTCTTAATTAGATTAAGACAACGACCATTCCTTTTTTATTCCACCAAGAACAACTGAGTCGCACTTTGAACCGTGATCAATTCGAGAAGTTACCGAGAAACGAACAATTCAACTAGCAAAATCTATTCATTAGCCGCACATTTGGTATGAATTTGCAAAATGTTGGTAGAAACAATTCAAAAACACCACCAAAACCTTTTACTCTCAACACTTACTGCTGAAAACATGAGAATTGCTCTATGTGTGCTTATGGTTTTTGAGCTTTTGTGTTTGTTAATATTGCATTTCAAGAAAAACCAAAAATATTTTCTTTCAAAATTTTATTTTCTATTTAATTTACTCTTTGGTAGAATAATTTGCTTTGGTATGTCTTATTTGATATTTATCATGATTTGTGGTAATTTTTCTGAAATTTTTAACAACCTTGAGATACAAGAAAATGAGGAAACAAGCATAAAATGAAAAAATAACTATTTCTTGTAAAATACTGGAGAACATATTACAAAATTTGGTCACTATTTCTTATTTTGGATACTTGTTAAGGAAGTAATATGAAAAAAGTCGTATAACATTGTTTGATTGGTATATAAATCATACAGTTATGAACAATTTTTTTTGTAGAAAGTGCGCCGCACATTTCAAAAAGTGCGTCGGCTTTTCTGTATCGGGCAAAAGTGCGTCGCACTTCTCATAAGTGCGCCGCACAACTGGAAAAGCAGAACGCATAATTTGCTTATAACACAACTAAAAAGATATTTCATCAAAACAAATAAGTTGCCTTAAGACTACAGGATATGAAATGTCATTTGGATTTTATGGCACTAACATACTAATGTTTCTTTTGATGTGTTGTTGTTTTAAGATGGATCCAAACACTAGCTTGGGTAGGCTATGCTTAGGAGTGGATGAGCATATTAGCCTAAATGATAGATTGAATCGGACAGAGAATGGACATGATCTGAATATAGGGACACAACCGATAGTGGGATTCAAAAGGTCCTAACTTTCTATCGTTTGGAAGACTTGACACCTAGCGAAAAGTACTCAATGCCTTGTCATGTGGAAGGTAATTTTGCCTATGATGGGCAAGTTGACTTGGAAATGAAGAGGAGTTTTGTTAGCAATGAATTTGTAGTGGATCTTGGCTTAACCTACAAAACGCATCGTAATGGGGACAAAGAAATAGATAAGAAGCTCATTGTTATGATCAAAGACGAATTGTTTTTCGTTGACTTTTTCGTCAATCCAGAAGAAGATGACTGTGAACCGTGTGCAATATTTGGGAGATCTTTCCTAAAGCAAGCTAATGCACAAATTGATATCACTTGTGGCATACTCACCTTATGGGCAAAAGTGCATGAAAGATTGGACTTAGAAGAAATTGACAAGATACTTGATAATCTCGACTTTGATGAATTAGCAGCTATTGAAAACGAGGGAGTTGATGCTCCTAGATTTGTTTGTAATATGGGAAAAGGCAAAAGAAATAAAGGAAAACAGCCCGCTCATGCTTACAAATTAAATTATAATGGTGAAGAACCTTCTCTCACCATTAATAAACCCTTAACTAGAGAAGAACTAACAATGGAAGAATTAAGGGAAGACGTTGAAGAAAGAGTAATGTTGTTAAACATGAATCGACCAATCATTGAAACATTAAAATATAGTGATGAATATAAAATGATTGTCGATGGGGTCTTGCTTGATAAGTTGAAGATTGAAGATGGATTAACCTCGGAATATTAGGATGTGGCAATCGAAATGCTACGTGAAAACAAAGTAATGAAAGACAAAGAAGATTCGGGTTATTTTGTTCTACCTATAAGGATGGAAGGTAAAACTACATACAATGCATTGGTAGACACCGGTTCAAATGTTAATATCATGCCACTTGGAATCTTCAAAATGTTAGATGTTGGAAGAGTCAAATCAAGGTTTGATTGAATAAAAATGCTTGATCACTCCTACACGGAGGGATTTGGGCGTTTTCTTGGAGTACCAATAGTCCCAGCCTCATCCATAGCACCAACCACACTTGTGGTGGTGGTTCTCTCTGCAACATGGATAGGACCACTAGAGGAGAACACTCTAGTAGTCCTTGGGTGTTTTGTCAACCTATATTCAGGGGGTGTAGAAGATGATGTGGATTGGGTGGTAGTTTGAAGGTTAAGGGGTGTTTGGGTCTGTGAAGGAAAGGTGTCAACGTTTGGATTACTAGTATCAACACCAACATTTAACATGTCAGCGTTGAAGGATTCTTGGTCAAGTTCCATGTGTTGAGGTGAAGGTAAGGGATCTGGTATTGGGTCAAGTTGTGGTTGTGGGTCAGGTTGAGGTTGTGCTGCTGCAATAACAGCAAGCATAGCTTGGGTGAGGGGTAAGTCTCTGTGAGGGGGTGAGTTCATCTTACTAAAAATAGCTTTCTTTTGCATAGGGATCTCATAAAAATCATCATGATCCCTTGTGCAATACCCTTGGTCATCAAAAATCATTTGCAAAAATCTAGGATAAGCCAAAGTCATCTTATTACCCTTGTTTTTACACATGCCATCAAAAATAAGTTTAGAAAAATTATACTTTTGCCCATTTGTAATGCACACAATTACACTAGCAATTGATCTGTTAATTTCATTATGTGCAGTACATTTGGGACTCAAACATTGAAGGATGACATGTATTAAATACTTCCAAGCTGGGGGGAATTCTTGTTTATGATATTTATTTAAAGTACCCTCTTCAGGGAAAGGATACCCCAAAGCTTGAAGTCCTTGTTCTATCTCATTAATGGGCATAGTGGTTATACCATCTGCATCATGAATATGCAAAGCCTGGCGAACCAAGGCTTCGGTAACCACCCAAGTACGCCCATGAACAAAAGCTGTTAATGTAGTCACATTATTAAGCGTTGATGAACTAACAGTGTTCCAAAACTGTTTAATATGAGTGACAGGGATGAGAGGAGCATGAGAAAGTGCATACCTAAGTGGAGATGCATTTAAATACGCCACCATCTGAGTGTATTGCAGAAACAAAGCATCATCAGCCTCCAAATAAGCAATCATATTGTGTTGACTTCTGAATCCCAATACCAAGTCATTTGGTTTAAACTTAGGCGCCATAGATGTAGAAAGCTGTTTGTGAAAGATTGTAAAAGATGAATTATAGGAGAAAATTGTTAGACAAGAATATGAGAGTACACTGTTTAAAAAGTAGGAGCCAAATATATAGGAGTGATAGGCACATGTGATTGGTCAAAAATGAGACAAGTATTTTCAAAATATAATGATGAAAATATTGAAAAGAAAATAAGTTATCTTGTGCATTAATTAAAAGTTATCTACTCCAAAAATTACGGCCCCAATTTTCGTCAAAAATAACAACTGGGTAGGACCCAATGAGTGTCAACGGTCAAAAATAACCCATCAACGCCCAACGGCTATATTCTTGTCAACGTTTGCAAAAGCCATGTCAACGTCTAAATTGGTCACAACAACGCTTGGAAATATATCTGTCAACGTCCAAAAATAAAAATAGTAAAAATAAAGAAAAGGACCTTAACAAAGCAATTTATCCTAGTGAAGATAACCTATAAACTGCAAATTATTATAGGGCGGCAAGCACTGTCTAATTATGCACACTTGCTTATGCAAGATAGACATAACAGTCCTCTAGTGTCCCTTGCTAACCAAAATTCTTAACAGTTAAGTTATCTCATAAAATCCCTTGTAACTCCCAGGTAAACCCAATATAAATCATACCCAAGTCTCCCAAGAGACCACATCCAATTCTAGGCCAAAAAGGTCTTGGCAGCATGCATAGTATATCAACTTTGCATGCTACAGTGCCTCATGAGATAGAAAACTAACTCATACTCACCAATGGACACAATATAGAATTATGATAAGAGTATTATAAGAATACCCAAAAAGTCCTAAAGGTTCCTAAACCTCCCCTTAAACTGTGATACATAAGTTGCCAAATAATATGCATGTAAAAAAATTTTTATGTAAAGATAGGAATATAAATATTCCAACCATCATCCATAAATTGAAACATGCTCCAATGATTCTCCAAGGATCCATAAGCAACTCTGTATCCAATGGTACAATGCTAACAACGCCTGCACACTTAGATCAAAAACCACAAAACTAACATGTTGCTGACTACGTCACGATAACACTTATCAGCGTTAAGATAACCTTTGTCAGCGTTAGACAAATAAAGTGGAAAACCTAACTTCTCAAAAAGACCAATAACAATGCATATCATGTACATACTTTTACACTAAGACCCCAAAACACATATTAAGTGAGATTGATCATTCCAATACTTGTTACCAAGTACTGAAATCTTCCAGTATCAAAAGGTTTAGTTAATAAATCAGACACATTTTCTTCTGTGTCAACCCTATCTGGTTGTATTAAATCGTTTTCCAAACAATTTCTTATAAAATGATGTCTAATTTCTATGTGTTTTGTTTTAGAGTATTGTACAGGATTTTTAATAATGCATAAAGTGCTGTTATTGTCTACAAAAATCTTGGTATGCATAAAATTATACCCATAATCCAACAGCTGGTTCTGAATCCATAAGACTTGTCCACAACAAGCAGCTGCTACAACATACTCTACTTCAGTTGTAGAATTGGCCACCACTGTTTGTTTCTTGCATTGCCAAGATATCAATCTACTCCCAAGAAACTGACATCCACCTGTTGTGGATTTTCTATCAAACTTGTCACCACCATAATCATTGTCTGAATATGCAATAAGCTCCAATGGTGAATCTTTTGGATACCATAATCCCAGGTCTGGATAACATCTAAGGTATCTAAAGATCCTCTTGACAGCATGAAGATGACACTCTTTGGGAGTTACTTGATGACGTACACATGCACACACAGCAAACATAATGTTAGGTCTTGAAGCTGTGAGATACATCAATGAACCAATCATTGATCTATAGTGCCTAACGTCCACATCTTTTCCATCTCCAACTTTTCCCCAAGGGTGTTCTCTATCCATAGGAGTGCTAGCCCTTTTCTCATGTGGAGAAAAGCCAAACTTCTTCAAGATTTCTGCTACATATTTATCTTGAGAGATGAAGATACCATCCTCTTTCTACTGAACTTGTAACCTTAGAAAGAAGTTCATCTCCCTCATTGCACTCATCTTGAACTTGTCTGTCATAAGCTTGGAAAAGTCTTCACTCATCTTTGGACTTGAAGAGCCAAAGATGATATCATCCACATAAACCTGGACAAGTAACAAATCCTTACCAGACTTCTTTGTAAATAAGGTATGATCTATGGTGCCCCTTTTGAATCCATTTTCCACCAGATAGGTGGACAATGTACCATACCATTCTCTTGGGGCTTGATGAAGTCCATACATAGCTTTCTTGACTCTATACACCTTGTCTGGATGTTCTAAATCTTCAAAACCAGGAGGCTGCATAACATAAACCTCCTCTACATTTGTGCCATAAAGAAAAGCACTCTTCACATCCATTTGATAGACAGTAAAGCCCATGCAGGAAGCATAGGCTAGAAATATCCGTATAGCCTCAATCCTTGCAACTGGTGCAAAGACCTCCTCATAGTCTATCCCTTCCTCTTGTGTATATCCTTGAGCCACTAAGCGTGCCTTGTTTCTGACCATAATGCCTCTTTCATCCTTTTTGTTTCTAAGAACCCATCTTGTCCCAATAGGTCTGACATGTCTGGGACAATCAACCAACTCCCAAACATCCTAGATAGCAAATTGGTGAAGCTCATCCTGCATTTCTTCCACCCAACTTGGTTCTTTGAGAGCATCAAAAATCTTCTTGGGTTCCTGTTGTGATAGAAAACAGGCAAACAAACATGCTTGAACAAGAGGGGTATCAATTGGCAATAAAATCCTCCAAGATTCTGATGAGATCTTCTAGTTTGAACAGGAGACATCACATCACCAATAATTAGAGAAGAGGGGTGATTTTTGATTGCATAAGTAAGCACACCTCCCTCAAAAAGTGTGTTGTCTTCAATCTCATCTTCCATGTTACCAATATCTTCTTTAGACTCTCTTCCCTCAATATCTGAATGAACCTCTCCATTTCTGTTTGAAGGTTCACCTTGTTCAAAATTGTTAGAGAAAATATGGTCAAGAGAGCTGTCAACGCCTGGATCATGGCTGTCAACGTTTGAGCCATCAACGTCTGAAGTTGTCTTGTCAGCGCCAGATTTTCCTTTGTCAGCGCCTAAAAGATCATGCATGTTGTCAACTGGTGATACTTAGGGACCACCATTTTCCTTTCCAGCAGTAGCAGCAGCAGCAAATGCATCTGTACATATGGGAATAGTGACATACTCAAGTATGGGTGATGATTTGTCTGCTTGTGATCCAACCTATTCATTAATCTGTGTACCTGAAACATCAACAACTGGTTCTTCCACAACATTTGAAGTTACCTTCACAATGTTTGGATTAGTAACATGCATATAAATCAAAGTCCTAGATAGAGGTTCCAAGTCAAATAACCAATTTGGACCACTTTCAGGATCACTAGGTTTACTTTCTAAAAACCTACCATGTACTTTTTCAAGTATACGTTTTTCCTTCTTAATGTAAACCCTATATCCTATACTCTGCACTGAATAACCCATGAAGTAGCCTTCATCACCTTTAGCACTAAATTTACCTAAGGCATCACTAGTATCCAACACAACTACATGACAACCAAAAGGTTTAAGAAAACCAATATTAGGTTTACTTCCCCAAAGTAACTCTTAAGGTGTTTAGTTATGAATCTTGTTGACTAATGCTCTATTCTGAACATAACAAGCTGTATTCACAACCTCAGCCCAAAAAGAAATGGGAAAGTGAGCATCAGCCAACATAGTCTTGGCTGCTTCTATGAGGGTTCTATTCTTTCTCTCAGCAACCCCATTTTGCTGTGGGGTTCTGGCTACGCTAAACTTTCTAGTAATCCCTTTCTTGGCACAAAAATCATCCAACAGCTTATTTCTAAACTCACCACCATTATCACTTGTAAGCAACTTAACCTCATTACCAGACTTCTTTTCTATTTGGGTAATAACGTTAATTAAAGTATTAGTAGTGTCACTTTTCAAAGCTAAAAAGAAAGTACAAGTAAACCTAGAAAAATCATCAGTGATGACAAAACAGTAAGATTTACCATTCAAGCATTCTATATTAGTTGGACCAAACAGGTCCATATACAATAAGTGAAGTGGTTTAGAACTAGAGTGCACCTGTTTAGACTTAATGAGACCTCTTGATGTTTGACTTTAAGGCATGCAACACAAGAGTGGTCATTGTGGAAAGCCTGTTCAGGCAAACCATCAACCAAACCATGTCGCATAAGTCTATTTATATTTTTAAAATTAATATGCCCTAATCTCCTGTGCCAAAGATTACTCTCATCAACTGAAGCCTTAGCATATAGACATGACAAGTTATTATTCATCCTAATTCCATTAAGATTCACATTATAAATGTCCTTATGCCTAGGTGTCCTATAATCAATGAATTTCTCATCTGGTATTTTAAAATCCTTGCTCAACACCAAGCATTCAGTATCAGTGAAAAGAACCTTATTTTTGTTATCACAAACTTGTGATACACTAAACAGATTATAGTCAAGTTCTTTTACCAGAAACACGTTTTCAAAACGCAAATTGTTGGTGAGAAGAGTTCCTTTTCCTGTGATAGTTCCATATCCACCTCCAAAGTAAACTTTGTCACCATCCTTAATGGGAGTGAAGTTTGTGAGATAATCTTCCTTCCCAGTGATGTGCCTAGAGCATCCACTATCCCAATAGCCATAATCATTAACCTGCTTTTGAATGCCCTACAGATAAAGAAGACAAATTAGATTTCTTCGGGAACCCAAGCCTGAGCAGACTTGGATTCATTTGGTTGTTCAACAAGAACAGACTGAGTCCTCATAACAACCCCTTGTTCATCCCTTTTTGGATTAAACACCCAGTTAACCCCAATTGGTTTTGTTATGACCTTTGAAATATAATTAAATCTGTTACAGGTCATAGAAATCCCATCTGAATTAGGGTTTTGATCTTGCTTAGGTCTCCATGTCAAGCTATAAGAAGCTTTAGACCCCTTTCCCTTTGGTTGGAAATATTTACCATTATTTGGTCTGGCAACATTTCTGTCAGCGTTTGATTTGGTCTTGTCAACGCTGAAATCACCCTTATCAGTGTTGAACCTAGGGTTTGCTACAGGAACCCATTGTCTATTAGACCATGTATTGGTCTTCTGAAAAGGTCTCTGTCCATAAGTATTAGACCCTTTAGTAAAGAATGGGGCTGGTCTAACAACTTGTGGACTTTCTGAACAAAATTTTTGGTTTGATAGCGTTTGACTTTTTGTCAGCGTTGACCTTTGAAGCGTTGACACACTTATAGGCTAAATGTGAAAAACTACCACAAGTATAACATGCTTTTCTAGACATAACTCTAGGTCTAGAAGAAAAGAAACCTGTTCCATTATTACTAATTTGGCTTTTTGGTGACCTAGGTTTTCTATACATTTCTACATATTTAATACTAGGTTTTCTAACAACGTTTGAGCTAAGGTCAACAGTCTTGCCAGTGATTAGGTTTGTTACTTTGATAGGGGTAGACTCATTTGGAATATCACTAAGCATGCCACCCTTAACAAACAAAGTAGAGTTAGCTTTCTTCCATTGATCCAAATCAGTCAACTTCTGCCTATATTCCTCTACTGGGGTAAGAACTCTTGGTGTAGGAATAAATTCCTCTTCTTGGAGTTCTGGTAAACCAGTCCAAGATAAGTCCTTTCTTTGGACACCATAGAAGTCCCCAGCAGGTGGTGGAACACCAGCATATTCTTTCATTCCAATCCCAGTCATATCCCTAGAATCCCTTTGTTCACTAACACATTTTTCTAGGGTTTGTGAGGCTTTATCAAATCTCTTAATTTTAAGGTCTACATTATCCTTATTTTTGATAGCCTCATCTAACTTAGCCTGTAATTCAGCATTGACCCTCTCCATGATGTTTCTCATATTAGTACTAGCATTTAAATCATGTTTTAAGATATTTATTTGATGTTTTAGGTCAAGCTCCATTTTCTTATACTCAACTACAGTCTTTTCAGTTTGAGTAAGAGCAAGTTGATAGTTAGATAACTTGCATCTTTCATTACCCACATCTGTTGATAATTTTAAAACTTCTTTGTTAAGTCTTTTAGTGTTTAGACGAAAACCCTTACTACAAAAATCATCATCATATACCTCATTGTCTGATGAAGATGAGGAGTGTGCCATGAGAGCATAGTGAACATACTCTCCTTCTTCCTTTTCTACAACCAAAGCTTTGTTCTCTTCCTCATCCTTAACCAAGTAGCTCCAATCCCATCCAACACCATCAATTTCTTGCATTGCAACCATGGCTTTGGGATCTTGAGCCTTAATGATTTGGCTTGAGGGTTTTCCAGAATCAGATCTTCTTGGAGATCTGCATTCTCTCATAAAGTGTCCCATACGATGACAATTGTAACACTCAACCTTGGATTTATCAAATCTAGCAGTGTCCTTAGCATTAAAAGTCATCTTCTTCTTGAATCTTCTATTCCATCTGTTTGCTCTTATACTTGTAAGATCCATATTCCACTTTATGTCCATCTCCTCCAAATGCTCATCACTAATTTGCTCAAGGTCCTCATATGTAATCACTGAACCATTTGGCAATGAAGCAATGTATGTACACACAGTATCTAGATCAATACCAGCAGGCTTAACTCTTGATGAGTCAAATTTGTATGTGTCAGCGTCTGAATGTGAGGAGTTGACAGGTTTTGCTCCAGTGTTGACACTGGTTGATCCAGTAACGGGGTGCATTTATGACTCCGTTTGATCAAATATACCTTCACTATGTGAGAAGAAGGTCGTGATTCCATTGGTAGACTTTCTTCCATGATCCAAAAGAGTTTCATTCTCTATCAGCCTCAGTTTATTGTAAACATCATCAAAAGTAGAACTTTTGTGAGTGTTATTAGCAATTATAGACCTTGCTTCAATCTTCCATGCATCACCATCGCTTTTAAGAAAAGTAGCGATAATATCAACATCACTAAGCACTGTTCGCATGAAGGAAAGCTTGCTTGTAATGTCAAGAAGTCTGCTTCTCACACTACTTAGCTTCTCATTAGGTTGAGCCTTAAAAACAGCATACTCATGCAAGAGTTGCTTCTTTTTCTCTTGCAAAGTATCAGCATTACCACCATAAGCAACTTCAAGAGCTGCCCAAAGATCTTTTGCAGACTCATAGCTTCTCTATTTGTGCTGATTTTCTTGTCCCAAAGAGAGTTTCAGAATGCTTAGGGTTTTCATGTCAACCCTTCTCTTGGCTTTATCCTCAGTTGAGACAGCTCTACCATCTTCAGGTTTTTCTCTTCGATCCTCTTCAGTAGAACCTTGAACATTTGTTCTTTGTAAGATGGCAGCTGCAATCTTTTGAGCTTTATTGAATGTGTTTCCATATTCAATAATTTCCCAAAGAGTGTAGTCATGGATTTGTAGATATTGCTCAAAGTTAAACTTTCACAGCTCAAAATTGTCTAGGTCTAGCATGGGAATCTTGATGTTGTGGGTTGAGGAGGAGGAGGAGTTTACTTCTGGGGTAGACATGATGTTTTTAGGGTTTTGTGAAAATTAGGGTTTTTGGCAATTTAGGGTTCTTGTGTTCTTTAGATCAAAGTTTATCAACAAGCTCTAATACCACTGGTTGATCCCAAACTTAGATCGATTTAGCTTGTGTAAACGACATTGAATCAAGTTTAACATGCAGAGAAACTTTGTTGTGTATAAAACAATTTAAGTATTATGCGGAATTAATACTCAAACAAGAACACACAAACAATGTAAAACAAACTTTCACTTTGATTGATTAGAACAAACTTGCTTACAATGAAAGTGTTTAAACGAATGAAAACTTATATTGAAACAAAACCTAAAGGTCTTCTTTTATAGACTAAGAAGCCTTGTACAAGAGTCTACGTATCAGCTATTATAGGTAAAGATAAATATAGAAAATACATTTGATCATATCTTTACTAGAAACAAACTAGAAACATAATACGCATAGACTAAATCTTCTATCAGTGCTTGACTTCATCCTATCAACGCTTGACTTCTTCCTGTCAACGCTTGATCTGTCAACGCTTGTTTTCTTCTTATCAACGCTTGTTTTCTTCTTGTTAGCGTCCAAGTGTACTGGCTACATTTTATTCCCAACACTTATTTCATTTATGTTAATCTTTTACTTTGATGTACATATGGTTGAAATGATCTTGTTTACTGTTATAATGGAGTAGTGTGATGTGCACTTGGTTAAGGTTTAATACCCTTATGATTAAATGTTATTAATAGCTTTGTTGGGGGCAAAGTGCGGCGCACAATTAGTTTTGTGCGGCGCACTTTTTCTCTGGGTTCTTGAATATAAGTGTGATTTGGATGCTCATGTATTATATGTTACTATGTAAGACCATTGTTATATGTTGGATTCATCCCTTGGCATTGACTAGTACTCATGTGAATGGATGAGTTTCATGTCATCTAGTAAATGAGTCTTGTTAATCACTTTTGTAACGATTAGTGGATTAAAACATATACCAACTCTTGCGTAATCTCATGTACTACCTTAGTTATCGAAATCAAGCATAAACCTATCTTAATGCTGTTGGTATAACAAAGTATTTAGTCGGATTCTTGTCATATCAATTAGATGTTGCATGTACGACTAGTAATCGGTATGTTGTCTTACATTGTTTATGTGCTTATATTTCATCATTGCTGCCTATCTATCATACGGTTATGACCTTAGCCAAACGCACCCTTTAATACCAATTGTTAAGTATATCTTTAGAACTTGTGACACTCTAGAGGTAATTTTTTTGATATTTTGATAACAACAATCCCGTGGAACGAACTCGACTTTACCATTAAGCTATGCTATACATGAAAGGGTATACTTGCCCGTGTTTATGTTTCTAGTCATTTGTGTGGTAGTATCTTGAATAAAAAAATTAAGACTTGCAAACGAACATCAGTACCTTATGTCCAGTAGAAGCTAATGAAAACGATGAAGACTACTCCGCCTTGACGTATAATACTACATAAGAAATATGGACGTGTGTGAGTTGTCTGAATTACGTGTGTTTTACTGGTTCCGTGTGTTATTAGCTTGTTATACGTATTCTGTCATGTTTTACTATTTATTGTGTTAACTATAGTTATTCTGATGTTCTATTGTGTATTGTCCATGTATTAGTGTATTATAATACTAAGTAACTTTCTAAAAATAGCAGGTTTCCATAAATAGTAAGTTTCTAAAAATAGAAAGTTTCCAAAAGCAGTAAGTTTCCATAATTAGAAATAAGCTGGACTATAAATAATAAGTAAAGTTTAAATATTAAATACAAGTCATGGTTATAGCTTATTAATTAAGTAAATGGTTAATCAATTAAACTATACGTTATATGGAATTTAATTAAAAATACATGTTTTACTTAAATTAAGCTAAGTTAAATACTTTAGGTTTTACATTTAGTATTAATTTTAATATTTAACCTAAGTTATGAAATTAATTAAATTAAAGGTCTAGTACTTAATTTAATTAAACATATTTTATGATTTTAATAATTAACCCGAGACCCGAACCCGTGTTTTAAAAATTAACCCGAGCCCGAAGCCCCGTTCAGACCTAAGCCGAGCCATAAGCCGAAACAAACAGCCTTACCAGTAGCTAGACCGGCTAGCCGGTTGCCACTAGTGGCTCTCGGTACCCACTGCCGAGCCACAGTTCACAGAGGTTGGCCACCGGTTCACACAGGTTCAACCCGGTTTCCCCTTTCTTGTTGCTCGGTTCCCACTATTAGCCAAAAGAACCCACCGAGACCCTATAGGTCTCGGTTGCCTCTCGGTCCAACCAAACCACACCCCGACACCAAGTCGGGGTCCCCTTTGCTGCGTTCGAACCACAACACCCCAATACCGAGACTATGAGGTCTCGGTTGGACAAATCAAACACCACCGAGAGCCCCCATGCTCTCGATTTGGTGCTCAGCCGAAACAAACACCCACAAACACCCCCTTAATCATGATTTAATTAATCCCATGTGTTTTATTAACTTGTTTTAATGATTAATTAAATAAATAACATGAATTCATAAGAATTAAAAAGAAAAAGGAAGTGTTTAATTTACCGAACACGTGGAAGGAAAAGGTTATGAACACGATCACGTACACACGAATAATCAATAAGCAAAAATTGCCCGGTTTGTTCCTTGTGGTTGAGGTAGCCAGAGACAAGAGGCAAAAAGGAGGCAAGAGGAGAACTTTTCTGTAAAAAACCTAATTTATGTTTTATGTTTCTTGTGTTTTTACTTATGATGGTTTTTAAGTTGGGTCATGGGCCAAGCCCATCCCTTCCTTTCCTCTTGTCTAGCCGCGACCTAAAGGGAGCCCACGGTGAAACCCGTAGTTTTCCGAGTTCAATTATTTACGTGATCGTTCATGTTTAATTATCGTGATTTTATATGTCGAGTACTTAACACATTTATAATATATACGTAACTACATGTTATTTAATATCGTGACACGTGGATTATATTATAAATGGAAAGTTTTAAATTTATTGTATTTCCGTGTGTGTACTATTCATGTGTACTGTTCTTGGTATTTTAATGCGGTTTTTACAACTCTTCCCCTATAAAAGAACAATTCTTCCTCAAATTGTAGAAACATTAACTGAAAGAAAAACATACCTGAATTAGAACTGGAAATGAGGGTAAGAAGTCCGTATAGAATACTCCGTCTCCCAAGTGGCTTCCCGCTCAGGATGATCCCTCCATAGGATGTTGACGAAAGGGATCGTCTTCCTCCGCATGACACGATCTTGTCGTTCAAGAACTCTCTCGGGTTCTTCGACGTATGAAAGATCCTCTCGAATCTGATCAAGTGGATACTGGACAAGATGAACTGGATGATAGTTGTATTCTATGAGTAAGGACACATGGAAGACGTTGTGAAAGTGTGATAGCTAAGGCGGTAATGCTAAACGATATGACACTTCACCAACGCGTTCTATGATGTCGAACGGTCTGATGAAGCGAGGACTGAGTTTTCTTCTGATTCCAAAATGTTTATCTCCTCGTGCAGGTGATACCTTGAGGAAAACGTGATCACCTACGTTGAAAGATACATCTCTACGACGTTTATCAGCATAACTCTTCTGACGAGCACGAGCTTCCTGAAGCTTCGCCTTGGCAACGGTGACCTTCTCATCGGTCACCTCAATCATCTCTGGACCCTCCAGCAGTCATTCGCCCACCTGATCCCAGCAGATTGGGGCGCGACACTTTCTACCATACAACATCTCAAAAGGAGCACACTTGATGCTAGCGTTCTAGCTGTTGTTGTATGCAAATTCTATGAAAAATATATAATCATCCCAACTCCCTGACCACTCTAGAGTACATGACCGCAGTATGTCTTCCAATGTCTGAATGGTACGTTTCGACTGTCCGTCGATCTGAGGATGAAAGGCAGTACTGAGCTTAAGTCTGGTGCCCCAAGCTTTCTATAGACTCTGCCAGAAACGTGATGTGAAGCGGGGATCTCTGTCAGAGATGATTTCTGATAGAGTACCATGTAGTCTCATGATCTCCTTCTGGAATGTGTCTGCTAATTTGCTGACCGGATGCTCCTTGTAGATCGGTAGAAAATGAGCAGATTTAGTCAACCTATCAACAATAACCCAGATAGCGTCGTTCTTCTTCGGAGTAACAGGAAGACCAGTAACAAAATCCATGGAGATTTTGTCCCACTTCCATGCTGGAATATCTAATGGTTGTAGTAAACCACTAGCTCGCTGGTGTTCAATCTTCACCTGTTGGTAGATCATACATTTAGAAACGAAAGTGGCAACATCCTACTTCATACCACTCCACCAAAAGTGTTTCTTGATGTCATGGTACATCTTGGTAGAACAAGGATGTATGGTAAATTGAGAGCTGTGAGCTTCAGTCATCACAACTTCCCTGAGTGTAGAGTCATCAGGAACCACTAGTCTAGTGCCCTGCCATAAGAGACCGTCGTTGTCAACACGAAACTCCGTCTGCTGACTAAGGTTCTGAATGATAGCCCAAATCTCACCATCGTCCTTCTGAGCTTCCTCGATCCTAGAATGTAAGTCTGGTTACACTCTAAAATTAGCCCAGTAACAGTGCTGTCCTGATACATATAACTCAATAGCAGTCATCTATAGGTCACGGATGATCTCCTTTACAATCCAAATTGTGACAACCGTGGTTTTGAGTTTCGTCACTTGGTCTTATTATAATGTTAATTTATGTGTGACTATGTGATTTGCGTGTTTATATGTTATTTTGCGTGAACGAGGTTGGTGTGGATATCGTTTATGGGTATAAAGTACTCATAAGTAAATCGAGGAACGGTTATTTCATGTTCATGAGCTCACAAATTAGTGACTATGACATGAAATGGTGTTATTTTGGTGATTTACGTATACGTATAAGTATTATAGTAAATCGTATTTTTTTTACGATTTGGGGTTTAGCATTTAGAGGTCTCGGGTAAGGTGTTTAGTCATGTGAGTATTTTTCGGGATGGTTTTAATTCATTTAGGACTTAGTTATAAAGTTTATTTCAAAGTTTAAGATTTTTTTTTAAAACTGTATATTTGACGTTTTTTCGGTATACGCGTAAAATTGACTAGTTTTACGGTTTTAAGGTTTCGGAGGCTTTAGGAGCTGAAATAAATTAAGGTAAATTAAGGTATTATTAATAACATAATAATAAGTAATAAAAAGAAAAAAAAGAAAAAAATATATGTTAAAGTCGGTTTAGGCCGATTAAAAAGAAAGAAAAGGGAAAAAAAGGAAAAAAGGGAACCGGGCTTTTGTAATGGGCCAAGGACTTGTTAGGAAATTATATAAAGACTTTTTATTAACTAAAAACACATCATAATCCCCTGGAGATCAAGCTTAAGTCGAAATCAATGGAGTCTATTTAGCGTTCTTCATTAATTTTTCTTCTTTCAAAAATTCTAAGGTAAAATCTTCAATACACTTTTTAATTAAATTGTTTTTAATTCTCTTACAATCAATGCATGATGGATCTAGGGTTAAGTTAATTATGAATTCTGTATTATAATGGCATAAACATGATTAGATTAATTAGAGATAATAATTATACATGGTGATGGTAATTAATTAAGCTAATTGTGTTAAATTCGTTTTTAAAAAAACTGGGCAAAATTTTATGTCACTTTTTTGATCATATCTAGAGTTATACAGACCCTTATTTTGCAATCCAAGCATCCCTGAATAGTTATTTGAAGTGGCTTTCAAATGCAAGAAACAAGAACTAAATTGGATGTTGGGTGGTGGGTCAAATACAGGTTAAACAGTCGGAGGTCAAAACAGTTTTGAAATCAGTCGGTTTTAATTTAATGTTTTAAGGTGATTGGGGTACATAGGAGTACACTTGTGCCCTATAATGAGCATGGTAGTTGGTTTATATATTAAATAAGAGACCTGAATGGTGGCTAAGCAAATGGGTTAGGGTAAGACCCCCTAATCATAACAAACTTTTTGTATGTGCAAAATCGGTAATATGCGGATAGGCAGAAGTATATATATATATATCGGGGACTTAACAGTAGTTTTAAGGTTGAAGCAAAAAGGAGGAGTTATCCGACATATGTAAGGGCATAGGATTTCCTTTACAGAGATCATGGGTATGGTTAGGTGGGCGTTTGGCTTATAGTTTGGAGACCTAAAAACCGGGACTGTTTTGGGTAAAATGTTAACGAGACGGTTTATGAAGTAAACTAAGATAAGGGCTTTATATAGGGGTGAAATGAGATGCTTAGAGCATATAAATGAGGTATATATATGGGAGAAGGTTAGATGTCCATCATGGGTTGATGAACCATCTTAGTGTTTGGTTCATGTTTTGATTGTGTGCTTTTGTTTGTTAGCTTTTTTGCTAGTGCTCGGATTTTTGGAGAAGCTCAATCAGGTGAGTTTCATAGTCCCATATCTTTTAATGATTTTCACTTCCAGATGGGATGGAAGAGACACTGTATGGTTTTGTAACTAATGTTGTGAATGTTTTTATGGTTTGTGATGGACTTGTGTGTGCACTTATGTGATTAACTGCTATGTGATTCTTAATTGTGTTTATGATTTGGATCGGGGGACACGTACCATCTCAGTTATTGTGGTTTGACTTGGTACCAAGGGGATGTTGACAAGGCGGGGCCTTTGGGAGGTACATATATGTGTAGGCATCTATGGGACCAATGGATAATGACAAGGCGGGGCCTTGGGATTGGTACATAGGTGTATGGGCGCCTATGGTACCATTGTGTTTGGTAAGGCTGGGAGCCTTGGATTTGGTTTAAAATGATTGATCTTGAATGTTAGTTTTTAATGCATACTTGTAGCATATTGTCCATATGTTTAGTGGTTTATGGTTGTTCACAGCTTATTATAATCTATTTTCGGTTGGAGTCTAAACCTATGACTCTCACCAACATTATGTTGACGTGTTTTAGTATCTCTTTCAGGTGATAAAGTTGTTAAGCGTGAGAACATATGTGGCTAGGATTGGAGTCGCGTAGGAATGCATTTAGAAGGAGATCCCCGCTCCTTCTTAGTTTATTTCTGTTTGTTTCAATAAGTGATACTATGAACCTATATGTTGATTTGTTTGTGTTATTTGTTTGTCTTGGGTAAGAGGTAGGACTGTTACCTACTTACATAGACTCCTATATTGATGAGATATTGTCATGACATTTGTGTCATCTTTTATGACATTTCTAATTCATATAGTTCTCTCTATGGACACGCTATTGTTGTGATGATATCCGTGCGTCGCGTCCCATATTCCGCCATGGTGGGGTGTGACAGAATGGTATTTGAGCCAATGGTTATAGAGAATTAGGTTGCCTAGTCTAGTAACCTAGTCTATAGCTTAAGGGTCCCTGCATATAATCGTCATAGGAGTATGTATGCATTTTATATTAATTAATGTTTTCTGGATGTTATTGGTTTTTACTTGCGATGTTTGTTAAGTTTTGACTAGTATGGGTTGAACCATAGTAGTTCATACTTAGCCACATGTTATTTTCTTTTCGGGGTGTGACTAGTGCTGGTTGAACCATAATCATCCACGCTAGTCATTGTCGTATTTTGCTTAAATTGTACATTATAGTACATAATTTGGTACATGGTAGTTTCTATTTTTTGTTGGGTTATTTTATGTACCTGAGGTATAGTATTTTTTTTTATGTTTAAGTCATGTTCCCTAAGAATCATGTGGTGGTTCGAGTTATTAGGAGTAGGTGCATATGAAGGATTTTAAGTTGTTTCCATTCTTATGGGAGACATGACTTATAACTGATTATGTTTTCGTTTTGGATTTAGTCTGTGTTGTTTTAGCCTAGACTATGGATTTATGTATTTCAAGAGTTTGACTATGTTATTTTAATGGATGGAGTTTTGGATTTTTTTGGTTATGTGGTTATGAGCTTATGTGAGTAGATGGATATATGTGTTATGTGTTGTATTAATTCTTATTAGTGTCATCATAGGAAGGAGTGCATTGGGGAAGGGTAATTGTATAAGTATGGTGGCCAACATAGTTATACAAGTACCATAACTCCAATGGATTCCTAAGTATGATTGCATGAAAGAGGGTTAGTACATGCTTGTATAGTAGATGTTAGACGAATTTAAGTATATGTATCCCGATATGCCTATATATGTATGATCCCCTACAATTATCGATTGTATCCTTAGGAGGGTGGCAAGCTCGCTTTTTTTATATTAAACCTCTGTTATAGCGTATTCTTTGAGTTTCGTATTTCACGTGTACGTTTTAAAATGTTGTTCTTGGTTTTAAGTCTATTGAAATAACTTGGGATTTCTTTTGAGATAATGAAATCTTTTGTGTTAGGTCTACATTTCTTTTGGCCGGTATATATTGAAAAAAGGGACTTGGAAATCTACTATAGAGTTAGATAGTTGGTTGTATTCGGTAAAATAAGGGTAAGGTGTTGGAGTCGTGTTTGAAACAAGATGTAACATAAGATTTATTTTTTAATCAACACTTATTTATTTCAAATTCTAAAAGACTTTCTTTAAAATAAAGAGAAATAAAATTTCTTTCTACTTAAATAGTTTATATAAGTGAGCTTAATCAATATACGTCATTTATAATTATTTATGCAAGACTAAACAAAGTTCATGAAAATTTCACATATATTTATTTCTTTTCATTTAAAAAGGATTACGTTAATTACTAAGAGGATTCTTTAGTTTTTTTAAAAAACAACTAGTATAAAACTGTTTTGTTCATAACTTGTTCATTTTTAAAGCTTTTTGGGTGATTCAAAAGCCTAAAATTATGTACTCGGAATGTACTTTTCAAACATTTGGTATGTATAGTCATGGGGTTTCAGTAGCTTGATCGAAATTTTGGTACATGTGACGGGTTCAAGGTTGAGTTTTGAATAGTAGTTTTTTATGATTTGGGATGCACGGGATACCTAGTCTTTGAGTTGAGTTTTGAGATCGTCTAGAAGGTTGTTTGTAGATTGTTTGAGTCACATAGATGTGGTGAGGAAAAAAATATTCTTTTGGAAAAGTCGATCTTGTGCACGGTTTAAATAATATGTCGCGGGGCATAAGATGTTTTGGTTGCCATTAAGTGTTTCTTTGATCATTTTTCGTTGTCATGAGTCATTTGAATTGGTACATGTTTGAGTTTTCCTTTTGAGTTTTCGTGGTTTTTGTCTGTTTTAACTCGTGCACGTGAAATGTCGTTAGTTATCCGTGGGTTTGATTCGCTGATCGTATCTAGTGGATTCAGGATGTAGTTTTGGGTTAGTATTGATTGGGAGCGTTGAGGTAGACATATGAAAGACTTGGTCGCGCCTACACGATTAAGTAGGTGGCCCTGAGAGTATGGTCAGAATGCCCTTAGTGGGGATGAAAGAGTTAAAAGTTCGTAGATGAACTAATGTGGTCATGAGGTCTCTTAGGAGTGCCAAGGGAGATGAATAGAGATTTGTATAATGTATAGATATTGGCACAAGTAACGCGCCATAGAGAGTGTTTGAAGGGGATATAATACCTCAAAGGTATTTATGGTTGTTCGTAAGGCATGTAAGTTTTCCGAAAATTTCCTGAGATTTAGTAGATTTGCCTATTACTGTGAGGTAGAACCATAAATAGAGCAAGTAGGAGAAGTGAGAGGAGTTGTAGTTAGTGCATGTCCAAGGAAATTGTTGATGGAATGATTTTAAGAGCAAGAGTTGTTAGAAATTGCAACGGATGCAAGGTAAATTTTGAGTTGCTTAGTAGTAGATTGTCTGTGAAAAGCGGTTGAGTGGTCTGATAAGAGGAAGTATTGGTCTTTTAGAATACGTGTAGATTATCGTGAGTAGAACGAGGTAGAAATTTATTCGTATTGCTTCTAAGAGAGAGTGCAAGGAGGACGTACTTGAAACTGCTAAGGATGTTGTATGAACGCTTTGGGTTTACGGTTATGATTTTGGCTTCGCCGAGGCGCTAGCAGTTTTCATGGAGTCAATGAACAGGGGGTGCATGACAATATATAAACGAGTTGTCATCGGGAGCATCGACGACATCTTGATCTACTCAAATATAAGAAAGAGAGTGAGGCGAATTATGAGTTGGTTTTGGAGTTGTTAGGAAATGGAATTATACGTGAGATTTTCAAGTGTGAGTTTTAGGATTAAGTTGGCCAGGACGAGTAGTTAGAGATGATGGCATATCGTAGAACCAGCAAGGGGCAAAGTGAAGAAGGGTGGAGGCTGAAGAGGTGGATTAGATAATGGGCAGATCTTGGAATTATCGGAAGGACTGTTATATCTGCCTAGAATGCTAGAGGCATTTGGGGTACGAGACGTAGAGAATGATCTATACAGATCATGAACGTCTCCAACACATATTTAATCATCTTGATTGAACATTTGGAAAAGGTGATGGGTGGAGTTAAGTGATGAAAGAAAATTGCAAGGCCATGTACCATCTAGGAAAGGCAAGCATGGTTGATGAGACATGGAATAAGAAGAATGAAGTGAAGCTGAGACGAACATAAACTATATGGATGGCGTATTAGGGTGGTTTGGATGAAGGATGTAGGTTGCACGAGTTGAGTTGTCTAAAGCAGAGAACGCGTCAACATGTATGTTGCGTGGCTTGGACAATCATATGGAGAAAAGGGACGTAGACTATACTTCCTACATAGATAGGAGTAGCTTAGAAAGGGCGATGTAAGGACGAAGTTGGTGAAAGGGATGCATAATGGGGTTGAGGAATAAGTACGACAAGAGTTGGGTGATAGTCGATAGACTGACTAATTCATCTCATATTTCAAGAGGAATGAGAAGTCACGTAGTTGAGAAGTTGGAAGGATTGCGTACGGATGTGATGGAATAGAGGGTTTTGCGTAAAAGTTAGCCTAATATGTATGGAATGCCTTATGAAGGATTATGCAAGGGAAGAAACGATGGGAAGCAAGCGTAGTATACCGTTGATAGACTAATGTTTGGTCTGATCATACTATAGGGGTAATTCAGAAAGACGCCTAGAGCATTGGCGTGAGATTTGGAGATAGTTGGAGAACGCATTATATTAGGAAGAATTATCCTACAAAGAGAGAGTCACCAGTGAGAGGGGCATATTCCCCATTGATGAGGATGTAAGGAATAAAGGAGGAAACACCTAAATTATATGCTGAAGACAGGATATAAGATGGTATGGAAATTAAGATTGTGGAGAGACAAGCGAAAAGTAGTATGGAGGAAGAATGATTCGAGGGAGCAAGAGGTTGTGAAGATAGTGGGGTGATATTGAAGAGAAACCGTTAGAGCAAGAGGTTAGTAGTCACGAACAATGGAGCGTCCAGCTAGAGAAAAGGTGTAACACATGTTAGTATGAAGGATGGTTAGTTACTTGGTGCCGAGCATGGGAAAGCAAGGATGAGGTGGTGGTTATGACATGTTTCTTGTGAATATTATGGGAAGCTTTTGGTTATGCAATCCTGCATATACCATTGGATGTGTTTAAGGTTGGGAGAACTTCCGAATGATGGAAAATCCGTAGAGCATAGAAGCTGTTAGGTATGGTGATAGGAATTGTAGTAGAAACTACTGGAGTTAATTCATAGGAGATGAGGTGGATCACCGTTACAGTGGGATGAAGTTAGAAGCGGCCAACGTATTGGACCAGAGGTGGATCAGAAAACTATAGAGGTGGTAGTAGTGACTAAGTAGAGGTTGAAAGTAGCAAAGAACCGACAAGAGAGCTATGCGGACAAGAGGCGTAAGCCGTTGAGATTTGAGATAAAGTTATGCTAAAGGTTTCACCATGGAAAGGGGTGATGCGGTTTGGAAAGAAAAGGGAAGTTAGCACCTAGATTTGTGGGTCCATTTGAAATCCTTGAAAGGATTGGGCTAGTGGCGTATAGGTTGAGATTACCGGAGGAATTGAGTAGTGTGCATGACGTATTTCATGTATCAAACTTGAGGAAATGCTTAGCAAGAACTGACTTGCAAGTACCGTTAGATGATATTAGTATGGATACGAGTCTTCGTTGTATCGAAGATCCGATAGAGATTTTGGGTCGTGAAGCTAGGACGTTGGATAAAAAGGGTAATATACCGTAGTTATGGGTAGATGGAATTTGGAACGTGGACTAGAGTTCACGTGGGAACGGGAAGGATTTATGAGGAGCAAGTATCCTCAGCTAATTGATAATGACGATCCTAAGGAGTAAATCTCGGGACGAGATTTCTATTAGGAGGGAGTGATGTGACAACCTTGGTTTTGAGGTTCGTCACTTGGTCTTATTTTAAGGTTAATTTATGTGTGACTATGTGATTTGCGTGTTTACATGTTATTTTGCGTGAACGAGGTTGGTGTGGATATCGTTTATGGGTATAAAGTACTCATAAGTAAATCGAGGAACGGTTATTTCATGTTCATGAGCTCACAAATTAGTGACTATGAAATAAAATGGTGTTATTTTGGTGTTTTACGTATACGTATAAGTATTATAGTAAATCGTATTTTTTTTACGATTTGGGGTTTAGCATTTAGAGGTCTCGGGTAAGGTGTTTAGTCATATGAGTATTTTCGGGATGGTTTTAAGTCATTTAGGACTTAGTGATAAAGTTTATTTCAAAATCTAAGATTTTTTTTAAAACTGTATATTTTACGTTTTTCGGTATACGCGTAAAATTGACTAGTTTGGGTTTAAGGTTTCGGAGGCTTTAGGAGCTGAAATAAATTAAGGTAAATTAAGGTATTATTAATAACATAATAATAAGTAATAAAAAGAAAAAAAATAAAAAAATATATGTTAAATTCGGTTTAGGCCGATTAAAAAGAAAGAAAAGGGAAAAAAAGGAAAAAAGGGAACCGGGCTTTTGTAATGGGCCAAGGACTTGTTAGGAAATTATATAAAGACTTTTTATTAACTAAAAACACATCATAATCCCCTGGAGATCAAGCTTAAGTCGAAATCAATGGAGTCTATTTAGGGTTCTTCATTAATTTTTCTTCTTTCAAAAATTCTAAGGTAAAATCTTCAATACACTTTTTAATTAAATTATTTTTAATTCTGTTACAATCAATACATGATGGATCTAGGGTTAAGTTAATTATGAATTCTGTATTATAATGGTATAAACATGATTAGATTAATTAGAAATAATAATTATACATGGTGATGGTAATTAATTAAGCTAATTTTGTTAAATTCGTTTTAAAAAAAAAACTGGGCAAAATTTTATGTCATTTGTTTTGATCATATCTAGAGTTTTACAAACCCTTATTTTTCAATCCAAGCGTCCCTGAATAGGTATTTGAAGTGGCTTTCAAATGCAAGAAACGATAACTAAATTGAAGGTCGGGAGATGGGTCAAATACAGGTTAAACAGTCGGAGGTCAAAACAGTTTTGAAATCAGTCGGTTTTAATTTAATGTTTTAAGGTGATTGGGGTACTTAGGAGTACACTTGAGCCCTATAATGAGCATGGTAGTTGGTTTATATATTAAATAAGAGACCTGAATGGTGGCTAAGCAAATGGTTTAGGGTAAGACCCCCTAATTATAAAAAACGTTTTGTATGTTCAAAATCGGTAATATGCGGATAGGCAGAAGTATATATATATATCGGGGCCTTAACAGTAGCTTTAAGGTTGGGGAAAAAGGGAGGAGTTATCTGACATATGTAAAGGCATAGGATATCCTTTACAGAGATCATGGGTATGGTTAGGTGGGCGTTTAGCTTATAGTTTGGAGACCTAAAAACCGGGACTGTTTTGGGTTAAATGTTAACGAGACGGGTTATGAAGTAAACTAAGTTAAGAGCTTTATAGAGGGGTGTAATGAGATTCTTAGAGCATATAAATGAGGTATATATATGGGAGAAGGTTAGATGTCCATCATGGGTTGATGAGTCATCTTAGTGTTTGGTTCATGTTTTGATTGTGTCCTTTTGTTTGTTAGCTTTTTTGCTAGTACGCGAATTTTTAGAGAAGCTCAATCAGGTGAGTTTCATAGTCCCATATCTCTTAATGATTTTCACTTCCAGATGGGATGGAAGAGAAACTATATGGTTTTGTAACTAATGCGGAGAATGTTTTTATGGTTTGTGATGAACTTGTTTGTGCACTTACGTGATTAACTGCTATGTGATTCTTGATTGTGTTTATGATTTGGATCAGGGGACACGTACCATCTCAGTTATTGTGGTTTGACTTGGTACCAAGGGGATGTTGACAAGGCGGGGCCTTGGGGAGGTACATAGATGTGTGGGCATTTATGGGACCAATGGATAATGACAAGGTGGGGCCTTGGGATTGGTACATAGGTGTATGGGCGCCTATGGTACCATTGTGTTTGGTAAGGCTGGGAGCCTTGGATTTGGTTTAAAATGATTGATCTTGAATGTTAGTTTTTAATGCATACTTGTAGCACATTGTCCATATGTTTAGTGGTTTATGGTTGTTCACAGCTTATTATAATCTATTTTCGGTTGGAGTCTAAACCTATGACTCTCACTAACATTATGTTGACATGTTTTAGTGTCTCTTTCAGGTGATAAAGTGGTTAAGCGTGAGAACATATGTGGCTAGGATTGGAGTCGCGTAGGAATGCATTTAGAAGGAGACCCCCGCTCCTTCTTAGTTTATTAGTCTGTTTGTTTCAATAATTGATACTATGAACCTATATGTTGATTTGTTTGTGTTATTTGTTTGTCTTGGGTAAGAGGTATGACTGTTACCTACTTACCTAGACTCCTGCATTGATGAGATATTGTCATGACATTTGTGTCACCTTTTATGAAAATTAATTCATATAGTTCTTTCTATGGACATGCTATTGTTGTGATGATATCCATGCGTCACGCCCCATATTCCACCATGGTGGGGTGTGACACAAATGACAGCAATCATACCCGACCTCCTGCTTAGAGAATCTGTCACCACATTCTCCTTACCAGAATGGTACTGAATGTTGGTGTCGTAGTCCTTTAATAGCTCTAACCATCTCCTCTGTCTCATGTTTAGTTCCTTCTGGGTGAAGATGTACTTGAGACTCTTGTGATCGGTGAATATGTCACATGATTCACCAGACAAATAATGTCTCCATATTTTCAACGTGAAGACAAGTGCTGCAAGCTCTAAATCGTGAGTGGGATAGTTTTCTTCATAAGGTTTCAGCTGTCGTGATGCTATGCAATAACTTTCCCATGTTGCATGAGAACACAGCCTAGACCCTTTCCTGAAGCGTCACTATAATCTGAAATCCACTTGAGCCAGATGGGAGAGTAAGAATGGGTGTAGTCACTAATTTCTGCTTAACATCTTCAAAGCTCTTCTCTCGGTCTTCTGTCTAGACGAATTTCTCTCCTTTCCTCATCAGCTTAGTCAAAGGTAAGGCTAACCGTGAAAAGTTCTCTACAAACCTGCGGTAGTAGCCAACTAAACCCAAAAAACTTCTAACTTTAGTTGCAGATGTAGGTCTCGGCCATTTAGTGATAGCTTCAACCTTTGTAGGATCCATGGTGATCCCCTCTACGGATACAATATGGCCCATAAATGCCACCTTGCTTAACCAGAACTCACACTTAGAGAACTTGGCATACAGCTGCTTTTGACGAAGGATCTACAAGACTGTACAAAGGTGTTCCTCATGTTCCTCCTTGGATTTGGAGAAAAATTAGGATGTCATCAATGAACACGATAACAAACTTTTCCAGTATGTCATGGAAGACACGATTCATTATCCATGAAGACAACTAGAGCATTTGTGAGTCCGAATGGCTTGACTACGAACTCATAGTGCCCATAACGTGTACGGAAAGCAGTCTTAGAGATGTCCTGCTCTTTAACCCGTAACTGATGGTAGTCGAACCTCAAATCGATCTTTGAGAAATACTTGCGCCTTGAAGTTGATCGAAAAGGTCATCAATACGCGGCAAAGGATATCGATTCCTGATCGTGATCTTGTTCAGCTCACGATAGTCTATGCACAAACACATGATTCCGTTTGTATTCTTCACGAACCGTACCGGTGCACCCCATGGCGATGCACTGGGACGGATGAAATCTCGTTCCAGAAGTTCCTGCAGCTAATCTTTTACTTCTTTAAGCTCTATAGGAGCCATACGGTAAGGAGCTTTGGAAATCGGCTCTGCACCTGGAATGAGCTCGATTCTAAATTCGACTTCACTCATAGGTGGTATGCCTAGAATTTCATATGGAAATACGTCAGGAAATTCTGACACAATAGGCTAATCATGGATCGATGGAGACTCGGCAGAAATGTCATGAATATTGGCTGTGAAGCCCTGACAGCCGTGTGATAGCAATGCACGCGCCCCATGGATGAATAATTTGCACTGACCTCCCTGGCAAAAAACCATGGTGTATGTACTATGGAGATTTAGCATCACCAAAGATGACCCGATAAGTGTAGCAGTCAATTGTATCCTGGTGTTTGGATAACCAGTCCATGCCCAAAATCAAGTCAAAATCGCGCATGTCCAAAGGAAGTGCATCAACTCTGCGGATCTTATCATCAAATTCTAGGGGAAGATTTCTGTACACATGAGTGATTCGTACAGAGTCCCTAAGTGGCGTGGAAATGCATAAGGTATTATCTAATGGCATTGGGGAAATCCTAACACGTACAGCAAAAGTAGTGGATACGACTGAATGCGTCACTCTAGTATCAAATAGAACACATGCTACCAAACCATTCATAAAGAGATTTTCGGTGATGGTACCTGAAGTCTTGTTCGCCTGATCTCTAGTGGTAGTGAACACGCGACCAGAAGTAGGAGGTGGCTTGGTGTCGACATGTCCAGAGGTGCATTCTATCTCACCCTGGCGACAGTCCTTCTACTGGTGGCCTTGTTGGCCACACCTGAAACAACCACCAGTACCTCGGCGGCAAACACCAGAATGTCTGGGCGAATAAGTAGGATAGATAGGATGCGTGAATCATCCAACAGGCGTCCTAGCTAGTTGAGAGCCTCTTTTAGGATTTCATGCATGAGACATGATCATGGAACATAAACATGATTACATATAAGGTTTAATAAACACCAGATGAGGTAGAATGGTTAGGCTGTGAACCTCTACGGTCATGATCCTTGACGTTACCATTGTTCCTAAATTAACAATTGTTGGAGTGTCAGAATGCCATAACATAAGATAGTTTAACATGAAACAAGGTTAATGTAGGGACCTGTTGTTGTTCGAGTTGTTAGCGTTGTTATGGTAATTATCATTATCGCCACGGCTCTCAGAACCAGAACGGTCGTTGGTCTGACCGTTTCCCTTAGATGCTTGCTGCTGAGCGGCCACAGGCTTGCTGTCGTTAGTCTTGTGCCTGGAATATTAGGTGGAACAGAGGATTATATGAAATGAAAATATTGATGGATGTGAAAAGTTTACAATTGGTGATTGAAGATACGTCTTCACTGCTCTGTCATCACCAAACTCCTCTCATTCCTAAAGCATCTCGAGCTTATGGGCTGCATCGACCACTTGTGCCACTGTAGTGAATGTAGCACATACCAAGCTGTTAGCGACCGAAGTGCGAAGTGCCCAGCGAAACCTCTCAGCTTGCTCCACAGCAGTCCCTGCGGCTGGACCTAGAAATCCCGCTAAACGGAGAAACCTTTGCATGAACTCGTTGTTGTTTTCACCAGCAACCTGCCGAATGTTATGGTAGTCCCTCTTGAGCTTCTCTTGCTCGGCATGTGGAAAGTACTGACTAAGGAAGAGCTCCTTAAACTGGTCACACGTCAGCTGTGCAACCTAATTATCACCACCGTTGGACTGCTTGACTAACTTCCACCACTATAGCACATCACCTTCAAACTTATAGCAATCCAGTATTGCCTTGAAAACACCGTCACAACCCATCACATCGAATATCTTCTCGATGTGAGAAATTCAAGCTTCAGCCTCGTGGGGCTGTCAGTCTGCTCAAACGAACGGGGTCGCTGCTTGTTGAATCACTCCAACCAAGTCATGAGGGTAATAGGTGGAGGAGGTGGAGGATTGTTATTGTTGTTCTGATTGACATGAGCCTGGAATTCCGCATGAACTTCGTCCCGAATTTCATTGTGAAGTTGGGGAAGGAGGGCTTATAGAGCTGCATTGACAGCTACAACCATATTTGGAGTATTGCGTGAGTTCACCATCTGACAGTTTAAAACAACAAAATGAAACATAAATGATAAGTCTGAAATGAAATGAACATAAAATGCATGAAACATGTATAAATCATTGAGTAGTTTATAATGCATGAAACAATGGTAAATGCATGATGCAATTTATAAAAACTTTTATATGAGCGAGAGTGAACGCCTATGGTCACTTCACCCAAAACAAAAGACATGGCGCAGGGACGCCTATGGGTCGGTCCCAAAGTTAAAAGTTCCAATAAAAGCACATGCGACTAAATAGGGCCAGTACTGTACCAACCATTACTTAGTAATAAACCTGCTACAATGATATGAATGCATGAAATTAAAAATGAAATTGGATGAATGGATGAAAACCAACTGTCAGTTCTAGGAAGACACTGGTGACTACCCGTAAGTCACAGGTCATGTTTTACAGAGCTACAGGTCGAAACCAGGCTCTGATCCCATTTGTTAAGATGGAATGCTATAGTAAATTATGGTGTGTCATCAAAGCATGCAAGGTAAATTTCTAAACATTCATGACCATAAATAGAAATACCAGAATCAAATATCGGTAGTCTAGTAACTCACACAAAAGCAATATTAAGTATCATAAATGAAAGGACTAACCAATGTCTGGATGAAGTAAAGTTTGAAAAGTAGGAAATAAATGCATAAGGTAAAAGAGGCCGGATAGCTTCCAATCCGAATGCACATACTCTAGAGTTCCTACTTGTGACCTTGGGTACCTGCCGTTTGGGAACATTGAAAAGCAGACGGCTGGGCATAACGCTCAGTGCACGGATATACAATAAAGCATGGAAGACATAGAATATGAAAGCATATAAAAAGCATAAAGCATGAATAGCAGCGGAAATGAATAAGTCCTTGGAAAACCTAGATGTATGTCATGTTTACTAGTTTTAGTTCTGAAAACATAGCTTATGTTACTTATGAAAATCTGTATATTAGTTAATATACCAAAATCTAATATAGGTCATGAGGTCAACAACGTGCATGAATACTTTGAGGGGTGACCTTGTCATGCAAATTAGAGGGGATGCCTCTAATTAATTGGTAATGGGTAGGATGGATCTGCTCCTTGTGAAGGATGCAAGGCACACACCACATTCACCATGAAATCAAGACTGAAACATGTAACTAAGATGCACCCATACGCCCCACATGATAACATAATAAATATAATGGCCAAATAACTGAAAGGGACACCACGAGCTATCTCTCCGCCGTGGTGAAGTCATAACACTAGTGCCTCTAGTGTTATGGTTATGGTACCTCCATAACTAGGTGAAACTGGTCATGCATGTATATGGCTATGGCAACTAATAAAACATAAGCGTTTAATCTGTAACTACTGGGGAAAACAGTTGGCTGCATACGGGAAATCCTAATGAAGGAAGAGATTGTCCTTACTGAAGGACGGGAAATCCGTACCTTATGTCCAGTAGAAACTAATGAAAACGTTGAAGACTACTGTAACACCCCATTTTGGTAAATAGAATGTCTCGCATGATTATGGTGTGTCATCAAAGCATACAAGGAAAATGTCTTAAAACATCACATGACCATAAAAGGAAATACCGAAAACAAACATCGGTACCCCAAAGTATAAGCTCATCACACACAAACATAAGTACTGTAAAGTAAAAGTACTAAAGAATGTCCATAGAAGTAAGTAGCAAAATGTATGGTGAAATGCATAAATTAGAGAAGGCTAGACAGCTTCCAATCCATATGCACGTAAGCTTAAAGTCTACGAGAGCCCTTGAGTACATGCCGTTTGGGAACATGAAAAAAAACGGCCGAGCATAACACTCAGTGCACGGATATACAAGTATGACATAGAATAACGTAAGCATATAAGACTAATAGCAGCGGATATTATAAGTTCTAAGTAATCTGGATTCATGTTCATAAAACTGGTTTTATAGTTTGAAAAGACTTATGTTTCTATGAAAATCTGTTTAATTAGCCAAATAGCCCATATAGGTCATGAGGTTCCACCGTGCATGAATATTTGGAGGGGAGACCTCGTCATGCAATTAGAGGGGTTGCCTCTAATTAAATAGTCTGGGTAGGAGGGATCAACTCCTAGTGAAGGATGGAAGGGACACATCGCATTCACTCTGATAATAGTGGTAAACATGTAACTAGGATGCACCCATACGCCCCACATGATAATAATATAATATAATGCCAAAACTGAAAAGGGACGCCACGAGCAATCACTTCGCCGTGGGGAAGTCATAACACTGGTGCCTCTAGTGTTATGGTTATGGTTCCTCCATAACTAGGTGACACTCGTCATACATGTATATGGCTTAGGCTCTTATTCTAACATAAGTATCAAACATATAAAAAAAATACTGGGAAAACAGTTGGCTGCAAACGGGAAATCCTAATAAGGAACGAATGTCCATAGTGAAAGGACGGGAAATTCGTACCTTATGTCTAATGAACAAAGAAGACGAACGGAAGGAAGTCCGAGTTTGATCTCACTAATGCTACATAAATAGTATACGTGTATAAGTATTCTGATTACTGAGTACGTAACTGATTTTATATCGTGTCTTAGCTTGTTTTATATGTTCATGTATTGTTTTACTAATTTTAATGTTATGCTGTGTTTATCATGTATTATGTATATTCTGATTAAGAATTACTTGTATTTCTTGTATTATTATACTTGTTGTGTAATAATAAGTAACTTTCTAAAAATAACAGGTTTCCTAAAATAGAAAGTTTCCAAATATAGAAAGTTTCTAAAAATAGAAAGTTTCCAAAAATAGTAAGTTCCCTGAATTAGAAAGTTTCCATATTTAGAATTAAGCTGAATTTATAAGCTAATAATATAAGCTTAAGTTTACTGCATAAATATCATAAATCATGTGATTATAGTATAGTTTATTAATAATAACATGTTAATTAAATAAACTATAGGTTATGTGATTTAATCAATATAAGCATGATTTAATTAAATAAAAATGTATAAAATACTGAGAGTTATAAAAAATACACTTTTGTTTAGGAAAACAAAGAGCGTAATTAGGGTAAGTACGACGGTTTAGGAAAACCGTGCACAAATGACCCTCGTTATGAATTCGTTCTCAAGGAGGCTAATGTGTTGTGTTAAGAGATGATTAAATGTTTTTGATTATGATTATGAAAAAAGAAAAGAGAAAAGGAAGACGGTTACGATTAAAAATACACTAAGACGAAAGTCGTAAACGTAAAACCGTAAAACGTGACGAAATTTAAAAATTACCCTAAAAATTCCTAAAAATTGCAATAAATCCTAAAAATGTAATTAGAGTTTGCAAAAATCAAAAATCACTCAAACCTTTTATTTAATTAAATAATAATTTTTTAATGCTAATTAAAGCCCAAAAAATCAATTTAATTAACAAAAAGCCCAAAATGATATTTTTCACTTTGTAAACCTCTAAAATAACTTAATTAAACTAAAAACTACTTTTGAAAAATTTAAAATTAATTAAAACTATTTAAAAATGATTAAAAACTATTAAAATGTTAAAATAATCCTAAATAAATTAAATGACAAGAAAATTAATCTAAAAATTTTAAAAATCCTAACTTAATGTTTTTAACCTAAGAAAAATGAAAAAGTTGCAAAAATCTTAAAAACAATTTTTAATATTAAAATATTAATAAAAATCCAAAAACTATAAAAAATTCTAAAAACTTGCAAACTAGTTTATTTTAACCTAAATAAACAAAAAGTGAAAGTGAAATTACAAAAATACCCTTAATGGGCCTCCAAATGGGCTAAAACTCAAAACAGTCCAAGCTTACTGGGCTTTTTGGCCCAATAAGCAATAAGTTAACCAAATAAGCTGAAACGTTATAGTCTAGCTAAAAATTTAATTTCAAACACAAAAATTTAATGGCCCAAAAGCTGAAAGTGATCTTATCATAGTTTAATAAGCAAACAGCTTATTCTTAATGGGCTTTTTGGCCCATTAAGCCATAAGCTAATGCCTTAAGCTGAAATTTGACACACATCCTTCTAATGGCCTTATAAAGCTATTTGTAAAAAGAATTTTTGAATAAGCCCAAGAAATAAGCCTGAAATAAGCAAAAGCTCTATACACAAAACGACAAAATAGTCGTTTTCGAGTTCTAAGCTGTTTCAAGAGCTGATTCTTTTTGGAAAATGTTTTAAATCATTTAACTAAGCTTAATAATCAAAAATATTTCCAAAAAGCACACTGAATAAGCGGGAAAAAGCAAATAAGCACTTATGAAAAAGTCAACTAAGTTGGTTTTCTAGTCAAACCTAAAAGTCAAAGTCTCAAATGCTCTAGAATAGTCAAATGGGTCAAATAAGGAAGATTGATTACAAAAACAAAGTTGTTGCAAGTCTAAATAAGCTATAATCACTTATAAATAAGCTGTTAACAAAATAACACTAGCAGTGGCTAGCAGTAATGGGAAAGGGTTCCCACTACTTTAACTATTTGACTTGATGTTTTAGAGAAAATCACTTGGTTTCTTTGGACAATCAAGGCACCCCTACAACCAGTAAGTTGTAGAGAGTCACAATCAAGCAGAAAAACACAATTACACTCAGCCAATTAATACAGTTTAATCAAACAGTCACCAGATCTAGCACAAACGTGGAAAATAAGCAGTTTTGAAGAAATAAGCAAATTAAGCAAGAATAAGACAACCAATCTTAACCAAAAGCATACAAAGGCTATAATAAGCTTAAATAAGCAATTCTAAACTTTTTTCATGCACTGGTTTAAAGATTTGAACTACTTTCAAGCTAATTCAAGTTACTAATGAACAATAAACAGTCAAGTACTAGTTTTGCTGAACTACTTGACCACAAATCCAATTTCAAGGCCTTAGATCTATTACTCAGGTTACAAGAACTATGTTTTAACACTTGTTAGCCCTAGTCTAGTATTAAGTCCAAGTGTTCACAAGATCTCAGTCCAAAATAACCTAGAACAAACTAGTTAAGCCAAGATTTCAGATTTTATGTTTAAGAGCACAAGAGCAGCAAATATAAGCATACAGTCACCCAATTATCATATACAAAATCAAACAATACCCTAACACCTACTCATACGCATGCAGATTAGAACCAAATAGCAATCCCAAACACCCTTTATACTTTTTAAATCCAATTTTAACAAAGTAAAAGTATTCTCAAGACTCAATCATGCTCAAATTAGCATCATAACATCAAATATATGAACTAAGAACCAAGTTACATGCATAAAAACACACATAGACCAGCAGACTACAAAAATCACTTAGAACCAAATTGTTGACAGATTTTACAAGAAAAGAGGACAAACCTCATGAATGCACATCCACACTCACGAATTTTAGAGCTTTTGTGGTAGCTTAACAACCACAAGCTTCCAATAAGCTGCTAAGAACAACAAGATTAGCAACAACCAGATTATATGAAGAAAAATGAAAACAAGCAGATTTCTTCCAACTTTGTTCCCCACTCCTTGAATCCTCCCAAGCCACAAGTCTCACCTCACCTTGATAAGCTCCTTATCAGGGTGGTATGATCAGCTTATGACCCAAAAGCGTCAATTGTTTGAACTAAAGATTGGAAAGAAAATCAGATTTTCGAAAACCTTTTAACAAATATGCAATACTTAAAACCAAACTCTTGGAACTTAAAATCATAAACTTTGAACAATAACAACAAGAATATAAGATTGGAACTTGGAATTCGTCACAAAATCAAACACTTTTTCATTCACATAGAAATAAGGCTTTACAGATTTTTGACCTAAGAATCCAAGAACCAAGTGAAATGTTGTAACCCTAATGCCTTATATAGGCTACAATGTATGCTAAGAAGCTGATAAAATACTAGAAACCCTAATGGTGAACTTCCAAGAATGCCCTTGCAGTTTGAAAATACTTGAGCTCATGTGAAGAATTTTTGGACGCTTGTTTGATGCTAGCTGGTGCCAATTTGATCCAAGGACCTCAAATAAGCTTAAGAATGAAGCTTGATTGTGGGTGGTTGATTCTCTGCATGAATTTTGTCTTATTCTCAACTTTATAGCAGGGGACATATCATGTGAGCTCTTGGGGTGAGGTGGCAAGTATTTGTGAGTTAGGTTTTGTTTATAAGAGCCTTAATCATAAATTTGGAGGTGAGTATGCTTTAATTGTTGCTCAAACAAAAATCCCTAATTTGTGTTCTTGAGGGAATAGTGGAGTGTTTAATCCAATTTTGTTTTTGAAATAATATTTAGCGTGTGTTTATAATAACTAATTAAGTTAGTTATTAACCCGGCTGAGTGGATTAGTGAGGTGGCAAATTAGTGAGTTTTTATTGGTTGTAAGAAGTGACTGGGACACGTGGTGGTGTGGTACTGGTCTAGGTATCTTTCAATGTTTGACAGCTTTCACCCTCCTTCTTTCCTTCTTTCTTCATTTCTTGTATAAACCTTGCAAAGCTGATTTCCCTTTGTAAATAAGTTTTAGTGTTTATGTTTTGGCCACAAAAACTTTTGCAAAAGGATTTAAAGGACTTGTTTTGCCATTTGATGATATTTGAAGGACCAAACTTTTAATGCCTTCAATCTTCAAGATCTTCACTTGTTTCTTTGTCTTCTTGGAGGACTAAAAGTGACAAGTCTTCAAATATAAGGGACCATTCTTGCCAATTCTTCAAAGTTGAGGGTCCTTTTTGTAAATTTGACAAACTTTAGGGATCAAACTTATAATTATGAATATACAAGGGTTTACAGTGTCAATTCTTCATTATTGGAGGACCCTTCTTGTGCAATCTTCAATTCTTCAAGGACTTTTCTTGGAAAATCAACTCTAGGGCCCGGTTCATTGTGCGGCTTCGTTTCCCGTGTTCGTTTTTGCTTGTTTCTTGTGATCTTTTGCCATTTTTTCAATATTCGTACCTAAAATACACATTGAACAAACACAAGCATATATTTGGCACATTTTATGATATTTTAACCATTTTAAGCCCGTTTTGGACGATGAGACTATGTATAAAAGTAGTCTCATCACTCCCCCATACTAAACCATTGCCGTGCCCTCACGCAATGCTAGAATAAAGTATCGTAGTACCTCCAAAATTCATTTTTATGCACTGTTATTGAATCATAAACTTACTACAGTACTACTATTACTACTACTTGCGTTTTAGACATAATGTAGGATTTTCATCGCAAAATGGGACGTTTAGGTTCATAGAACAAGAACACGTGAATGCTTCGTTAGAAATAATTTCATCGTCCTCGATTTTCGCCCAATTCCATGCCAAGCGTGTAACGAGATCATTGTCATTATAAGTTAGTAATGCTAACACTACTCATATGCCCTAATCACGTACTTAGTCTCCCATTTTCCTAAGTGGTATCTCTTATATTTTATTTTTGTCTTAAATGATCACGAGGATACATTTTTTACTTATGAGATGATAGAGATTTAGGTCAAAAAATAGAGTCATAACGGTGTAACAAAGACCATCGAATAATAACCCCCCTAATAGACAACGATGTCAAAAAATTAAGTCAACAAGAAGCATCGATAAACACGGTTTTATAACGGTTTTGAACATGAGACTTATTACCAAGACTTTTATATGCCTCCTAACAGATGGGCCTTATTATCATAGGTGTACCTCCATCTTTTATTCAACTTCGCCATGAAGCTTTTATTATGACTTCTGTCTTGCCTTTCCTTTTATTTAACATAGCCATGAGGTGTTTATTATGGCCAAAGACGTATATCCTCACGCTAAAGCAAAATTTGGATCTTTAAGGCTTCAAGGATTAAGGCTTGATTCACTTTCAATTTGGGCATAAATTTTTCGGCCTTGTGAGCTTCAAAATTTTGCTAGATTTAGGTGAGCACTTGAAATCTTATTATTAGGTGAAGCTTTCGATTATTCAGGTTGCCAATACTTCAAAAACCTGACGCTGGTGATACCTTAATGTCTTCCCAATTTAATTACATGGAAGCTACTAGAAAATACTAGAAACCAACAATCAAGACTAAACAGCTAAGCCAATACTTATTAGCAAAATATATATATACAAGCGAAGGGAGAATAAGCAAACAACGAGAACACATGAGTTTTTGAAAGAATACGAGTACTCTACGTTTAGCATAGTAACTTATAATTAACTCTATCATTTCTCGTCCTGATTTAAGAGACTTAGCCTAATGTAAAGTTAAGGAATCGAAGCTAAGTGCTCAACACGCACGGTCGAGTAAAAAATTTCCCTTATTCTCGCCATCGGAAAATATACATTCATGTCTTTAAACACTTATGAAAACATAAGAAAGTTTTTAAAATTTGGTCATTTTTAGCCTTATTTACAACAAAACGATAAACAAAAAGATGAAAGTTGGAAAGTGTGAAGGTTTGGCAAGGCAAGTATCTATTCACCCCTCATACTAAAGTTAAACATTGTCCTCAATGTTTCGAGTCTAAGGGTAAAATACCCCCATACTAGAGACGAAGTCGAATGCCTAATCTAGCATGGAAAGGGTGGAGCCATTAAATTTATAGCCGTTTATGAAGTGTGATATAAACCTAAGGTTAGAACATATAAGGATATATCATGTGGATATCGAGAAAATATTCAAAGCAAACGATCGAGTGCTCACGTAAAACGAACACGAGAGACTCCGATCGTGAAGATAATGATCATCTAAAAACCAAAAGTCACAAACAACCACGGAACAAAGGTCAGAAGGGCACAAATCCCCTCACGTTAACTACATTAGAAAGCTATAATATGTACATGGATAAGCATGGGACTCCCCCACGAGGGACCTCGTTTTTTATTACCGAGTCATGAGCTCGACTCGATCCCTCAATACTAATTATCATTGGGGAAGGTGACTTGGTCGAGGTAGTTCAAAGAGGGAACTTCCCCACCAAAGTAGTGCTTCAACCTATGGCCATTCACCTTAAAATTAGGACCATCATTTTGAGCTAGCTCGATGGTCCCATAAGGAAAAACTTGGGTAATGGAGAATGGACCCGACCAACGGGATTTCAACTTGCCGGAAAAGATTTTCAATCTTGAGTTAAAAAGAAACACTTGATCTCCAATGTTAAAAACCCGGTTTTTAATTTTAGAATCACGAAACATTTTAGTTTTCTCTTTATAAATCAATGAATTTTCATAAGCAATATCCCTTAATTCATCCAATTCATTAAATTGCATTTTCTGGTGTTTTCCCGCGGTCTCAATGTCATCATTACAATGCTTTAGGGCCCAATAAGCTTTGTTTTCGAGTTCAATTGGCAAGTGACAATTCTTCCCATACACAAGCTTGTAAGGAGTGCACCCGATGGGCGTCTTATGAGCGGTACGACAGGCCCATAAAGCATCGTCTAACTTACCCGACCATGATTGTCGGTTTTCTCCTATCGATCTCTCCAAGATCCTCTTCAACGCTCGGTTTGAAACCTTGATAGGTGTGTAAACACCCATCTTTTCTACCACTTAATTACAATAATAACCGGACCAAAATGTGTATTTTATGTCTTTTATGTCGGAATTATGCGTGGTTTGTGTTTTTATTGTGATTTAGGATGAAAAGGTGAAAAGTGGAGAAAACACGGACATTCACGGGCATTTACGGACTTTTATTGAAGAAAAAGATGAAAGACGAAGTCGAGAAGTCAAGAGTGCAAAAAGAACGGAAGTCCAAGACCAATTCTGAAGATTTATCGAAGAAAAAGTCAAAAGACAGAAGTTTATCAAAAGCCGAAGAATTCAAGTCTATTTTATTGAATAATTTAAAGACGAGTTCAAAGAAATCCCGAAGCCAAAAGTCCTTTAAGTCCAAGTTTAAAGAAGATTAGAAGAAAAGGACTAAGCATGCAATTAATGAATATTAAAGAAGGAAGGACTTAAGCTTGTAATTAAGAGAAAAAGAAAGAGGGGAGGAAGCTTCCTAATCCTCCCCTATATATAGTTAGGACTAGATAATCATTTTTCTTGTTGGCTAAGTGTGACAATTAGTCTTCCACCATTTACTTTCCTTGCACCTTTTAACTCATGTCAATTTAAATACTTTTCAATTTAAATACCTTGTCTTGTACCTTAAATTCCTTTAATTTCAAGTAAATTTCCATTTAATTCTTGTCAATCTTTATTTTATCTTATTAATCTCCTATCTAACTTTCTTGATCTTTGATTTTTATGTTTATGTTTGTGTTCATGTTCATGTTTTTATTTTGATTAAATGGGTTTTTGATTATTGTGGTTAAATTTGTTAGTTTTATTGTTATAGATTGTTTGTTTATGATTAATTGTTGTTTTGTTATCAGTTTGATTAAATTGTTTGCTTGATTTTGGTTAAATCTGTGGTAGATTAGTTGTTATTTTGATTCCCTGTTCTTCGGGGGAGTTTGTTTCTGTAACTTGTGATTTCCAGGTAAGCTTCGGACCAGTTTTTTGTTTATTCGGAAGAGTTCCGAGCCAAAAAAGGGGTTAGTTCATTCGGAACTTTCAAAGTTCCGACTCAAAGGGGCTTCATCCGGAACATTCAAAGTTTCGGACGAAAACTTCCGGATCAAACTTCCGACTCAAGCATTGTTCATTCGGAACTCAAAAAGTTCCGGATCAAGAGACTTCATTCGGAACTCAAAAGTTTCGAGTCAAATCTTCCGAACGAAGTTCCGGACGAAAACTTCCGTGTTGGGAATAAAATTAGCTAAGTCACTAGAACGCTGACAAGAGGGAATTGGACGCTGACAAGAGTAAACGAGGCGCTGACAGGTGAGACGCTGATAAGAATTATCAAGGCGTTGACAAGAAGAATTTTAAGACAAAGACAAGGACTAAATCTGCCAATGATGAATTCTTCAAGCTGGTGGACAAAATATGAAGATAAGAATTCAGAATATATTCTTAATGTTTAAAAAGATTTAGTCAATAAGTTATGTTTATCTTATGTCTCTTCCTAAAATAGTTTATCTTAGCTTTTTGTACAAGGCTCCTTAAACCTATAAAAGGAGGCCTTAGGGTTAGACATAAGACACATCTCACATACACCTTTTTCACACATCTCTTCCACATATCTCATAACACTTTCATTGTAATCATTCATTGATATTATTAATCAAAGTGAAAGTTTGCTTTTCTTTGTTTTGTTCGTTGTTCTAAGTGTTAAATTCCGCATAACACTTAGATTACTTCATACATATCAAAAGTTTCTCTACGTGTATTACTTGATTCAATCTCGTATACACAAGCTTAATCGATCTAAGTTTGGGATCAACAAGTGGTATCAGAGCTTGTTGAGAAACTTTGATTTGAAGAACGAGATCCAATATCGTGAGGTGAACCAGGCTAAGGAAGAAGGTGAAAAAGAATCTGATGATGTTTTCAGTCAAGGCGAAGTCTACTTCAAGTTCCAACTCATCTTCGTCATCTGATAATGAGGTATGTGATGACTCTTCTTGTAGGATAAATACTGAAAAACTTAATAAAGAGATTTTAAAATTAAAATCAGATCTTTCAGACGTAAGATGCACGTTATCTAATTATCAAGTGGCACTTGTTCAAACTGAAAAGACTGTTTCTGAGTATAAGAAAATGGAGTTTGATTTAAAAGATAAAATCAATATCTTAAAACATGAGTTAAATCAAAGTAATGATATTAACGATATCGTGAATAGGGTTAATGTTGATTTAATAGCTAAGTTAGATGAGGCTAATAAGAATAAAGACAATGTGAGTCTTAAAATTCAGAGATTTGATAAGGCCACACAAACCCTAGGAGAATGTGTTAATAAACAAAGGGATTCTAAGGATATGTCTGGGATTGGGTTGAAAGAATATGTTGCCGTTCCACCACCTGCTGGGGACTTCTATGGTGTCCATAGAAAGGATCTCTCTTGGACTGGTATTCCAGAACTCCAAGAAGAGGAATTTATTCCTCCACCTAGAGTTCTTTCCCCAGTTGAGGAATATCAACAAAAGGTTACTGACCTAGAAGAATGGAAGAAGGCTAACCCCACTTTGTTTGTTAAGGGTGGGATGCTTAGTGAGAGTCCATTTTATGCTATGACATCTTAGCTGGTGTCATTTATAAACTTCTTTATAGACCCAAAACGTTTCATCACCCTTTCATTTTTCAAATTTTTGGATATCTGGAAGCCTAATGATCATTTAGATGTTTTTCCTAGTGATTGACATATAGTAGCAGCAGAGATCACTTTCACAAAGGTGTATTGTGTTATGGAGATGGCTGAGACTATTGGCACTCGCTTTAATGCAAGTCAAGTCAGTCTTATCATCAGTAAGTCCATCCCCATGTCCTATGAATCAACATTGAGGATTCATTTCCCGAATGTGGATGAGGACAGTATGAAACCTTTGACATTAATGGAATTGACGAAAATCTGTATTAGCTTGTAAAAGCATAATACAGAAATGGTACAAATTGTCAAGGATTGTTATTTTGGAAGCTGATGCAAGAAGGATGTTCTTGATTCTGTCCTTGTATATTGATCTTGGAGAGGAGTCTTAAAAAGGGGAGGAGCAATCGAATTTGAGTGACAAAAGTAATAAAGAAAGCTCCAAAGTCTCTATAGGTGCTGAAGCTGATTAAGACCAAGTGAAGGCTATACAAGTGATTTGAGTGATTGACTTTTCGAGATTTATTATTACTCAAATTCAGGGATAAGTATGTTTGTAAGAATCCTCTATGTGTGTTATTTTATTCAGAAACTTGATTACTAGAGTAAATATCAAGTTTAGGGGAGGATTGTTGGGAATAAAATTAGCTAAGTCACTAGAACGCTGACAAGAGGGAATTGGACGCTGACAAGAGTAAACGAGGCGCTGACAGGTGAGACGCTGATAAGAATTATCAAGGCGTTGACAAGAAGAATTTTAAGACAAAGACAAGGACTAAATCTGCCAATGATGAATTCTTCAAGCTGGTGGACAAAATATGAAGATAAGAATTCAGAATATATTCTTAATGTTTAAAAAGATTTAGTCAATAAGTTATGTTTATCTTATGTCTCTTCCTAAAATAGTTTATCTTAGCTTTTTGTACAAGGCTCCTTAAACCTATAAAAGGAGGCCTTAGGGTTAGACATAAGACACATCTCACATACATCTTTTTCACACATCTCTTCCACATATCTCATAACACTTTCATTGTAATCATTCATTGATATTATTAATCAAAGTGAAAGTTTGCTTTACTTTGTTTTGTTCGTTGTTCTAAGTGTTAAATTCTGCATAACACTTAGATTACTTCATACATATCAAAAGTTTCTCTACGTGTATTACTTGATTCAATCTCGTATACACAAGCTTAATCGATCTAAGTTTGGGATCAACATTCCGGATCAACAAATCTTCCGGATCAAGGGAAAGTTCCGGATCAGCAAAAACTTCCGAGTCAAGCTTCATCCGGAAGAGTTCCGGATCAATACTTCCGAACCAAACTTCCGACTCAAGGTAGCTTCATCCGGAACTTTAAAAGTTCCGGATCAAGGCTTTTGGGGTTTGGGAACTTCCGACTCAAGACTGCTTCATTCGGAACTCAAAAAGTTCCGAGTCAAGCCAGTTCATTCGGAAGTTTTGAACTTCCGAATCAAGGATTCTTACAGGTTTTTGTTATTATCTGTTTTTAAATTTCTGTCCTTTATTTTCACGTTTTATTTTTCCCTCTTTTTTTATTTAATTGCACTTTAAAATTACTTGTCTTAGCCTTATTTTAGCCTTGCCTTAGTTTAAGTTTTAGTTGCGTTTTAAGATTGCCTTAGTTAGATTTAAGTTTGCGTCATTTACTTTAAGTGTCTTTTAATTTCTCGTCTCGCTTTTAAATACTTGCCCATTATTTTAATTAGACTTAGATTTATTTTAAGAGCACCTTTACTTCAATTGCTTTGCACCTTTATAAAAAAACAACGACACATATTTGTTTCACCAAAGAACAACTGAGTCACATAGAGAACCTAGATCAATTCGTTAAGATATCGAGAACAAGAACTTTAATTTTTAATTAGGTAAAAACCTAGTTATCAAATGGCGCCGCTGCCGGCTCTTTTCGTAAAGATTAACGGTTTTCTGTGAGAGACGCGTTGCTTTTTGGGATCCGTTCACTTGTGAGCGTTATTTTTCTTGCATAAAAAATTCAAAAAATCATAAAAATAAAAAATTGATAAAAATACATAAAAATTAAAAATTTCAAAAATCCAAAAAGATTTTATCTTTATTGTGTATATATATTGTCTTTGTGTTTGGTTTCTTTTTCTTTTGCATTTTCAGGTGTATGCGTACTAGATCTTCTAATTATCAAGAGCCCGAGCCTCAAGAAGATTTAGCTATGTCAGGTGTAAACAACAATAATCCACCGCACCCTAATAATAACAACAATGTTCTTCCACAGCCTGATCTTCGGACCATGAAGGAACTTTGTCAACCAACCATGTTTGGACGAGGAGGACCGATTGCGCCGATGCAAATCAACGCTCCTGAGTTTTCGTTGAAGCACCACATGATTCAGCAAGTGCAAACAAACCCATTCCGTGGATTGCCTGATGATGATGCCAACAAACACCTCGACAAGTTCATTACAATCACCCAAAGCATGAAGTGGTTGGTGCCACAATGGATGAACTTTGCCTACAACTCTTTCCACATACCTTATTACATCATGCCGAGAAATGGTTTGATCGTCTCCCGAAGAATTCTATTCACACTTGGGATGACATGACTCAACGCTTTTTGTCGCGCTACTTTCCACCATCCATGGTCACGAGCCTTCGCAATCAGATCAGCGGTTTCATGCAAGACCCTGATGAATCTCTTTTTGATGCTTGGGAGTGATATAATGTCTTGATCGATAAATGTCCAAACCACAACATGCTCCCTGTGACCTTAATAGACACTTTCTACAACGGTTTAACTTTTCGTGATCGGGATACGATTAATGCAGCCGCCGGTGGCACATTCATGAAAAGGAGACCCGAGGAGTGTAGAGAGCTAATTGAGAACATGACTACTCACCACAAAAACTGGGATTCCTCTGCTTCTTCAAGGAACAACCCGAGAGTCAATGTTTCCTCCACCTCAGCAAACCCTGAGATGACCGAACTCACCCGCATGATGACTGAAATGAGCAAAAGTATTACGCTTCTCGCTTCAAACCAACAACAACAACAAGTTAAAGCGGTTGCTAATCCTTGTGAAACATGCGGCGGTCCTCACTCATACACCGATTGTCCTTTTACACAAGGAAATCCGGAAAATGTGTATGCGGCTTACGGTAATTATTCACCAGAAAATTACCAAGCTCGACAACAAGGGGATATAAATCTACTGAGTTACCGATCTAACAACTACCTTTCACCCGGTTTTTCTCCTCAAAACCAAAACCCCGCCAACAACTACAATAGAAGCAACCAAATCCCACCAAGAGCTTCTAATCCTTATCACCCACCCGCTCAACAAACCCCACCCATAAACACCGATGTTGAAGCCACAATGAGAACCCAAGGTGAGCAAATCAAGAATCTGCAAAGCCAAATTATCAATCTTAGAGGAGATATCACGAAGCAAGGAAATGAGATAAGGTCCAAGGTTCACGATGATATTCAATCCTCCTTCAGCACTCAAACGAATGAATTAAAGAATCTGTTGGCTAGTTTCTTGCCCGCCGCTCAACCTTCTTCTTAGAGTTCTCTACCTTCAAACACCGTCACTAATCCGCGAGCTAATGTGAGTGCTATTACTACTCGTAGTGGAGTTACCATCGTAGGACCACCAATCCCACTCCCATCATCTACACCTCCTCCACCACCATGTATCCCTACTCCTCCTACACCTAGTATTAGTACATCATTACCGTCTCCGCCTCGTAATGACGATGTCTCTCGGAAGGACCCTTCAACATCTCAACCTTTACCGACTACACCTTCACCTTCCACCTATAAACCTAAAATCCCATACCCTTCTCGCTTAGGCAAGACCAACGATCTAACAAAGGAGGACTCTCAAGTGTCAAACTATATCAAGATGATTTCTCAATGGGCTTCAGCATTAGTTTTCTTGAAGCACTTGTCCACATGCCCAAATTTGTTAAAGCATTTAAGGAATTGCTTAACAAGAAGGAGAAGCTGATTGAACTCGCCAACACACGCTTAAATGAAAACTGCTCTGCAGTTCTTCTTAGAGAACTTCCGGAAAAGCTTGGAGATCCTGGTCGTTTTGTGTTGCCTTGCGTGTTCAACAAAACTGAAGAATTTACTGCCCTTGCTGATCTCGGGGCTAGTATTAATCTTATGCCTTTAAGTGTTTGGAAAACACTATCATTACCCGACCTCACTCCAACAAAGATGACTCTTGAACTTGCAAATCGCACTCTCGCTTACCCTGTTGGTATAGCTGAAGACGTGTTCATTAAAGTTGGCGCATTTACTTTCCCGGTCGATTTTGTCGTAGTTGATTATGAAATGGACCCTCGTATTCCTTTAATACTTGGTCGGCCATTCTTGAGAACCGGACGTGCTTTAGTGGATGTTACCGAGGGTGAGTTAATCTTAAGAGTCGGGAATGACTCCCAAATTTTCAAAATGGGGAAGCTTACAGGCAAATACTATGGACGAGAATCAGTGAATATGATTAATGTGCTCGATGACTTTACCGTCTATGACAATCCTCTATTCGATTCTTCCATCGATAATCCACTCTTTGACGATGATGTGGATGATTATTGTTCCACTTTGGAACCTTCTCCCATTTATGATTCGCAACCGATCTTCGATGCTTATGATGATGATGATTCTAGCTCAGATTCGGATGATTTTGATGATTGTACTTCTGAGTATCCCGAGAAGCCCACTTTTGATGATTTTGATGAGGCCGATACTCTTTCGAGCGATTCTTCACGTCATGAAGATCCTCCGCCATCACTCGATCCTACTTTGGACGATTACTCATTTGAGGAAGATTTCTCTGAATTTCTCAACACTTACTTCCCTCATGAGAGTGATGCACCTCCTTTGGACTTTGAAGATTATCGTCTTAATCCTACTTTGGATTTAAAGAACATTCTTTCAAAGGAGAAGAAACCAGTCGACACCAATATCCGTTGCACATATGATTTGACACCTCTTTGTCCCCCTTCTGAGGACGAGGTTGTGCTTCTTTGCGGATCTTCTCCACACTCGGCTGAGCCTGAGTACTATTTTCCCTTAAAGGAAAAGGTGTTCGACCCCGGTATTGAAGTCTTTAAGCCGTCTCAGTATCCACCTGATGAAATAAAAGGAAAAATCTTTGGAAATTTTGACGACATGCTTGCACCACTTCACCCTTGCTTCCACCGTGCTCCATCTTTGCTTAAGGGAACCTTACCACTTCTTCTTTGGCTTGCCTTGTTCGCCTTAAGCTTGTGCTTATTGATGGACGAAAACTATGTCTTTGATCCTGGTGGATATGTTTCATGCTTCTTCTGTTGATGATCAAGGTCGAGTCAGGCTCACGACTCGGTTAACAAAAATCAAGCGCTTCTTGGGAGGCAACCCATGCATCTATCTTTTCGCTTTCTTTATCATAAGTGTAGGGGAGACCCGTTGGTTTGCTTTCCTCTCCTCACTTCTTAATCAGGGATTCGAGCTTCAATGATCCACTCTTAATGATTCTTGACGACCCGTGATTCCGTGTTCTACTTTATCCCGGTTCTATCCTAAACTCTTTTCGATTCACTATTTTATATTTTCTCAATATTAAAATAGGAATCTCTTTAGTTGTCTTTTCCTAAGCAAGATTTAAACAAAGTGCACAATGTCCTAAGTGTAGGGGAGTTTATTCCCACATGCTTAAACATTGAGGACAATGTTTATCTTAAGTGTAGGGGGGACTTCTATCGAAGTTAAGTGGTCTTTTCCTTGTATTTGTCCTCATTTTATCTGGAAAATCAATTTTTCGACATTTTTCAAAATTTTTGATCTATTTTGGCCTATTAGTTTTTACCTTTGTATAGTTATTTTCTTTCTTTGCTAGAATAAATGTTTAATAAAGTGGTTTTAATTTTCAAACGTTGTGAATCTTTTGACTCAATCCGAGTTTACTTATCTAAGTTTACTCTAGCTAGTATCCTTAACGTGTTTAAGTCGAGTTTTGCTAGGCTTTTATATAGGGAGCTATAAAACGCGAAAGTCTTAACTCTCACGGGTTAAGAACAAGAACTTTTCGCAAGTTCCTATAATCGATCCTAGAGAGTCGTTTATCAAGGGAACTTAAAAATGCGATTTCTAAACTTGAAAGAGTCTAAGAATTTGCAAGATCCTATAGGCGACTCGAAAACCCAAAACTTTAATTTAATAGGCTAAGTATCCACGAGTCTCATTCCTTGAGATTTTAAACTGTGGAGAACGAGAGATGATAGAGCCAATTATAAGTTCGGTATTCTTTCGTGAATTTATGTGAGTTAATTATAAGCCTATTCTCCCATCGCTTGCTAATAAATTTATCTGCTAATAAATAAGGTTGTACGATTTGAAAACTTACTTAGCTTCTAGCCCAAGATCGTTTAAAAGTTGCTCGGTATGGATTAGAGTTCATAGCCAAGGCATAACTTATTGAAGCGGGATGCGAAGATTGGCGAGTCCGAAAAGGCCCTAACAAGGCATGAGGGCTATATTTTGTTGCTAAAGATCCAAAGTGATGTGAAGAATCATTTATCAAAAATCAATATGATGGATCGAGACACACGAAGAAAATCAAAAACTCCCAAAAGTCATGGAGAAGTGTATCCAAAAAGACCCTAACAAGGTATGAGGATAAATAGATCCAAGTCATAAAAGGAGGCGGATCGTTGTATATCAAAGTCCAAACTAAATATTGGAGAAAAATGAAGAAGTCGTGGTCCAAGTATGAATCTCTCAAAACTTCAAGTGAAGAAATTCCTATATGAAGAGAAGACCATAATTTCATGAACGTCTCTCAAGGTTTGAAGTATGAAGTCGCTGCCAAATATCGGTCTTAGAAAGGTCTCAAATCGCGAAACGAGTTATGTCAAGATATGAACTTTATGAGGTCCCGAGAAGCAGTTTTAAAAGATTTTGTCCTTTAGCTAACTATTGATTAAATCGTTCGCTTTATTTTCAGACTTAATAACTATCGAAATAAGTCAAAAATGCATCCTCGTGATCATTCAAGACAATAATAAAATATAAGAGTTACACCTAGGAATAAGGGAGTCTAAGTGAGTAATTGGCCCACATGAGTTCGTGATAGTTTACTAACTTTTAATAACAATGATCTCGTTTTTAAGCTTGGTTTGGAGAAAGTGAATACTTGAGGATGATGATTATTCATAACATTTCCAAAACCCAAGGTATGCTTTTGATTTCTTTATTCTGAATGTTTTTAATTTTCTATCTCTTTAATAAAGGCCACTATGGATTGATCATGATGAAAAGTGTAAACGTGCTTTGTAACTAATGCATTGCATGAGGACATTGCAATGGACAAGTGTAGGGGATTTGATAGGTGTGTAAATACCCATCTTTTCTACCACTTAATTACAATAATAACCGGACCAAAATGTGTATTTTATGTCTTTTATGTCGGAATTAAGTGTGGTTTGTGTTTTTGTTGTGATTTAGGACGAAAAGGTGAAAAGTGGAGAAAACACGGACATTCACGGGCATTTACGGACTTTTATTGAAGAAAAAGATGAAAGACGAAGTCGAGAAGTCAAGAGTGCAAAAAGAACGGAAGTCCAAGACCAATTCTGAAGATTTATCGAAGAAAAAGTCAAAAGACGGAAGTTTATAAAAATCCGAAGAATTCAAGTCTATTTTATTGAAGAATTTAAAGACGAGTTTAAAGAAATCTCGAAGCCAAAAGTCCTTTAAGTCCAAGTTTAAAGAAGATTAGAAGAAAAGGACTAAGCATGCAAATAATGAAGATTAAAGAAGGAAGGACTTAAGCTTGTAATTAAGAGAAAAGGAAAGAGGGGAGGAAGCTTCCTAATCCTCCCCTATATATAGTTAGGACTAGATAATCATTTTTCTTGTTGGCTAAGTGTGACAATAAGTCTTCCACCATTTACTTTCCTTGCACCTTTTAATTCATGTCAATTTAAATACTTGTCAATTTAAATACCTTGTCTTGCACCTTAAATTCCTTTAGTTTCAAGTAAGTTTCCATTTAATTCTTGTCAATCTTTATTTTATCTTGTTAATCTCCTATCTACCTTTCTTGATCTTTGATTTTTATGTTTATGTTTGTGTTCATGTTCCTGTTTTTATTTTGATTAAATGGGTTTTTGATTATTGTGGTTAAATTTGTTAGTTTTATTGTTATAGATTGTTTGTTTATGATTAATTGTTGTTTTGTTATTAGTTTGATTAAATCGTTTGCTTGATATTGGTTAAATCTGTGGTAGATTAGTGGTTATTTTGATTCCCTGTTCTTCGGGGGAGTTTGTTTCTGTAACTTGTGATTTCCAGGTAAGCTTCGGACCAGTTTTTTGTTTATTCGGAAGAGTTCTGAGCCAAAAAAGGGGTTTGTTCATTCGGAACTTTCAATGTTCCGACTCAAAGGGGCTTCATCCGGAACATTCAAAGTTCCGGACGAAAACTTCCGGATCAAACTTCCGACTCAAGCATTGTTCATTCGGAACTCAAAAAGTTCCGGATCAAGGGACTTCATTCGGAACTCAAAAGTTCCGAGTCAAATCTTCCGAACGAAGTTCCGGACGAAAACTTCCGGATCAACAAATCTTCCGGATCAAGGGAAAGTTCCGGATCAGCAAAAACTTCCGAGTCAAGCTTCATCCGGAAGAGTTCCGGATCAATACTTCCGAACCAAACTTCCGACTCAAGGTAGCTTCATCCGGAACTTTAAAAGTTCCGGATCAAGGCTTTTGGGGTTTGGGAACTTCCGACTCAAGACTGCTTCATTCGGAACTCAAAAAGTTCCAAGTCAAGCCAGTTCATTCGGAAGTTTTGAACTTCCGAATCAAGGTTTCTTACAGGTTTTTGTTATTATCTGTTTTTAAATTTTTGTCCTTTATTTTCAAGTTTTATTTTTCCCTCTTTTTTTATTTAATTGCACTTTAAGATTACTTGTCTTAGCCTTATTTTAGCCTTGCCTTAGTTTAAGTTTTAGTTGCGTTTTAAGATTGCCTTAGTTAGATTTAAGTTTGCGTCATTTACTTTAAGTGTCCTTTAATTTCTCGTCTCGCTTTTAAATACTTGCCCATTATTTTAATTAGACTTAGATTTATTTTAAGAGCACCTTTACTTCAATTGCTTTGCACCTTTATTTAAAAAACAACGACACATATTTGTTTCACCAAAGAACAACTGAGTCACATAGAGAACCTATATCAATTCGTTAAGATATCGAGAACAAGAACTTTAATTTTTAATTAGGTAAAAACCTAGTTATCAAACCTCGACTTGCACACTCGTTTATGGGTGATAAGCCGTAGAAAGCCGATGTGTCCCCATATTTATTTAAAACGCTTTCGAATTGGTCATTACAAAAATGGGTTCCACGATCGCTTATGATTGCACGAGGGGTTCCAAACCGAGAAAACAATTGCTTCAAAAACTTGACTACCACACGAGCATCGTTCGTCGGAAAAGCCTTAGCTTCCAACCACTTAGATAGGTAGTCAACGGCGACAAGGATGTACTTATTACCACGAGATGATGGGAACGGCCCCATAAAATCAATTCCCCAAACGTCAAAGATCTCACACACTTGGATGATGTTTTGAGGCATTTCATCATTTTGTGAGGCTTTGCCTTGACGTTGGCATGAGTCACATGACTTGACAAGTGCATGTGCATCTAGGTAAATAGTAGGCCAAAAGAAAACGACATCAAAGACCTTCTTCGCTGTGATATTAGTACCATGGTGACCACCCGTTGGTCCCTCATGACAAGCTATAATAATATTAGAATCTTCGGTGCGCAAAACACAACGTCGAATAATTTGATCCGCACAAGTCCGAAATGGGTAAGGGTCGTTCCAAAAGTAGAACTTGACGTCACAAAATAATTTTCGTTTTTGTTGAGTCGTCATACCCTTAATGATGAAGTTCCCCGCATGGTAATTTGTGATGTCCGCAAACCATGGGGTGGATGAGTCACTCTTAGAATTCACTACACCAAGTGTCTCGAGAGGAAATGTTTCGGTGATTTCCTTGTTATCGTACACACTTTGGTGAGGATCTTCCAAGGGAGAAAGATGATCGGCCGCTAGATTCTCGGCTCCTTTTTGTCAAAGATTGTCACATCAAATTCTTGTAGGAGGAGCATCCAACGAAGCAATCTCGGCTTTGCATCTTGTTTAGCCATGAGATACTTGATTGCCGAGTGATCCGTATACACTATGCATTTAGTCAAGACGAGGTAAGGTCCGAATTTCTCAAATGCATACACCACGGCAAGGAATTCCTTTTTTGTTGTAGTGTACTTAAGTTGAGCCTCGGTCATCATCTTGCTAGCATAGTGAATAGGCAAGAAGTGCTTTTCATGACGCTGCCCCAAAACGGGCCTGATAGCGTAATCACTTGCATCACACATAAGTTCAAAGGGGAGGTTCTAACTGGGAGCAACAAGAATGGGAGCTTCGGTAAGTTTCCTCTTAAGGATTTCAAAGGCTCGTACACAATCTTCGCTAATGACAAAAGGAGCATCTTTTTCGAGAAGGTGTGTAATGGGTCAAGATGTCTTTGAAAAATCTTTGATGAATCGAGATAAAAGCCTGCGTGGCCTAGGAAACTCCTAACTCCTTTAACGGTTTTGGGATGAGGTAATTTGGCGATGACGTCTACTTTAGGTTTGTCTACCTTAATCCCCGCAATCGAAACCTTGTGCCCTAAGACGATTTCTTCCTTAATCATAAAATTACATTTTCCCAATTGAGCACACGGTTGGTTTCCTCACAATGTTTTAACATATGTTTCAAATATCCTAGACACGAAGTGAACGAACTACCAAACACGGAAAAATCATCCATAAAGACTTCCATCGTCTTATCGATCATATCATGAAAAATAGCAATCATGCATCTTTAAAAGGTTCTCGGTGCATTGCAAAGTCCGAATGGCATTCTACGATAGGCAAACGTTCCATATGGACACGTATACGTAGTTTTTTCTTGATCACGAGGATCGATGTGGATTTGTAAGTAACCGGAAAAACATATAAAAATCAATAGAAATCGTTTCCCGCAAGACGCTCCAACATTTGATCCATGAAGGGCAAGGGAAAATGGTATTTACGAGTGGCATCATTCAACTTACGATAGTCGATACACACCCTCCGACCGGTCACGAGTCGAGTTGGAATTAACTCGTTGTCATCGTTTGGCACAACGGTCATTCCTCCCTTTTTAGGGACACAATGAATGGGACTCACCCAAGGGCTATCAGAAATAGGGTAAATCATTCACGCGTCAAGGAGTTTAAGGACCTCCTTCTTGATGACGTCGTTAATTGTGGGGTTCACCCTCCTTTGACATTGGATTGCGGGCTTGTAGTCTTCCTCCATTAAGATTTTGTGGGTACAAAATTTAGGATCAATCCCCTTAATGTCGGATAATTTCCACGCAATTGCCCCTTTGTGGTCCTTTAGAACATCGATAAGTGCGGTTTTTTCATCATCCGAAAGATCTTTTTCATTAATCACCGGCAACTTATCGTCTCCTTCCAAGAATACGTATTCAATATGAGGAGGAAGATCTTTCAACTCGAGGATTGGTGGTTCCTCGATTGAAGATTTGGGTTCGATACTCATAACCTCCTCCGTAGGAGGAAATGGGAAATCGTTAAGAAAATCCTTGATAATCGAGAAGTCCTCATCTTTGTCGAGGTCTTCGTTACAAGTACGAGGAACATCAAATTCTTCCAACGTAAAACCACCTTCTTCAAATGGAGTGAAGGATGGTCTCAAATTATCAAGAATAGGATCGAGCATAGTGGGATTGCCACTATTTTCATCATCACCAAAACCTAAAAATTCTTGTCGCAAACGACATCGATCATATCAACATGGTTTATAGTCGCGATGGAATAAACATGAGAAAGTTGAGAGTTTTGTGTTGCGTTTATAACAAGTTCCTCGTCGTTGAAACGTAAGGTGATTTTTCTAGCATGCACATCAATCAACGCCATTGACGTATCCAAAAACGAACGCCATAAAATAAGAGGAACTTGAGGATCCGTGGGAATATCGACTACGATAAAGTCTACCTGATAATAGAACTTTCCCAGTTTCACAAAAAAGTCTTCGGCCAATCCACATGCGGGAATCGTAGAATGATCGGTCAATTCGATAGATATTAGTGAAGGAGTAAGATTAGGAAGATTGAGCGACTTGAAGATCAAAAGAGGCATCAAATTAATACTAGCACCAAGATAGGCCAAGGCATAGCATTCTTCCATATCTTGAATGACACATGGAATCAAAAATTTACCGGGATCACCGACTTTTTGAGGTATGCGGTTAAGATAAACCGATGAACAACTAGACAATTGTTTCAATTTCTCCTTGTTGTTTAACATACTCTTAAAGTTAGCGGCAAATCGAGGCATTATGACCAAAGCGTCGGCAAAATTTATGTTAAAATGAAAATCACGAAACATTTTCATAAAAAGCTCAAATTGGTAATTGTCACGCTCTTGCAATTTATCCTTACGAAGTCTCGATGGGTAAGGCAAGGGTAGTGTGGGTTGGGGCATAGGCATAGCCTTTGTAATCTCGGGTTCCAATGATGGTAATGGGTCAACCGTAGGTGTGGTTTGAGACGTACTTCGTGGGATTGGGATATGCTCCTCTTCGACCACCACTTCGGGTTCTTCCTCAATTTCCTCCACCGTAGGAGTAATTGGTTGAGGAGTTGGTTCCTTTAAGGTCTTTACCACTACGTGTGGTAATTACTTTCATCTCTCCCTTCGGGTTTGACACGGTTTTACTAGAAAGACCACCCGAAGTAGAGGCTCTACTCATCATGATAGCATCTAAAAGCCTATTTTCCGTCTTTTTACGTTCTTCCCTATCTTGATCTTTCTCGGCTTTTACATTTTGCTCCAACCTAAGTAAGGTTTGTTCAATCTTATGTTGACCTTGTTCCATTTTTTGTTGGTTTTATTGGAGTCTAACCACATTCCCTTCCAATTTGTTACTTTGAGTTTCAAACTTATCCCTTACATCATTTGCCATGTTTGTGTACGTATCGTCATTAGCCTTAAATAGTTCCAAATCTCAATTGGGGTTTCTTTTGGTAATGCATTTGAAAGCCCTTGGTTAACATTTTGGAGATCACGATTTTGATTTTGAACTTGACTACTAGTCCCTTGATTCCCATTGTTGTAATTGTTACCCTTATAGTTGTTCTTGTAACCACCTTGATTGTTTTGATAATTGTTAGCATTTTGATTTGGTGCAAAACCCGGTGGTGTCAATTGATTAGTGCGGGTAACTTGACCGTTTTGGTTATAAGTTCCCGTGGCCGCATAGGCACTCGAAGTGTTACCACCAATGGTAATGCACTCGGAGAAATCATGACCTCCACCACAATACATACAAGAAACCTCAACTGCTTTAGCCGTAGCGGGAGTGGGTTGTTCACCAACTTTAAAAACAATTAACAATCCTTTAAGCTTATCAAAAATCTTGTTTTCCAAATTTGCCTCGATTTGGCAAGCATCGATGGTATGTGACAATGAAGGCGAAGGCGAAGACGAAGCCTTATGAACACTAGATGTGCTACGAGGACAATAGACCTTAGACCTATTATCAATAATCAACAATGCTTCCTTGACCGTTTTACACAAAAAATTACCACCCGCAGCGGCATTAAGATAATCTCTCTTATGATCGTTCAATCCATTGTAAAACTGTCAATTTGATGCAAGTCGGAAAAACCATGATGAGGACATTCGTGCAACATTTCCTTAAACCTATTCCAAGCCGTTGAAAAACTCTCATTATACTCTTGTGAAAACTTTGAAATCTCATTTTTCAAATGCGTAGTCTTAGAGGGCGGGAAAAATTGGTTCACGAACTTCGAAACGAGATCCTTCCACGTCAATATAGAATTGGTTGGTTCTTTCTCTAACCAAATTTTAGTGGGCCCCGCTAAGGAATACGGAAAAAGCATCATCTTAATGGAGTCGTTCGAAACATCCTTAAATTTGCAACTGGCGGTAAGACGATTTAATTGGTGGATATGGTTGTGAGGGTTGTCCTTCTCGTCACTACGGAATTTGTTGTTTTGGATCATCGACAACAAACCCGTCTTAATGATACAAGGCTTTTGGCCAGGTAAAAAGATTCGTTTAAGTATGTCTCTTCGAATTGAAAAACTTGTGTTTAATGTGTGACTCAGTTTTATTTTGGTGGAAACAAAGATGTGTCGTTTTAGTGTTTTTTAAAATAAAAGTGCGAAACTTTAAAGTAAAGGTGCTCTTAAAGTAAATCTAAGTCTAATAAAAATAATGGTGCAAGTATTTAAAAGCGTGACTGAAATTAAAAGGCACTAAAATAAATGACGTAAACTTAAATCTATCTAAGGCAATCTTAAAACGCAACTAAAACTTAAACTAAGACAAAACTAAAATAAAGCTAAGACGAATAATCTTAAAGTGCAATTAAATAAAAAAGCGGGAAAAATAAACTTTTAAAATAAAAGACAGAAAATTAAAAAGGAACACTAAGGAAAACCTGACAAGAAACCCTTGATTCGGAAGTTCAAAACTTCCGAATGAACCAGCTTGATTCGGAACTTAGCCCTTGATTCGGAACTTAGCCCTTGATTCGGAACTTTTAAGTTCCGAATGAACAAAAAGTTGTTGATCCGGAACTTTGTCCTTCGTCCGGAACTTGGTTCGGAAGATCTGCTTGACTCGGAACTTTGTCCTTCGTCCGGAACTTTTGTTCGGAACTTCGTCCGGAAGTATTGATCCGGAACTTTTTAAAGTTCCGAATGAATTGCTTGATCCGGAACTTTTTAAGTTCCGAATGAAGGTCTTGACTCGGAAGTTTTAAAGTTCCAAGTGAACAATGCTTGACCCGGAACTTCTGAGTTCCGAATGAAAGAACTTCTTCCCTTGATCCGGAAGTTTGAGACTTCCGGATGAAGCCACTGGTTCGGAACTTTGAAAGTTCCGAATGAACACTCCTCTTCTTGTCTTGGCTCGGAAGTTTTCCTGGGAATATCAGAAACAGCAACAAACTTCCCGAAGAACAAGGGATCAAATAAAACAAGAAATATATCATAGATTTCAACAAAATCAAACACACGAATTAATCAAACTAATAACGAATCTACAGTTAATCATAAACAAACATTCAATATCAAGAAATCTAACAACTTTAACCACAATAATCAAAAATCACTTGGATCAAAATAAAAGCATAAACATGAACACAAACATAAACATAAAAATCAAAGATTAAGAAAGGTAGATAAGAGATTGACAAGATAAAGTAAAGATTGACAATAATTAAATGAAAACTTACTTGAAATTAAATGAATTTAAGGTGCAAGACAAGGTATTTAAATTGGACAAGAAATTAAATGACATGTATTTAAAAGTGGAAGACTAATTGTCACACTTAGCCAACAAGAGAAAATGATTACAACTAATGACTATTTATAGGGGAGGATTAAGGAAGCTTCCTCCCCTCTTTCCTTTTCTCTTAATTACAAGATTAGGTCCTTCCTTCTTTAATCTTCATTAATTGCACCATTAGTCCTTTTCTTCTAATCTTCTTTAAACTTGAACTTTGAGAACTTTTGGCTTCGGGATTTCTTTGAACTTGTCTTTAAATTCTTCAATGAAATAGACTTGAGTTCTTCGGCTTTTGATAAACTTCAGTCTTTTGACTTTTTCTTAGATAAATCTTTAGAATTGGTCGTGGACTTCCGTTATTTTTGCACTCTTGATTTCTCGACTTCGTCTTTCATCTTTTTCTTCAATAAAAGTCCGTAAATGCCAGTGAATGTCCGTGTTTTCTCCACTTTTCACCTTTTCGTCCTAAATCACAACAAAAACACAAACCACGCATAATTCCGACATAAAAGACATAAAATACACGTTTTGGTCCGGTTATTATTGTAATTAAGTGGTAGAAAAGATGGGTGTTTACACACCTATCAAATCCCCTACACTTAACCATTGCAATGTCCTCATGCAATACATTAGTTACAAAGCACGTTTACACTTTTCATCATATTAAATACATAGTGGCCTTTATTAAAGAAATAGAAAATTAAAAACATACAAAATAAAGAAATCAAAAGCATACCTTGGGTTTTGGAAATGTCATGAATAATCATCATCCTCAAGTTTTCACTTTCTCCAAACCAAGCTTAAAAACGAGATCATTGTTATTATAAGTTAGTAGACTATCACAAACTCATGTGGGCCAATTACTCACTTAGACTCCCTTATTCCTAGGTGTATCTCTTATATTTTATTATTGCCTTGAATGATCACGAGGATGCATTTTTTACTTATTTCGATAGTTATTAAGTCTGAAAATAAGGTGAACGATTTAATCAATAGTTAGCTAAAGGACAAAATCTTTTAAAACTGCTTCTCGGGACCTCATAAAGTTCATATCTTGGCATAACTCGTTTCGCGATTTGAGAACTTTCTCGGACCGATATTTGGCAGCGACTTCATACTTCAAACCTTGAGAGACGTTCATGAAATTATGGTCTTCTCTTCATAATGGAACTTCTTCACTTGATGTTTTGAGAGATTCATAATTGGACCACGACTTCTTCATTTTTCTCCAATCTTTATTTTGGACTTTGATATACAACGATCTGCCTCCTTTTATGACTTGGATCTATTTATCCTCATACCTTGTTAGGGTCTTTTCGGATACACTTCTCCATGACTTTTTGGGAGTATTTGCTTTTCGTCGTGTGTCTCGATCCTTCATATTGATTTTCGATAAATGATTCTTCACTTCACTTTTGGATCTTTAGCAATAAAATATAGCCCTCATGCCTTGTTAGGGCCTTTTCGGACTCGCCAATCTTCGCATCCCGCTTCAATAAGTTATGCCTTGGCTATGAACTCTAATCCATACCGAGCAACTTTTAAACGATCTTGGGCTAGAAGCTAAGTAACTTTTCAAATCGTACAACCTTATTTATTAGCAGATAAATTTATTAGCAAGCGATGGAAGAATAGGCTCATAATTAACTCACATAAAATCACGAAAGAATACCGAACTTATAATTGGCTCTATCATCTCTCATTCTCCACAGTTTAAAATCTCAAGTAATGAGATTCGTGGATACTTAGCCTATTAAATCAAAGTTTTGGGTTTTCGAGTCGCCTATAGGATCTTGCAAATTCTTAGACTCTTTCAAGTTTAGAAATCGCATTTTAAAGTTCCCTTGATAAACGACTCTCTAGGATCAATTATAGGAACTTGCGAAAAGTTCTTGTTCTTAACCCGTGAGAGTTAAGACTTTCGCGTTTTATATCTCCCTATATAAAAGCCTAGCAAAACTTGACTCAAACACGTTAAGGATACTAGCTAGAGTAACTTAGATAAGTAAACTCGGGTTGAGTCAAAAGATTCACAACGTTTGAAAATTAAAACAACTTATTAAACATTTATTCTAATAATGAAAGAAAATAACTATACAACGGTAAAAACTAATAAGCCAAAATAGATCAAAAATTTTGAAAAATTGATTTTCCGGTTAAAATGAGGACAAATACAAGGAAAAGGCCACTTAACTTCGATAGAAGTCCCCCCTACACTCAAGATAAACATTGTCCTCAATGTTTAAGCATGTGGGAGTAAACTCCCCTACACTTAGGACATTGTGCACTTTGTTTAAATCTCGCTAAGGAAAAGATAACTAAAGAGATTCCTATTTTAATATTGAGAAAATATAAAATAGTGAATCGAAAAGAGTTTAGGATAGAACCGGGATAATGTAGAACATGGAATCACGGGTTGTCAAGAATCATCAAGAGTGGATCATTGAAGCTCGAATCCCTGATTAAGAAGTGAGGAGAGGAAATAGCAAACCAAAGGGTCTCCCTACACTTATGATAAAGAAAGCGAAAAGATAGATGCATGGGTTGCCTCCCAAGAAGCGCTTGATTTTTGTTAACCGAGTCATGAGCCTGACTCGACCTTGATCATCAACGGAAGAAGCATGAAACATATCCACCAGGATCAAAGACATAGTTTTCATCCATTAAATAGCACAAGCTTAAGGCGAACAAGGCAAGCCAAAGAAGAGTAGGCAAGGTTCCCTTAAGCAGTGATGGAGCACGGTGGAAGCAAGGGTGAAGTGCAAGCATGTCTTCAAAATTTCCAAAGATTTTTCCTTTTATTTCATCAGGTGGATACTGAGATGGCTTAAAGACTTCAATACCGGGGTCGAACACCTTTTCCTTTAGGGGAAAATAGCACTCAGGTTCAGCCGAGGGTGAAGAAGATCCGCAAAGAAGCACAACCTCGTCCTCAGAAGGGGGACAAAGAGGTGTCAAATCATATGTGCAATGGATTTCGGTGTCGACCGGTTTCTTCTCCTTTGACAGAATGTGCTTCAAATCCAAAGTAGGATCAAGACGATAATCTTCAAAGTCATAAGGAGGAGCATCACTCTCATGAGGGAAGTAAGTGTTGAGAAATTTAGAGAAATCTTCCTCAAATGAGTAATCGTCTAAAGTAGGATCGAGTGATGGCGGTGGAGGATCTTCATCATGTGAAGAATCGCTCGAAAGAGTATCGGCCTCATCAAAATCATCGAAAGTGGGCAGCTCGGGATACTCAGAAATACAATCAAAATCATCCGAATCTGAGCTAGAATCATCATCATAAGCATCAAAGACCGGTGGAGAATCATAAATGGGAGAAGCGTCCAAAGTAGGGAGAGAATCATCCACATCATCATTAAAAAGTGGATTATCAATGCAAGAGTCGAATAGAGGATTGTCGTAGACGACAAAGTCATCGAGCACATTTATCATATTCACTGATTCTCGTCCAAAAGATTTGCCTGTAAGCTTCCCCATTTTAAAAACTTTTGAATCATCCCCGACTCGTAAGATTAACTCACCTTCGGCCACATCAACTAAAGCTCGTCCGGTTCTCAAAAATGGCCGACCAAGTATTAAAGGAATACGAGGGTCCATTTCATAATCAACTACGACAAAATCGACCGGGAAAGTAAATGTGCAAACTTTGATAAACACGTCTTCGGCTATACTAACGGGGTAAGCGAGAGTGCGATTTGCAAGTTCGAGAGTCATCTTTGTTGGTGTGAGGTCGGGCAATGATAGTGTTTTCCAAACACTCAAAGGCATAAGATTAATACTAGCCCCGAGATCAGCAAGGGCAGTAAATTCTTCAGTTTTGTTGAACACGCAAGGCAACACAAAACGATCGGGATCTCCAAGCTTTTCTGGTAATTCTTTAAGAATAACTGCTGAGCAGTTTTCATTTAAGCGTGTGTTGGCGAGTTCAATCAGCTTCTCCTTCTTGCTAAGCAATTCCTTGAATGCTTTGACAAATTTCGGCATGTGGCAAAGTGCTTCAACAAGGCTAATGTTGATGGTCATTTGAGATAGCATATCCACATATTTCGATACTTGACAGTCATTCTTGGTTAGCTCGTTGGTCTTGCCTATACGAGAAGGGTATGGGATTCTAGGTTTATAGGTGGAAGGTGAAGGTGTAGTCGGTAAAGGTTGGGATGTTGAAGGGTCCTTCCTAGAGACATCGTCATGACGAGGCGGAGATGGTAATGGTGTACTAATACTAGGTGTAGGAGGAGTAGGGATACATGGTGGTGGAGGAGGTGTAGATGATGGGGGTGGGATTGGTGGTCCTACGATGGTGACTCCACTACGAGTAGTAATAGCATTCACATTGGCTCGCGGATTAGTGACGGTGTTTGAAGGTATAGAACTCGAAGAAGAAGGTTGAGCTTCGGGCAAGAAACTAGCCAACAGATTCTTTAATTCAGTCGTTTGAGTGCTGAAGGAGGATTGAATATTATCACGAACCTCGGTTCTAATGTCATTACCTTGCTTCATGATATCTCCTTTCAAATTGATTATTTGGCTCTGTAGATTCTTGATTTGCTCACCTTGAGTTCTCATGATGGTTTCAACATCGGGATTAATGGGTGGGGTTTGTTGGGTGGGTGGTTGATAAGGGTTAGAAGCTCTTGGTGGGATTTGGTTGCTTCTATTGTAGTTGTTGGCGGAGTTTTGGTTTTGAGGAGAAAAACCGGGTGAAAGGTAATTGTTGGATCGGTAACTCAGCAGATTTCTATCCCCTTGTTATCTAGCTTGGTAATTTTCCGGTGAATAATTACCGTAAGCCGCATACACATTTTCCGGATTTCCTTGAGTCGAAGGACAATCGGTGTATGAGTGAGGACCGCCACATGTTTCACAAGGATTAGCAACCGCTTTAACTTGTTGTTGTTGTTGTTGTTTTGAAGCGAGAAGCGTAATACTTTTGCTCATTTCAGTCATCATGCGGGTGAGTTCGGTCATCTCAGGGTTTGCTGAGGTAGAAGAGACATTGACTCTCGGGTTGTTCCTTGAAGAAGCAGAGGAATCCCAGTTTTTGTGGTGAGTAGTCATGTTCTCAATTAACTCTCTACACTCCTCGGGTCTCCTTTTCATGAATGTGCCACCGGCGGCTGCATTAATCGTATCACGATCTCGAAAAGTCAAACCGTTGTAGAAAGTATCGATTAAGGTCACAGGGAGCATGTTGTGGTTTGGACATCTATCGATCAAGACATTATATCTCTCCCAAGCGTCAAAAGAGATTCATCAGGGTCTTGCATGAAACCACTGATTTGATTGCGAAGGCTTGTAACCATGGATGGTGGAAAGTAGCGCGACAAAAAGCGTTGAGTCATGTCTTCCCAAGTGTGAATAGAATTCTTCGGGAGACGATCAAACCATTTCTCGGCATGATGTAATAAGGTATGTGGAAAGAGTTGTAGACGAAGTTCATCCATTGTGGCACCAGCCAACTTCACGCTTTGGGTGATTGTAATGAACTTGTCGAGGTGTTTGTTGGCATCATCATCAGGCAATCCTCTAAATGGGTTTGTTTGCACTTGCTGAATCATGTGGTGCTTCAACGAAAACTCAGGAGCGTTGATTTGCATCGGCGCAATCGGTCCTCCTCGTCCAAACATTGTAGGTTGACAAAGTTCTTCCATGGTCCGAAGATCGGGCTGTAGAGGAACATTGTTGTTATTATTAGGATGCGGTGGATTATTGTTGTTAACACCAGACATAGCTAAATCTTCTTGAGGCTCGGGCTCTTGATAATTAGAAGATCTAGTACGCATGCACCTATAAAGACAAAAGAAAAAGAAACCAAACACAAAAATAATATATATACACAATAAAGATAAAATCTTTTTGGATTTTTGAATTTTTTAATTTTTATGTATTTTTATCAATTTTTAATTTTTATGATTTTTGAATTTTTTATGCAAGAAAAGTAACGCTCACAAGTGAACGGATCCCAAAAAGCAACGCGTCTCTCACAGAAAACCGTTAATCTTTACGAAAAGAGCCGGCAGCGGCGCCATTTGATACAAGGCTTTTGGCCAGGTAAAAAGATTCGTTTAAGTATGTCTCTTCGAATTGAAAAACTTGTGTTTAATGTGTGACTCAGTTTTATTTTGGTGGAAACAAAGATGTGTCGTTGTAGTGTTTTTTAAAAATAAAAGTGCGAAACTTCAAAGTAAAGGTGCTCTTAAAGTAAATCAAAGTCTAATTAAAATAATGGTGCAAGTATTTAAAAGCGTGACTGAAATTAAAAGGCACTAAAATAAATGACGTAAACTTAAATCTATCTAAGGCGATCTTAAAACGCAACTAAAACTTAAACTAAGGCAAAACTAAAATAAAGCTAAGACGAATAATCTTAAAGTGCAATTAAATAAAAAAGCGGGAAAAATAAACTTTTAAAATAAAAGACAGAAAATTAAAAAGGAACACTAAGGAAAACCTGACAAGAAACCCTTGATTCGGAAGTTCAAAACTTCCGAATGAACCAGCTTGATTCGGAACTTAGCCCTTGATTCGGAACTTTTAAGTTCCGAATGAACAAAAAGTTCTTGATCCGGAACTTTGTCCTTCGTCCGAAACTTGGTTCGGAAGATCTGCTTGACTCGGAACTTTGTCCTTCGTCCGGAACTTTTGTTCGGAACTTCGTTCGGAAGTCTTTACTCGGAACTTCGTCCGGAAGTATTGATCCGGAACTTTTTAAAGTTCCGAATGAATTGCTTGACCCGGAACTTTTTAAGTTCCGAATGAAGGTCTTGACTCGGAAGTTTTAATGTTCCGAATGAACATTGCTTGACCCGGAACTTCTGAGTTCCGAATGAAAGAACTTCTTCCCTTGATCCGGAAGTTTGAGACTTTCGGATGAAGCCACTGGTTCGGAACTTTGAAAGTTCCGAATGAACACTCCTCTTCTTGTCTTGGCTCGGAAGTTTTCCTGGGAATATCAGAAACAGCAACAAACTTCCCGAAGAACAAGGGATCAAATAAAACAAGAAATATATCACAGATTTCAACAAAATCAAACACACGAATTAATCAAACTAATAACGAATCTACAATTAATCATAAACAAACATTCAATATCAAGAAATCTAACAACTTTAACCACAATAATCAAAAATCACTTGGATCAAAATAAAAGCATGAACATGAACACAAACATAAACATAAAAATCAAAGATTAAGAAAGGTAGATAAGAGATTGACAAGATAAAGTAAAGATTGACAATAATTAAATGAAAACTTACTTGAAATTAAATGAATTTAAGGTGCAAGACAAGGTATTTAAATTGGACAAGAAATTAAATGGCATGTATTTAAAAGTGGAAGACTAATTGTCACACTTAGCCAACAAGAGAAAATGATTACAACTAATGACTATTTATAGGAGAGGATTAAGGAAGCTTCCTCCCCTCTTTCCTTTTCTCTTAATTACAAGATTAGGTCCTTACTTCTTTAATCTTCATTAATTGCACCATTAGTCCTTTTCTTCTAATCTTCTTTAAACTTGAACTTTGAGGACTTTTGGCGTCGGGATTTCTTTGAACTTGTCTTTAAATTCTTCAACGAAATAGACTTGAGTTCTTCGGCTTTTGATAAACTTCCGTCTTTTGACTTTTTCTTCGATAATTCTTCAGAATTGGTCGTGGACTTCCGTTATTTTTGCACTCTTGATTTCTCGACTTCGTCTTTCATCTTTTTCTTCAATAAAAGTCCGTAAATGCCCGTGAATGTCCGTGTTTTCTCCACTTTTCACCTTTTCGTCCTAAATCACAACAAAAACACAAACCACGCATAATTCCGACATAAAAGACATAAAATACACGTTTTGGTCTGGTTATTATTGTAATTAAGTGGTAGAAAAGATGGGTGTTTACACACCTATCACTTAACTTCAAAATTCTCCGCAAGGATGGCGGGAATCACAATAGCCTCTCCATAACCCTCGGTGGGTGCTTGATGCAACTCCATCATAGTACGATTAGCCATGGTTGCTTCTTGTTCTACGATGGGTCCGTCAATAGGAGATTCTTCACTAGAAGGCGTTCCTTCCTTTCGGTTTCTACGTTTACGTGCACGTCTAGCTTGGTTACGAGTTTGCATAAACGTCACGTGTGACAATCCGTCAATTTATGGTCGATATTTTATTCTCAAATATTATTTGAAAATATTATTTTAATGTTACAATATGAACTCACTTATTTTTGGGAAGAAATTTGGATTTACGTCTTGGAGTAGCATCGACTACGTCTAAACCGGAGGATTCAACGTTACGTGCTTACGTTTATATACACCGTCTTTGGTGACAGCCCGACATTTCAGAAAATAAATTTATCCGTGAATATTATTTTGGAGTTTTAAATTTGTGTTGGTTCATAAACTCACAAATTTACGAGAAGAAATTAGGACTTACGATTTTATTTTAACGTCCTCTACGACTAAACCGGAAACCTTAGGATTACGTATTTACGTTTTCGAACTCCGTTTTTGATGAAACAATTTTTATTGGATTCGTTTTGTGACGTTGATTCAAAATTTATAAAAATGTTTTTCGTAAAACGACCCGAAGGCACGCAAATCGAGGAAACTAGAATCGAGGAGTACCCGTAAACTAATAAGGGGATGAAACAAGTATTACTTGTCCCAACCCCTATAGTGGGCGGCCAAAACTACTACAACACATCAAAGATGTGTCCACTTTTTATTTAAAAACTAGGACACTTGTCCTAGTCTTGCATCAAACCACCTACACATCATAAACCACCAAAACTTAAACAACTAGCTCATTCTATCACATGCAAACAACTCAAATCCTCTCATTCTCTCTCAAAATTTCCATCCACTATAGCCTTCAAAACACCCATTTGATCTTGATTTTACCATGAAACCTCATGTTATTTACATACATAATGAAGCCCTTTTGAAACCCTATTGATTGGTGGTGATTATAACATCCAAGGAGGAGTTTCCATGGAGTATCAAGGCTGATTTTCCACAAGGAGTTCATGGAGCATGGTGGTCTTGAAGATGGTCATGGATATCCACAAGTTTCTCCATCAAAAATCCATGTTTTGATCAACCTACATCATCATGGTGGTATAAAGATTGTCCTCCTCAACTTCTTGTTATTTTGATTATGTAAACATGTATTTTATTTCCTATTGTATATGTATATGGTGATTATATGATGATAAAAATGTTATGTGGGGATTTGTTGTTGATAAACATGATTAAAAAGGTGAAAAACCATATGAAACAAGGTTAAAATCATGGTTAAATTTGTTGGCTGTATAAAACAGTAAATAAACAGGTCATGGACTGATAATATGATGAATTAGAATCCATTTACAGTAAGCTATGGGTCTTTACACATGTGAGAGTTGGCCATGCAATGGAATCATTGTAATGAGTGAGATATGATCAAAACAAGTTTAGGGTATAAATCTGAAGTTACTGTTTTGGACGATTTTTAGAAAATACTTAAAGGATGATTCAACAGTAGCTATAAGGGAGTTAAATGTAGCACATATCATGTAGTTTATGTGATAAAAATTTGAGCTTCTATCTCCATGTAGAACTCAAGATATGGCAGTTTTGGTGAAGATGAAGTTAAAAATCAGATTTTTGGAAATTAAAGAATAATACTATTATATAAGCACTCACATTTTAATATATAAAATGTAAAATAAAAACCCACTAACTTATAAAACTTATTTATATAAATATATATATATATATATAAGGTTAATCAAATGGATAAATTATATAAATGGTGGTGAAATAATGTTTATAAGTAATAAAAACTATAAATATGATTTTTACGACTTTTTCGGCTATTGCCGTAAAATTAACGTTTTTGTTAAATAAAACTTAGATGATTGGACCCGTCTAATGAAAACTTTATAAAACTTATATACTGATATATAGACATGTATAACAAGTAAGAACCGATAAAACCCGAACTATAGGGCATACGGACATTAACAAGTTAAATAAACATATTGGACTAATAAATGGACTAAATAGGATAAAAACTTGTAAAAAGAATCTATTGGGCTTAACCCATTTAGGCCCAACATGGAAAATATATATATACTGATAATATAAGAACAAAAAGGATTAAAACAAGTTAAAGAACTTATAATAGGCTTATTGGACCTAAAACGTGTAAATAGGTAAAACTAGTAAACTAGTATAAAAGTTATCGACATATAACTCTAAAATGAGTAAATGAGGATATGTAAACCCACTTGATCATCATATATATATAATCATCATATGTATACATAATTGGTATTTTTATAAAGTCATTGGACAAACGTCTAAGACCGATTATTATTTGTCTAGGTTTCCGTGATTGAAGCGCGTACCGTACGTCCGAATTGCCAATCACCCGCCTTCCCACATCAACGTGAGTTCATAGCCTCGCACTCTTTTAAATGTTTTATAAATGCTTTATAAACACGCGAGGGAGATAACATGTTAGTTTTTATAATAGTTTGGACACCATTTGTCCCGATTGTTTGTTTATTGATTTTGGACCCGAATGATTGAATGACCCGATTGTATGACCCGATAAATGATTAATGTACCCGATAGATGAAATCAAATGGATTATTAAAGTTAGGTTATGTCACTAAAAGTCCCATTAGCATGAATTGTGAACTACCGGGAGTTGGTAGACGCTTATGCATTTAATAGTACTATTTGGGGACGATCACCCCAGTTCGTGCCTTGACGGTTGATCCCCGTCGTGCCACATTGATTGGTAAGCGAATTTATGTATGAGAAGATTTCAATAGCGTGACCTTTGTGACGACACGCTACTTTAGATGGGCAAAATTGGTATCGGGTTAGCTACCCGTTTTGGTTTAGTAAGGTAACAATGTCATGCGGCTTGTAATAATCCAAAACTAATGAAATACTATTAGACGCTTCGAATTACGATGTATTGCCTGACTAGCAATCCAGGGTCATACTATTGATATTATGTTTGTGTTTTGGTTTTCATAACCATATTCATATAACGGTTTTTATTTGATTTTATACAACGTCATAAGACGTATTGTATGATGTTTTTACGACATTGGCTCGTATAATAATTTTTAAGGCAAATGCCTATATTATGATTTTCGATAAGGATTTATATAAAATGACTTTGGCTATTTTATGGCCTATTACAAAGATTTGTATAAAACGATTTTTGGCTATATTACGGCCTATTACAATGATTTGTACGAATTGATTTTTGGTACTAATTTTATACCAAAGTTATATTGATGGAATTTATTAAACTCTATGAATTCACTCGGCGTTATCGCTGACCTTTTCTTTTAACATGTTTTATCTCAGGTACTTGAAGGTAATTCTCGGGAAGACAACAAGAATTCATGGCCCGCACTTAAACAATATTTTCCATTCAAATACCTTGTAAAACTTTGTAAGAAATAATATGACTTGGGACCGATGTAACTTTGATAATTATGAATGGAAATGATTTATAAATAAACGACGCGATTTTTATGCGTTGTCTATGATGTGAGTAATGTGCTATCCCGTAACACCAACTAGTCTTCCGCTGTATTGTGTTGTATAAATTTGGGGGTGTTACAGTTTGGTACCAGAGCTCTCGTTATAGAGAACGAAAGATTTTTAAAACCAAGGTTTTGAATAAAACATTTCAAAATCTTTTAACTATAAACATTTTTCTGAAAATGTCTAAAAATCTTTTGACTATAACGGTGCCGAAGAATTCCCGAGTTACCGACAAGGCCAGACTGAGAAGTGTTATTTTAATATATATATAACTTGGATTATATATATATATATATATATATATATATATATATATATATATATATATATATATATATATATATATATATATATATATATATATATATATATATATATATATATATAATGTAATTTTATTACATGATTGTTTGATGATTATTTTGATAATTATACGAGGTATTTATACGACGTAGATTGTCACAAGTAACCCTAAATCCCCTAGTAAATTAATCGAAGCTATTCTCGTAAGAATTCTAGCTATCCTAGATCTAAACCAAGTTGTGGATATTTATGATCCCAACAAATGGTTGATATTCGTAGAAATGTAGATATTAGTTGATTGGGATGTTGAAAAGAATTGGCGAGATTAAATCTGATATCGATGTTATGACGATCTTTCCTTATAGAGTGGAGTTTGACAAAACGTTACCACCTAGAAAGATGTCATCTGATTCGTTGTCATCCAATTCTTAAATTTGAAATCGAAAGGGTGAATGTTGCACTTGAGGCTGTCACTGGAACCATTACCCAAAAGCCTCATGCCACTAATACCTTTCCGAGAAGTCTAATTGAATGTATGAGTCATCTCATACTAGTGAATCATTTGATAATTGTTGTTGTAAGAGCTATAGGATTGAAATTAAGTGTTGATCATATTGAGCTTTTATTGCCTTTACAAGGCCGAAGAATAAGATTGAAAGTATTGGAGAATGAGGTAGAATATCGAATTGAGTATAAAATTGATTGAAACTTGAATAAAGTAAAATTTAACTTGTATGGGATATAAGATTGTTAAGAGGAAGTCGTTAAGTTTCGTGATTGAATTATAAGGATTTAATTGATTATTGATTTGTGTTAAGGGTTGTTCCTAGACCATTGTCCACTAACGAGGATGCCCAGTGTCCAAGAAATAAATTGAAGAAATCTTCTTCTGAATTGAGACCGATGGATCTTCTGGGACATGTGGAACACCTAATGACTCTTGTGGATTAGTATTCATTGAGGTATCTTTGAAAATAATCCCTAACTTAACTGAGACTTCAGTTGGTAGGATGAGATATTGGAATTGTATGACATAGTGACACATAATGTGTTACGGTACAATTTGACTTGTTTGTGATTAATGAAAAGACTACCTATGATTGCTAAATTCTACATGTATCGATGTTATCTATCTCTTATTGCTTCATCCTAATGTTCGCATTAGTGATGCCACCATTGAACAAGTACTCATATTGATTTGAGTTACGTTGTAGATTATTCTTGTTGAGTGCCATCGAGATCATGAACCTCATGATTAATTCGCTAAGCTCATTTCCTATCATATCGTAGTTAATTCTTGGTGAACAAGCTTTCATCACTCTTTTGCAGATCACACATTGTTTTTATAAAGTTGAAACGGTATCCTTTGAGAAAAATTGAATTTTCATCACAATAAGGATTATTCAAAGTGAGATTTATAAGTGATGATATCAAAATGAAGTTGTTTATGAGACGCTCTGGAAAACTTAGTTGTTTTCATAACAAAGAAGATCTTTGTAAATTTATTTTTGATTCTTATTTAAGAATTAAGCATGAAAATGTTTTTATAAATATGATGATAAAATTTTGACGAACTGAGTATTGCACCGTTAATCTTGAAATTGTATATAGTTGCGCGCCTACATACAATTTGGAATGGACTATGCAAGACTGATTAGTAGTCACCATAAAACTAATGAATAAACACTACATTTTCTTTGAAGATTGTGAAAGATTAAAAACTTATGAGATCTGCAAGAAGTGTAAAATGAGGACATAGTGTTAGGGACACCTACATATGTGCCTGTAGCATCTATTCTTCTGAGTCGAATTTACTCATCTGTGGAAATTGTCTTATTTGACAATTGACAATCCTTTCTTGACCAATTCTCCTGTAGTAAGATTCTTAGGAAAAGTATATGATTACCGAGTGTTGATACCCGACTGGATGTATCGACGTTCTTATCATTTCTTTTGATTTGATTTCATTTGAATGACCTGGGTAACGATCCGAGGAGCTTTCGAATGTGTACTCAAATTATGAAAACATGGAATATATTCATATTCGTTAAGTGTTTTTGTCTGTATCTGATTTGAAATTCTCTCGCGTAAATTATGAGTTGACCTTACTCTTTTGATAGTAGTTGTGTCTCCAGATATCCTTGAATTTTTCAAGGATTATGAATTATTATTAGTCTTTTGAGAAGCTCACATCTTATCGACAACAATGAAACTGGAAAGTTGATAATTCCAGTAGAATGGATTGATTGATTATGACATGACGACATTGTCTTAATTGATGGGAACTCGAGTAGAATTCCCCTAAAAAGATAAGATGTTGATTATCAAAAGTGAACTAAATAATTCTTGACGGATGATCATATCCTGTATTTAGACTTGAGATTATATTGTGATTGGTTGTGAACTAGTTATAGATATTGTAATCTAGAAAGAACCTAGTATGTATTTATTAAAAGATGTTTATCTTATCTGAAACTTTAGGAGGTATTTGTTGGTGAACTACCTAGACTTTCGCCACTAAGGCAAGTTGAATTTGGTATTGGTTATATTTCCGGTGCTACACTTGTGACTTGTGCACTGTACGTCAGCACCATCTGAATTTAAGGAATTACCGTACAATTGAGAAAGTTGTCGGAGAAAGATTTTATTATACCAAGCCTGTCATCCTGAAGAGCTATGGTGTTATCTTTCCTTACATGTATAGATTACTGTGACTGAGTAAATTGACAATCGAAAACGATATCCATAACTCGAAATGGAAGATTTGTTCGATCATTTACAAGGTTCTACTGTATGTTTTAAAGATTTGATCCACGGCATGGTTATTATCAACTTCGCATCTGCGAAGAAGATTATGTATTCCAATCACTACATCTAGAACTTATAATGAACATTATAAGTTTCATGAGATGACGTTTGGATTGACTAATACACATGTAGCATTCATAAATTTGGCGAATCACGTGTGTAGGCTGTAATTTGATAAATTCATGCTCGTGATCATTAAGGACTATTTGTTTGTATATAAGAATAAGGATGAGTTAATAATTATTAATAAGAATGCCCTGAATTGGCTAAACAATGAAAACCTGTACCTTGAATAATTAACACGTGATTAAAGACTTAATACTTTACATGTTTTGACTATGTGATTAAAAGGATAATGGAATATAAATAGACTCTTCAAAAATTAAGAGGCCTTTTAAGACTTTGGATTTTACCAAAAAGAAATGGAAATATGTTTTGACAAATGTTTTTAACAAAGGATTTTAAGGGATTATTCCCTTATACAAAAATCATTTAACTAAACTTCTGTTTAGGGGTAAATGATTGTGTATACCTCAAGACAACTTAAGAAGGATTGAGGAAATCATTTAAACCATGACTTGAAATTTGAAACGACACTTTTTGCTTTTCAACTAAGAAAATTTTGACCAAAATATAAACCAAAGATTTTTCGAACAATTACGGATCTTATTAAATATTTTGGATAAATCAACAAAAATCTTGTTAATTAAATTCAAATTTATTTTGAATATTTTATATAATTGGTCGAATTAAGAAATTTAAAATCTTTAAGTACATTTCATAAAAATTGAATAATAATTATTTAATTAATTATAATAATTATCGACGCTTTAGACGACGGATTGAGAAAAACTGATAAAAATGATAGTGAGACGAAACTGAAACAAAAAAGATATGAAGAAAGAATTTTGAATAAATACAATTATGATATTTATTTCATCAAGAGAAAGTGAACGTAATTACTGACGCATAATATAGAAAGAATATCTGAGTGAATTGTGGACATGATAATTATATCATCATGAGAAGTGAATATAGATACCAATGCATTATGTAGAAAAGATAAAGAACCAGTTAGGACATGTTCCTTATTAATGAAGGTGCAAAATAAATTGCCAAACAATATAAAAATAAACGATGTTTGTGAAAAGGATAATATAGATAATAAAAGGATTTCACGGCTAATGTGAACCATTAAAATAAAGAAGCCAATAGCGTTAAATAATTTTACAAGGCCACTTGTGGTTGTATAAATATGGAGATTATGAGATATAGTTATGTTGGAATTTGTAAGTATAAGTATTATATGTATGTCATTTTTGACTAAAAGTATCTTTGTCTGAAGAAATTGTACTGATGGCAATTATGAAGGCAGACATCGCCTCATACATTAGTAAACGTCTAGCTATTGCAAAGGTCATCATCTGAATTTGATTCGATTTGGGTCATCGTCGACAGACTGACCAAATCTGCTAATATCATTCCCGTTAATGATAAATGCAAAAGAGTTATGTAAACATAGCATGCCTGTATCGATCATCTATATCAAGATCCTCGCTTCGCATCGAATTTCTAGAGATTTGCTCAGAAATCATTGAGAACGAACCTTGATGAGAGTACTATGTACCACCCCAAATCGAAGGGACGAGGAAAAGTAACGATACAAGGTGATATAAGTGTTGTTTTATGTTTGAATGATCGACCTTTAGTAATAGACCGTATAATCATTTTCCTTTGGAAGGATTATCATTGATAATCATCGTATTAGGATCAAGATCGAATCTTGTTAGGATCTGAATCTTAGAGCATCTGTAAGCAGGAGTTGAGATGAAGACACCCGACATACACCCATTGTGAGTTGGACATGTCTCTTAGGTTTAAGGTTTCCTATGATGGTGAACCTATCCTTGCAAAATACCCGACCCGCGAGATCTGAAATGATTGTTGAAATTAGGATTTGATTATTAACCGCCGATAGTGGGCAAGAGGTTATATGAATGTGAAATGTAGATCTTGAAGTGCCAAATGGGTAGCGAAGTTATGCCACAATTTTTAACCTTGGAAAAAATGAATTCATGATCTGACAAATCATGGGATATAAGTCCCCGTTGTATGGGACCATTGAGATGATGTAAAAGTTGGGATTGAAAGGCATATAAGCTGGATCTACCCTAGGACTTCAAGAACCGCGTGAATTGTGTTTCGTAAATCGAACTTGATGGAATATCTATCAAGTGAAAATCTGATTATTCTTAATAGAGCTTAGATCGACGAAAAGTTGCATTCATCAAAAACCCGTGAACATCATGGATAGAGAAAGTAAGTCAACATTAAGCCTGATCTTATTCCCGTAGAAATGTTTGATAGAACTCGCGTATTGTAATAAAATTGCACTTGTGAGAAAAGACCGAATGTGGAGGAAATACCCACATGGCTTAAACTCTATAAGAAGCGAGTAGTAAGATGATCTTTGAGGACAAAGATCCTGTTTAGGGGTAAATGCTGTGATAATCCGTCAATTTATGGTCGATATTTTATTCTCAAATATTATTTGAAAATATTATTTTAATGTTACAATATGAACTCACTTATTTTTGGGAAGAAATTTGGATTTACGTCTTGGAGTAGCATCGACTACGTCTAAACCGGAGGATTCAACGTTACGTGCTTACGTTTATATACACCGTCTTTGGTGACAGCCCGACATTTCAGAAAATAAATTTATCCGTGAATATTATTTTGGAGTTTTAAATTTGTGTTGGTTCATAAACTCACAAATTTACGAGAAGAAATTAGGACTTACGATTTTATTTTAACGTCCTCTACGACTAAACCGGAAACCTTAGGATTACGTATTTACGTTTTCGAACTCCGTTTTTGATGAAACAATTTTTATTGGATTTGTTTTGTGACGTTGATTCATAATTTATAAAAACGTTTTTCGTAAAACGACCCGAAGGCACGCAAATCGAGGAAACTAGAATCGAGGAGTACCCGTAAACTAATAAGGGGATGAAACAAGTATTACTTGTCCCAACCCCTATAGTGGGCGGCCAAAACTACTACAACACATCAAAGATGTGTCCACTTTTTATTTAAAAACTAGGACACTTGTCCTAGTCTTGCATCAAACCACCTACACATCATAAACCACCAAAACTTAAACAACTAGCTCATTCTATCACATGCAAACAACTCAAATCCTCTCATTCTCTCTCAAAATTTCCGTCCACTATAGCCTTCAAAACACCCATTTGATCTTGATTTTACCATGAAACCTCATGTTATTTACATACATAATGAAGCCCTTTTGAAACCCTATTGATTGGTGGTGATTATAACATCCAAGGAGGAGTTTCCATGGAGTATCAAGGCTGATTTTCCACAAGGAGTTCATGGAGCATGGTGGTCTTGAAGATGGTCATGGATATCCACAAGTTTCTCCATCAAAAATCCATGTTTTGATCAACCTACATCATCATGGTGGTATAAAGATTGTCCTCCTCAACTTCTTGTTATTTTGATTATGTAAACATGTATTTTATTTCCTATTGTATATGTATATGGTGATTATATGATGATAAAAATGTTATGTGGGGATTTGTTGTTGATAAACATGATTAAAAAGGTGAAAAACCATATGAAACAAGGTTAAAATCATGGTTAAATTTGTTGGCTGTATAAAACAGTAAATAAACAGGTCATGGACTGATAATATGATGAATTAGAATCCATTTACAGTAAGCTATGGGTCTTGTACACATGTGAGAGTTGGCCATGCAATGGAATCATTGTAATGAGTGAGATATGATCAAAACAAGTTTAGGGTATAAATCTGAAGTTACTGTTTTGGACGATTTTTAGAAAATACTTAAAGAATGATTCAACAGTAGCTATATTAGAGTTAAATGTAGCACATATCATTTAGTTTATGTGATACAAATTTGAGCTTCTATCTCCATGTAGAACTCAAGATATGGCAGTTTTGGTGAAGATGAAGTTAAAAATCAGATTTTTGGAAATTAAAGAATAATACTATTATATAAGCACTCACATTTTAATATATAAAACGTAAAATAAAAACCCACTAACTTATAAAACTTATTTATATAAATATATATATATAAGGTTAATCAAATGGATAAATTATATAAATGGTGGTGAAATAATGTTTATAAGTAATAAAAACTATAAATATGATTTTTACGACTTTTTCGGCTATTGCCGTAAAATTAACGCTTTTGTTAAATAAAACTTAGATGGTTGGACCCGTCTAATGAAAACTTTATAAAACTTATATACTGATATATAGACATGTATAACAAGTAAGAACCGATAAAACCCGAACTATAGGGCATATGGACATTAACAAGTTAAATAAACATATTGGACTAATAAATGGACTAAATAGGATAAAAACTTGTAAAAAGAATCTATTGGGCTTAACCCATTTAGGCCCAACATGGAAAATATATATATACTGATAATATAAGAACAAAAAGGATTAAAACAAGTTAAAGAACTTATAATAGGCTTATTGGACCTAAAACGTGTAAATAGGTAAAACTAGTAAACTAGTATAAAAGTTATCGACATATAACTCTAAAATGAGTAAATGAGGATATGTAAACCCACTTGATCATCATATATATATAATCATCCTATGTATACATAATTGGTATTTTTATAAAGTCATTGGACAAACGTCTAAGACCGATTATTATTTGTCTAGGTTTCCGTGATTGAAGCGCGTACCGTACGTCCGAATTGCCAATCACCCGCCTTCCCACATCAACGTGAGTTCATAGCCTCGCAATCTTTTAAATGTTTTATAAATGCTTTATAAACCCGCGAGGGAGATAACATGTTAGTTTTTATAAAAGTTTGGACACCATTTGTCCCGATTGTTTGTTTATTGATTTTGGACCCGAATGATTGAATGACCCGATTGTATGACTCGATAAATGATTAATGGACCCGATAGATGAAATCAAATGGATTATTAAAGTTAGGTTATGTCACTAAAAGTCCCATTAGCATGAATTGTGAACTACCGGGAGTTGGTAGACGCTTATGCATTTAATAGTACTATTTGGGGACGATCACCCCAGTTCGCGTCTTGACGGTTGATCCCCGTCGTGCCACATTGATTGGTAAGCGAATTTATGTATGAGAAGATTTCAATAGCGTGACCTTTGTGACGACACGCTACTTTAGATGGGCAAAACTGGTATCGGGTTAGCTACCCGTTTTTGTTTAGTAAGGTAACAATGTCATGCGGCTTGTAATAATCCAAAACTAATGAAATACTATTAGACGCTTCGAATTACGATGTATTGCCTGACTAGCAATACAGGGTCATACTATTGATATTATGTTTGTGTTTTGGTTTTCATAACCATATTCATATAACGGTTTTTATTTGATTTTATACAACGTCATAAGACGTATTGTATGATGTTTTTACGACATTGGCTCGTATAATAATTTTTAAGGCAAATGCCTATATTATGATTTTCGATAAGGATTTATATAAAATGACTTTGGCTATTTTATGGCCTATTACAAAGATTTGTATAAAACGATTTTTGGCTATTTTACGGCCTATTACAATTATTTGTACGAATTGATTTTTGGTACTAATTTTATACCAAAGTTATATTGATGGAATTTATTAAACTCTATGAATTCACTCGGCGTTATCGCTGACCTTTTCTTTTAACATGTTTTATCTCAGGTACTTGAAGGTAATTCTCGGGAAGACAACAAGAATTTATGGCCCGCACTTAAACAATATTTTCCATTCAAATACCTTGTAAAACTTTGTAAGAAATAATATGACTTGGGACCGATGTAACTTTGATAATTATGAATGGAAATGATTTATAAATAAACGACGCGATTTTTATGCGTTGTCTATGATGTGAGTAATGTGCTATCCCGTAACACCAACTAGTCTTCCGCTGTACTGTGTTGTATAAATTTGGGGGTGTTACATCACGTACAACGTGGAGATGAGCAAAGAAGATTCTATTGGGTGTTTTTAACTTTTTTAGTTTTTTTGTGTTTTTGATTGTTTTTTACTTTTTTTTATTTTGGTGATGTATTACGTAGACAAAAATCTACAAATCTCTCCTCAAATCAAATCTCTCAATTAAAGGAGTCTCAAGGGATGAAAACGATCACGTGAAGTGAACACCTTCGATGACTTTAGAAGGTTGGTGGAACACCAAAACTGTCAAGAGGGTTTAATCTTTGAAACCAAGAAAATATATAGATACGTAGATAATATTTTGGTTGGCAAACCCTCGATTAGCCCTTTTTCTCTTAACACGCACAAGCAAGCGGGGGAAACGAGGTGGCGCTAAGCACATAAGAGCATCTTTCCCTTAGGTCGTGCCGCCTTAACCCACCTTATAGTTTGTGTTAAATAAAATCAAGATTCACGAAAGTAATTATCTATTTTGCCTTTTTTCTTTGTTTGAGATTCGAATACAATTATTGAGTGATGAAAACCCGAATCAAGTTTGTGTTTTCACACTTTTATAGTACTTGTGAATTTATTGTGATACGCATACAATATAGTAATAATATTCACACAAAAAACGAAAACCGGTAATATGTAAGATTAGAGTGCTAATCACACAAATAGTTATTATGGCTAATATAAAAACAAAATTTGTTCAAATCAAAACACAACACGCCTCCCCGGCAGCGGCGCCAAAAGGATAGTTGTAAAAATACACTTCTTTTTAGGAAAACAAAGAGCGTAATTAGGGTAAGTACGACGTTTTAGGAAAACCGTACACAAATGACCCTTGTTGTGATTCGTTCTCAAGGAGGCTAGTGTGTTGTGTTAAGAGATGATTAATTGTTTGTGATTATGATTATGAAGAAAGAAAAGAGAAAAGGAAGACGGTTACGATTAAAATTACACTACGACGAAAGTCGAAAACATAAAACCGTAAAACGTGACGAAATTTAAAAATTACCCTAAAAATTCCTAGAAAATTGCAATAAATCCCAAAAAATGTAATTAGAGTTTAAGAAAATAAAAAATCACTTAAACCTTTTATTTAATTAAATAATAATTTTTTAATGCTAATTAAAACCCAAAAAATCAATTTAATTAACAAAAAGCCCAAAATGAGATTTTTCACTTTTAAACCTCTAAAATAACTTAATTAAACTAAAAACTATTTTTGAAAAATTTAAAATCAATTAAAACTGTTTAAAAATGATTAAAAACTATTAAATGTTAAAATAATCCTAAAAATTAATTAAATAACAAGAAAATTAATCTAAATTTTTAAAAATCCTAACTTAATGTTTTTAACCTAATAAATGAAAAAGTTGCAAAAATCTTAAAAACAATTTTTAATAATAAAATAATAATAAAATATTAATTGTTGGAAATTCACTTTATGTGACGACATTTAAGAATTCCCATTAGTTATCATAGTCACACACGCCTAGACTAGACTACGAAACAAGGTATAGTTAAGTGTGGTGTGTGACTATATATACCCCTCCAAGGCTTTCAAGGAGGGGTGTTGCTTGTGTTTCATTTGCATTTTAATACACTTTACTTCATTTTCACACACAACCCTCTATCTCTCTCTCATCCATGGCTTCCACCACCATCTACCACCCACCTACACCACCGGATCTATAATAGCAAATCCACAATTGGCATCAGAGCCTCAGTTCAATCCTTGGATCGTGTTTTTGTTTTCGATTTGGTGGTCTAAAATTTTTTTTGGTCCAAACTTATCATATTTTTGTCACTGGTTGTGTTAATTTTTCAATATTCATAAATATTTTTGTCACGATATGTTACTTTGTCTATCAAAAATAGTTACATCTGGTCTAGTTTTTGGTCTCCTGGTTTTGGTTTCAGTAGTCTCACATGTGGTTTCTATGTTTTCTGGTCAAAAGTCAATTAAGCCTGAATAGTCATCAGTCCATGGTGTCCACGTTTTCGAGGTCTGTGTTAACTAGATCTTGATTTTTTAAGATCTGGTTTATACATGTTTTACTGGTTTTTCATATATTTTCTTAAAGATGAAGATTGTAACCCAGAAAAACTTAGATCCAAAAAAAAGGCAAAGCTACTATGGATAAGTTTTCAGATAGATGCATTTTGATGCATGCATTCCGATGCTATCATTTCGATGGCCACTTTCGATCGCATTGATTGCGATGGGGTTTTTTTGACACATTCCGATGGGTTAGACTTTATCTATTGCGATGGGACTCATTCCGATGGGTCACATTGCGATGGGTGGGTTGATTCATCACAATGTTATATTAGGCGTTATGCTACCAATTGTAGGTCTACGTTTTCTAAGGATTAAGCATGTTATAGTTCATCTAATGAGATGGATGGAGAATGGAAGAACTAGAGAGATAAAGAGGAGAGAGAAAGGAGAGAATGAGAGAAATGGTTGATTAAGTGGAAGTGTGTGTAAACACAAAATGACCAACCCCTCCTAACATGCTAGAAGGGGGTATATATAGCCCACCCTACATGCGGGCTATATGGGCTATATGGATTACATATAGGATCACGAGCCCATTACTTGAATATATCTTTGGAGTGACCGATCCTTTCTAAATACGTAAAAACGTATTTACAACAATCTCCCCCAAAGGGAAGTCACTCCAAGTTACAATGTCCTAAATAGTCTATAGCTCGTGATCTATGCTAACAATGATGTGACCGAGACTTTCCTTGGAAAACGTATTTCCAACAATCTCCCCCAAAGGGAGGTCACACCATTTTACAAAATCTTAAACCTAGCATACTATGCTTGAGTCTTCGATCTTGTTCCTGTGAATATGCTGATGAGATCTTTGACTTTAGTCTTGAGCATGTTCTCTTGCCTTGACCTTGTGCATTCATCACTTGTGATATTTGCCTCTTCGTGACTTCATGATCCACATACTTATACTTTTATAAATTCTTGAAAGCTTCAGAGTTTGATACAGCGGAAGACTTGACTATTAGACTTTCTTGAATTTGTTGAAGTATTAAGTGCAGAGAGCATAAGCATGTGTTGACGACTTCTTCTGGATTGAACACCACAATGCCACCTTCTTGTTACGCTGCATAAGGCAGTTAGGAACAAAACATATACACGGATGAAATGGCCTTGAACATTTCATTCTAATTCGGTAGCATTTTACTGCCGGTCGGTGAAGACCGTTTGATGATATTAAATATCGTACTTGTGGCATGTAGTTTCAATTAAGAACCTCCTTGACAAGATTTTGCGGGTAAAACCCGTTCTCTTTATTCGACCGTCCAAAGCTGACTGTGAACATAAAGAGTAAATCATTTGGATAATAATATCCGCATGATTTGAAGTCGTCAATTCATGTTCCTGGAACAAGTGAAATTCAATTAAGAACCGCACCATCATTGCTTTCCAGTTGTCACGAGCTTGATTCGTATAGAATCTTGCAAATTACCTACCAAGTGCTGTTTGAGGTTAACACTAGAAGGATTTCCACTCATCACTGTGAACACTAAGGTATCACTTTGAGTGTTCTGGCAAGATCACTAAGATATTGCGTAGAGGCCTGGAACGTGTTTAAATTCATTTAAGAATTAAACCACTGTTGCTTTCCAGTTATCACAAGTTCGATTCATAAAGAATCGCACAAGTCACCTACCATGAGCTTTTTGATATTCGCTCAAGAATGATTTCCATCTTCATTGTAAATACTTTCATATTACTCGGATGTTCAGGCAAGATCGTGAAGATTTTGCGTAGGACTCTTAAGATCTTTCTTACTTTTCATAGTGTGTGAAGAAGCAAGGAATTATGAAAGTATGTCCTAATGAGATATTTGATGTTCTCAAATGGCTCTAGACTCGATCGTGCATTTTGGATTTTTAGTGATGGGAGGCTAGAGAGGAGTGCCACCATTTCAATACCAATTATTCGGAGTGAATAAATCAATAGATAATGTGTTGTATCCGTGTGATTAAAACAAATATCTTTTAAGAGATATCTGAGTTAGCTGGGATGGGTTGTGCCTTGCATCACTGGGTCCATGATGTCTGTCTTCAATATCAAGAATCATTAAACAATGATCTTAATAACATATGTATTGACCCGATTTCTGCCTAAGCTTGTAAGGAGGGCTTCTTTCTTTACACCCTTTATCATTACAATTCTTTTTCATTGTTCAACCCCTTCAATGCTTACCAATACGTCATAACTAGTACCTTGTTGTGATTGTTCCAGTGCTAACTTAAGTACTTGGTCGGCATTCAGCTACGTTCACAATCTTTCTCCATCTTTCCTAAGGACTACTATTTCTAGCTATGGAATGTCCTTGGGAAGATTCCTTTGGTTCTAGAGTAATCATTGGACTTTAATCTATCCTACCATTCTTATGTCACCACAATCTTCACCGTCGTGAATAGAGATGTTTTGGGTAAGTGTATGTCACCATGAAATCCATTTTGAAGTGCAAATCCATTTTGCTCCCCCTTAACATATGCCATGATATCCGAAAACATTTTGCACATGTCGGGATGAGCTATCATGTTAAGTCAAACCATTTGTGATTAATCATTTCCCATATTAAATCAAATTTTCTCACTCATATTAAAAATATTAATCCAATCGATGTTTTTAATATCAATTGATTTAATAACATTTTAAGAAAATTTGGGAAGAAAAATGCAAAGCCAATTATCTTCATGAATTATACAAGCTCCCCCTCAAATTAATGAGGGTGTACTTGAAACGTAAATTAGATACCTTTTAAACACAAGTGTAAGGTATTTATCACGTGCAAAGATCATATATGATAATGTATTCACAAGATTAGCAATTTATGAGGTTGGACCTGAATGATGGAGAACATCATATGATAGAATCACATGGTTCTTGTTCACGAATGTTGGTCACCTCGTCACGTCTGAAGTTATCTCTTGACTCTATGTGTATGATTGATATCGTTGTCTTGACACCAATATGTGAACTTGGACTCTCGGCATCAAGGATTCTGAATGCTGGACAATTGCTCCCCCTCAATTGTTGACCCGTGTTCTATTGAAAGAGTTGTAGTCACCGTTTGAGTAGTCGCATCATCGAGTATGTAGATATCAATTGTAAATTGTTACGGTTGGTGGAGATGATAACTTCATAAAAACAAGATTTCTCTTGTTTTAACAAATAAATGCACTGACACGTACATATATTTGTGTTAGATTGTGTTATTCCGTAAACACAATCCCTTACATGGTTATAAAATAAGCCATGCCCGAGAAAATTAGTTCTCGTTGTTGAGTCAAAGCTTTCCGGTTAAATGCTTGACTTTAAAGTGAAAAGCGGGTTACAATCTGAAATAATAGCAAATCATTTGAGCATGTTTTAAAAACATTTGAACTTCTGCTCGAACTTTATTTACAACCCCGTGTCATTATTGAATGACATTTCTAGTATCGTAAATATTATCGGTTCCAGAAGACATGCTACTTTTATCAAAACATTTTGAACACACAATTTTGAAAGATTTAGAAAAAACTTTTGAGAAATTCTCGAAAAATTGTGTTCGTTGTTCTAAAAACAAATTACTTGAGCTTAAGATGTTGAATATCTTATTAAGCATGCTCAAGTCCGAGAAGTTGTAAACTTCCCGTTGTTAGGGATAAGTTACCATCGGTGATAAACTTTCTTTTTAATTGAAGAACGAGTTCTAAGCTGACATTTACTTTGAAATCATGTTCATGAGCTTAAAAACATTGAATGTTTAACGGAAAGCGCATGACCGAGAAAGGTGAATTTCTCGTTATGAAGAAAAGTTCTCTTATTTAAAAGATACACTTTCCTTTATGAGCTTAAAACTTGGAATGTTTTAATACAAGCTCATGACCGAGAAAATTTAATTTCCCGTTACGAGGATAAGCTATCTTTAAATATAAGCTCTCCTAAAATAGAAGTCCGAGTTACAGTCTGAGATTTAACTGTAAGTCATTGTGCATCAGCTTAAAAACTTCGAATGTTTTTATTATTAGCTCATGCCCGAGAAAAATTAATTTCTCGTTGTAAGGATAAGTTTATCATCGGCGATAAACTTTCCTTTTAATTGAAGAACGAGTTCTGATTTGAAATTTACTTAGAAGTTGTTTTCATGAGCTTGAAAAAATTTGAATGTTTTAACGTAAAGCTCGTGACCGTGAAAGATGAATTTCTTGTTAAGAAGAAAGGTTCTCTTATTTAAAAGATACACTTTTCTTTATGAGCTTAAAACCTGGAATATGTTAATACAAGCTCATGACCGAGAAAAATTAATTTCTTGTTACAAGGATAAGCTATCTTTAAAGATAAGCTTTCCTAGAATTGAAGTTCGAGTTATAGTTTGATATTTAACTGTAAGTCATTGTGCATGAGCTTAAAAACTTCGAATGTTTTTAATATTAGCTCATGCCCGAGAAAAATTAATTTCTCGTTGTAAGGATAAGTTTATCATCGGCGATAAACGTTCCTTTCTTTGAAGTCCGGGCCATAATATGAAATATAATTATACATCATTTACACGAGCTTAAAACTTTTGAATAGTTTTAATGTAAGCTCGCGTCCGAGAAAATTTAATTTCTCGTTAATGAGGATAAGTTTATCATCGGCGATAAACTTTCCTTTATTTGAAGATCGGGTCATCATCTGATATTTAATGATGAACCTTATACACGAGCTTAAAACTTTTGAATATTTTTAAATTTAGCTCGTGTCCGAGAAAAATTAATTTCTCGTTTTGAGGGTAAGTTATCGTTGACGAGATAAACTTCCCTTTCTCTGAAGTCCGAGTCATCGTCTGTCATTTAACGAGGAGCCAATATACACGAGCTTAAAACCTTTGAATAGTTTTCAATTTAGCTCGTGTCCGAGAAAAATTTATTTCTCGTTCTGAGGGTAAGTTATTAATACAGGGTTTTTAAGCCTCATATGAAAATTCGTAGTTCCGATCTTTTCGAAATGATTACTAGTAGAAAGTGCGACTCAGTTGTTCTTGGTGGAAAAGAAATGGTTTGGTTGTCTAAAACTAATTAAAAGAAAAGGCGTCGTTGAGTAATTAAAATAAAAATAAAGCGAGAAAAGATTAAACTAAAATTAAATGACTTAAAAATTAAACGACACTAAGTTAAAACGTAAGACATGAAAACTATAAAATAAAACACCTTTTAAAAAGAAATTAAGAGAAGAAAAATTAAAATAAAGTTTACGACAAATAAAACAAATAAGTAAAACTAAACTTAAAGAAATTGACGGGAAAATTAAATTTAAAAATTAAATTTAAATAAAAACTAATTAATTTGGCAATACTAAAAAAATCAATTAATTCCGCAATTAAAGGCATAAATTCGCAATAAGGGAAAAGGGTAAGATTTCGCAATGAGGAATATGACAAGATTTCGCAACACAGAATTCGCAACTTCAAACAGCAAGATTCCATAATTATCAAGGATGATGAATTCACAATACACAAGAAGTACCAATCCGCAATATGTTGCGGAATTAATTCCGCAATAAATCAATGAAGGATTTCGCAATTAAAAAGATTCGAATTCGTAGTTAAAGAGATGAAGAGAATTCCGCAATTTGATTTCGCAATGCTCAGTAGATCAAATTCGCAATGAAGAAAAAGGAAAAGATTCCGCAATAAAGCTAAGAATTCAAATTCGCAACTTAGAGGGATTCAATTTCGCAATTATGGAAGAATTGCGAAATCGAATCAGGACTTCCTAAAAACTAGGATCTCGGACAAGGACGATTTTAAGCAACTTTTTAACAACTTTTTGAGGACAACAAGCACAAAAGAACACCAATAAGCTACCAATAAGCTAGGGAAATGATCAAACTTATAAATCTTCAACACACAAATCAAGAAATGAAAAGTGAACTAAATTAACTAGCACTAACTAACTAACACCCTCCTAATGTGTCATTATGAGGGTATTTATAGGAGGAGGGAAGGTGCATGTGTTGATTCCTTCTTTCTTTCTTCTCGACTCGATTTAAATGCTTTGTCTTTCTCGACGTCGTCTTGGGATTTGTCGATACAAATTGAACTTGTCTTATAATTTTCTTCTTCTATTAGACTTGAGTTCTTCGACTTCATTAAACTTCCGTCTTTAGACTTTTTCTTCGATAAATCTTCAGAATAGGCCTTGGACTTCCGTTCTTTTTGCATTCTCGATATTTTGACTTCGTCTTTTCTCGATTCTTCGATAAAAGCCCGTGATAGCCCATGTTTTCTTCCTTTTTCATCTTTTGGTCCTAAAACACAATAAAAACACAAACCACGCATAATTCCGAGTTTTACGACATAAAATACACGTTTTGGTCTTGTTATTATTGGAAATAAGTGGTAAAAGGATAAGTGTTTTCACACTTATTAAATCCCCTACACTTGACCATTGCAATGTCCTCATGCAATGCATTAATTTCAAAGCACAAATTACATTTCTCAACATAAATAACCCACCTTGGCCTTTATTAAATACTAAACTTTAAGGAAACTAAAAAGATAGAAATATGCACAAACAAGTAAAGAAATTAAAGACTACATTGGGGTTTTAGCAGTCATGAATGTTCATCATCCTCAAGTTTCACGTTCCCCATACCAATCTTAAAAACGAGATCATTGTTATTATAAGTTAGCAGACTAACACGAACTCATGTGGCCCAATTATTTACTTAGACTCCCTTATTCCTAGGTGTATCTCTTATATTTTAATTATGTCTTGAATGATCACGAGGATGCATTGTTTGACTTATTTTGATAGTTATTTAGGCTGAAAATAAAGTGGGACGATTTAATCAATAGTTAGCTAAAGGACAAAATCTTTTAAAACTGCTTCTCGGGACCTCATAAAGTTCATATCATGGAATAACTTGATTCACGATTTGAGACTTTCTTGAACCGATATTTGGCAGCGACTTCATACTTCAAATCTTTGAGAGACGTTCTCGAAATTATGGTCTTCTCTTCATAATAGGAATTTCTTCACTTGAAGTTTTGAGAGATTCTTCATGTTTGGACCACGACTTCTTCATTTTTCTCTAATCTTTATTTTGGACTTTGATATACAACGATCCGCCTCCTTTTAGGAATTGGATCTATTTATCCTCATACCTTGCTAGGGTCTTTTCGGATAGACTTCTCCATGATCTTTAGGAGAGTTTTTGCTTTTCGTCGTGTGTCTCGATCCTTCATATTGATTTTCGATAAATGATTCTTCACATCACTTTTGGATCTTTAGCAACAAAATGTAGCCCTCATGCCTTGTTAGGGCCTTTTCGGACTGGCCAATCTTCGCATCCCGCTTCAATAAGTTATGCCTTGGCTATGAACTCTAATTAATATCGAGCAACTTTTAAATGATCTTGTGCTAGAAGCTAAGTAACTTTTCAAATCGTACAACCTTATTTATAGTAGATAAATTTATTAGCAAGCGATGGGAGAAGAAGCTTATAATCAACTCACATAAATTCACGAAAGAATACCAAACTTATAACTGACTCTATCATCTCTCGTTCTCCATAATTTAAAATCTCAAGGAATGAGACTCGTGGATGCTTAGCCAATCAAATCAAAGTTTTGGGTTTTCGAGTCATCTATAGGATCTTGCAAACTCTTAGACTTTCTCAAGTTTAGAATTCGCATTTTAAAGTTCCCTTGATAAACAACTCTCTAGGATCAATTATAGGAACTTGCGAAAAGTTCTTGTTCTTAACCCGTGAGAGTTAAGACTTTCGCGTTTTAAAGTCCCCTATATAAATGCCTAGCAAAACTTGACTTAAACACGTTAAGGATACTAGCTAGAGTAAACTTAGATAAGTAAACTCGGGTTGAGTCAAAATATTCACGAGTTTGAAAAATTTAAAACCACTTTATTAAAAATTTATTGTAGCAAAGAAAGTAAATATCGATAGTAAAGGAAAATTACAAGGCCAAAATAGATTAAAAATTTTGAAAAATGTCGAAAAATCAAATTTTCCGGTTAAAATGAGGACAAATTCATGGAAAAGAACACTTACATCGATAGAAGTCCCCCTACACTTAATATAAACATTGTCCTCAATGTTTAAGCATGCGGGAGTAAACTCCCCTACACTTATGATTGTGCACTTTGTTTAAATTTTGCTAAGGAAAGGACAACTATAGTGATTTCAATGTGAACATATAAGATATGAAATATTGAATCACGAGAGTTTAGGATAGAACTGGGAAGACGGGTACACGGGATCGTGGTTCGTCAAATGTCATCAAGAGTAGATCTTTGAAGCTTTAATCCCTGCACAGCACAAGAAACAAGACAACAAACACATACGGGGCTCCCCCTACACTTATTATAACAACGGTAAAGGATAGAACATGGGTTGCCTCCCAAGAAGCGCTTTTTTTTGTTAACCGAGTCACGAGCCTGACTCGACCCAGAACTAGTTTAAGGGAAACGTGGTGAGGGATGGAATCATCTCATGAGAGATGTCCTCACCAAAGTACAACTTCACACGCTGGCCATTCACCTTAAAATTGGGCCCATTTGGCTGAGAAAGCTCAATGGTGCCATATGGGAAGACTTTGGCGATGGTTAATGGACCAGACCAGCGGCTCTTTAGCTTTCCCGAGAAGATCTTCAATCGAGAGTTAAAGAGGAAAACTTGATCACAACATGGAACTCTCGGTTCTTAATCCTTACATCATGGATGATCTTGGTCTTCTCCTTTTAAATTAATGAGTTCTCATAAGCTTGATTCCTCAGTTCATTGAGCTCATTGAGTTGAATCTTCCGAAGATCGCCGGCTTTGTTGATGTCGAAGTTAGCCCACTTCAAGGCCCAGTATGCCTTATGCTCCAGCTCAATAGGGATGTGGCATGCTTTCCCGTACACAAGACGATAAGGTGTGCAACCAATCAGGGTCTTATAAGCGGTACGGAAAGCCCACAAAGCATCATCTAATTTATCGGCCCAAGAGGCACGATGCTCTCCCATAGTACGTTCCAGAATTCGCTTCAATCCGCGGTTAGATATCTCGGCTTGCCCATTAGTTTGGGGATGATAAGCGGTGGAAAGACGGTGATTGACACCTGTAAGGAATAATGTATTTAGAAGTTACTCCTGGTCATATAGAAGTTCCTACTGGAGTACTTCATTCCTCCTGGTCGTATTATAAAGTTGAAAGATGATTATAGAAGATATGATCAAGTAAGATTGTAGAAGATAAGATCAAATATTTAGTCTTCCTATTCATATGGAAAGTATTAAATATACTGATTATGATGAGGAGGTTACAAGATTATTTAGGAAATAATTAAATGGTATTAATATATAATACTTAGGCAAGTATTAATTATGTTGTAACCACCTAGGACCCCTTGCACTATAAAAGGAGGTCCTAGGGTGTAGAGATGAACACACTTCTACACACACATTCTCTACACATTTATCTCATTGTTTGTTATAGCTTGAAGGTTGTAAAACCCTATCACTATTGAGAGTGATCGTATTAATATATTGAGGCTTGGATGTTTGGTTATTTCTATTGTTTTTCTTATATAAAGATTGGTTTCCGCACAGTCTTTGTATTGTGATCAAGCCTTCAAAGATCCTTCAAGAAGGAAACCCAACAAGTGGTATGAGAGCCTCGTTGAGAAGCTTTGATTGAGAAGAACAAGATTTCTACATTCGTGTTGCTGAAGAAGACATGGAGTACAAAACTTCAATTCCAGACAATGAGGTAATTCTTATGACAGAATCTGAAGTTAGAGAATATAATGCTAAATTAAAGAATAAAATGCATGCTAATAACAACTATGACGTAGTAATTAGTTGTTCTGAAAATTGTAAACAATAATATGTTGATCTTCAAAAACAATGTTCTGATTTAGTTGCTCAAAATGATAAATATTTCTTAGATGTTCAGTCATACAAAAGAGCTCTAATAACTTTGGAACAGCAGAAAAAGTGGTTTCAAAATACTCAATTAGAGTATAAAGATAAGATTAGGGTATTAAGTATTGACTTAGAAAATACAACTAATCTATTGACATATTCTAAAAAGCTTAATACTGAGGTAAATAAAGAGAAGCAAGAGCTACAGACTAAACTAGATAATGCTTTGGCTAGGTTTGATAAATGGAAAAATTTATGTAAAAACTTAGTCAAACTAGTAGATAGCTCAATGTCTGGTAGAACCAAAATGGGCTTAGGATTTGAAAACTATCTAGGGCCAAATGATGTTTTTTACTCCTCTTTGTCTAGTGTGTTTGATACTAACCCTGAAGATGTAGAGGGTAGGCCTGTTTTCAATAGGTATAAACCAGCTGCAGAGATGCATGCTGTTCCTCCACCTCTCACAGGGACATACATGCCTACCTTAGACCACTTTGACTTTGATGAATCACAAATGACATATGGTACAAGGTCCACTGGCTCAATTGAAACTAATTATGTCTAATGACATTGTCTCTTGTAACTCTAGTGACAAGTCTTTAGAACCTAAGACTAGTGACCTTGACTCTTGTGAGTCCGACTCTAGTGTTGAAACACTTGAGTCTGTGCCTGAACCTGTTATAGTTGAACCCATGACATTGTCTCTTGTAACTGTAGTGACAAGTCTTTAGAACCTAAGACTAGTGACCTTGACTCTTGTGAGTCCGACTCTAGTGTTGAAACACTTGAGTCTGTGCCTGAACCTGTTATAGTTGAACCCATGACTAGAAAATATGCCTCATGCAATTCTACCTTAAGTGCTGAATCACCTAAGTTCTATCCTCATTCTGTTTGTGCTAAGAATGAAAGTAATAGAAATATAGATAACCCTATGAAAAATAATAAGAGTCCTAGAGGTAATCAAAGAGGTTGGAATGGCATGATGACTCAGAAATTAGGTGATAACTTTGAGTTTAAAAATAAGGCTTGCTATGTGTGTGGTAGTTTTGATCACTTGCAATATACTTGTAAACACAAGAGAAAGATTAATGATCAACAACAAGTTAAACCGGTATGTAATAACTCAAGACGGGTGAATCACAAGAACTTTGGTAGATTTTTTCACCCCACTCTTAAAAATAACATTATTCCACAACCAAGATGTTTTAACAATGTTAAGGGTACACGGGTTGAGTCTGCACGGTAAAAAACAAAGGTTAATATTGTTAAGGATTTAGCTAGGTGGGTTTGGAAACCTAAACAAGATGGTTTAGAACATGTCTCCAAATCAAATAGTGCATCAAAAACCTTAACAAGATATGACTATGTTGATGTTTTTGGAAGATTCAAGTCTGTCTTAGCTTGGGACTTCCATAAACACTAATCTTTGTTTGGTTTGTGTTTATTTCAGCAAGTGTGATTATAAATTACTATGTTTTGTATTTTATATATTTGTGTGAACTAACTTTTTGCAGGAAAAGAGAAATTTTTTTTTAAAAAACAAAAAAAAATAAAAAAAATAAAATCCTTGATGGTGAATACTTTGCTCTGTTTGAGGGGAGGTTTTAGCTTAAAGGGATGCTTGTTGTATGTATAACTGTGTATATTATTATGTTTTTCTGTCTAATCAATTTTGCAGATTGACATTGGTGCTGGTGGATATGGTTCCTCCTAGTAGAACTAAGTTGCTCCTAGTCGACCAATGGTTCCTCCTGGTTGCACTCATCCTGCTTCTGGTGGACCATTGTTCTTCCTGATGCATTCTACGTTCCTTCTGGTTGACTCATAGTCTTTGAGTGGTTATAAAAAAATAGACACTTTCGACTCAAAATAACTTTGTATATATTTCACTTTGTGGGCTGTTTCTGTTTGGTACTTAGGTGTTGGCTGCCCCCCACACAACAAATGGTGCTCAACTCACCATGTTTAACAGACAAGAAAGAGTTGATTCACCATGAGGGCACGGCTCTGGTGTGATTCTCAAATCCGTTGATGGTTGCCAGGTTACCCAAAACTGGATGGTTTTCACTTGTCATGGTCCTAGACTGAAAAGTGGCTAGTCCAAGGGGGTACGGCTCTTGGTAAAGACTCATATCAAATCCGTTGATAACTGTAGTAGCTTGCTCAAAGCTATAGGGTTTTCAGCACACCGATGCTTTATTGCTAAGAGTTGGCTAGTCCGGAAGGGTACGACTTCTGATAAAGACTTTAATCAAATCCGTTGAAGGCTATGATGGTTTGCCTAAAATCATCAGGGTACTTCAACTCACCGATGATTCACGTTCCAAGAGTTGGACTGGGTACTAGTCTCCCAGGGTGATGTCATGATTCCACCAAAAGGCTGGCTAGCCCAAGAGTGAGTAGCTACTTGGTAAAGGCTTATCAAATCTGCTCCTGTTGCTGTCAAGATTCAACATGTGCAGATGTTTTCAAGCTTTAAAATAGTTCAGCAATTAGTGTACCAACAACTACTTTTGTGTTTCTTCTGGTGTTATCAACTGAGATTGTTGCTGCTGTGGTTCATATTCCAATCCTCATACTTATTCGTGGCACATCTACTTGGAAACTTGAACTCAACCATGTTAAATTCAAGTTTAGGGGAGGATTGTAAGGAATAATGTATTTAGAAGTTACTCCTGGTCATATATCAGTTCCTACTGGAGTACTTCGTTCCTCCTGGTCGTATTATAAAGTTGAAAGATGATTATAGAAGATATGATCAAGTAAGATTGTAGAAGATAAGATCAAATATTTAGTCTTCCTATTCATATGGAAAGTTTTAAATATATTGATTATGATGAGGAGGTTACAAGATTATTTAGGAAATAATTAAATGGTATTAATATATAATACTTAGGCAAGTATTAATTATGTTGTAACCACCTAGGACCCCTTGCACTATAAAAGGAGGTCCTAGGGTGTAGAGATGAACACACTTCTACACACACACATTCTCTACACATTTATCTCATTGTTTTTTATAGCTTCAAGGTTGTAAAACCCTATCACTATTGAGAGTGATCGTATTAATTTATTGAGGCTTGGATGTTTGGTTATTTCTATTGTTCTTCTTATATAAAGATTGGTTTCCGCAGAGTCTTTGTATTGTGATCAAGGCTTCAAAGAACCTTCAGGAAGCAAACCCAACAACACCGTACTTAGCCATGACTCTTACGAATTGATCATTGCAAAAATGAGGCCCCCGGTCACTGATTATAGCACGAGGAACACCGAATCGAGCAAAAAGCTTCTTCAAAAAGTTCACAACCACCCTCGCATCGTTCGTAGGGAGAGCCTTAGCTTCAACCCATTTGGAAACGTAGTCAACGGCTACGAGGATGTACTTGTTCCCCTTAGATGATGGAAATCGCCCCATAAAATCAATGCCCCATACATCAAATATTTCACATTCTTGTATGAAATTTTGAGGCATCTCATCTTTATGTGTGATCTTGCCTTGGCGTTGGCAAGCATCACAACGTTTAACCATTTCGTGAGCGTCACAGTAAATGGTGGGCCAATATAATCCAGATTCGAACACTTTCTTCGCGGTATAATTTGGACCAAAATGACCACCGGTGGGTCCTTTATGGCAAGCGTCAAGAATTTCTAAAGCTGCCGGTCCATCAACACATCAGCGAATAATCAGATCAGCACATTGTTTGAAGAGATAAGGGTCATCCCAAAAGTAAGTCTTAATATCTTTAAAGAACTTCTTCTTTTGTTGGGATGTTAACCCTTTGATGAGGATACCACCTGCTAAATAGTTTGAAATGTCCGTAAACCACGGGATGTTATCAAGATTGGTATTGATAGACATTAAGGTCTCAAGGGGAAAAGAGTCATTGATCTCTTGGTTCGGATGATCCCCTTGATAAGGATCCTCAAGTCTACTTAGATGATCCGCGGCTAGGTTTTTGGCTCCCTTCTTGTCACGAATTTCAATGTTGAATTCTTGAAGGAGCAAAACCCAACGAAGAAGTCTTGGCTTAGAATCTTGTTTAGTCAACAAGTACTTCAACGCAGAATGGTCGGTGTACACAATGGTGGTGGAAAGAACAAGATAGGGGCGGAACTTCTCAAAAGCATACACTACAGCTAAAAGCTCTTTTTCGGTAGTGGTATAATGCAATTGAGCCCCTGTCATTGTCTTGCTAGCGAAATGGATTGGTTGGAAGTGTTTGTTCACTCTTTGGCCCAAAACCACTCCAATAGCAAAGTCGCTAGCATCACACATCAATTCAAAAGGTAGCTCCCAATTAGGGGTAACCAAGACCGGTGCCTTAGTAAGCTTATCCTTAAGAATATTGAAATATTAAAGACACTCTTTGGAAAAGATGAAAGGAGTATCTTTTTCCAAGAGGTGGGTCATCGGGCGAGCGATTTTATAAAAATCTTGGATGAATCGACGATAGAAGCCCGTATGACCAAGGAAACTACTCACACCCTTCACGGTTGAAGGTGGAGGTAATTTGGCTATGACATCCACTTTAGCACGGTCCACTTCAAGACCGGCTTTTGAGATTTTATGTCCAAGCACAATGCCTTGTTTTACCATGAAATGGCATTTTTCCCAATTGAGAACGAGACGAGTGTCTTCACACCGCTTAAGCATGCGTTCCAAATTGGCAAGGCAAGAATAGAAAGAATCACCATAAACCGATAAATCATACATGAACACTTCCATAGTTTCTTCAACCATGTCATGGAAGATAGCCATAATACACCTTTGGAATGTCCTAGGAGCATTGCATAAGCCGAAAGGCATTCTTTTGTAGGCAAATGTTCCATAAGGACAAGTGAATGCGGTTTTCTCTTGGTCTTTGGGATCGATGGGAATTTGAAAATACCCGGAGAAACCGTCTAAGAAGCAGTGGTAGTCATTACCCGCTAGACGTTCAAGCATTTGGTCCATGAAAGGAAGGGGAAAATGATCCTTTCTCGTAGCATCATTGAGTTTGCGATAGTCTATACAAACTCTCCACCGTGTAACGAGACGAGTAGGCATCAACTCGTTGTTTTCATTGGGCACAATGGTGATTCCGCCTTTCTTAGGCACACAATGGACGGGACTAACCCATGGTGAATTCGAGAAAGGATAGATCATGCCCGCATCAAGAAGTTTGATAACCTCTTTTTTGATAACGTCATGGATCTTGGGATTCACCCTTCTTTGGTTTTGAATAGTGGGTTTAAAGTCGTCCTCCATAAGAATTTTATGTGTGCAAAAGTGTGGATCAATTCCACGAATATTGGAGATTTTCCAAGCAATCGCTTTCTTGTGATTCTTCGACACGGCGATAAGTCGAGATTTTTCTTCCTCTTTCAAGTCCTTTGCGATGATGACGGGTGACTTCTTGTTGTCTTCAAGGAAAACATACTCGACATGAGACGGTAGGTCCTTAAGCTCTAAATCCGGAGGATTTTCGATAGAAGGCGTAGTCGAATTCGGTTCATCGATAGAGATATCCTTAGGAGACTGTGGAGAAATATGGTCCTCATTGAGAAGTTTCTCAATGGTACGAATTTCTTCATCCCAATTTGAGGGAGAATCATCATATTGTAAATCCACATCTCCCAAAGTTGCTTCAAATTCTTTGAAAATGAAATCACTTTCTCCAAATGGAGTTAGTGATGGAGCAATAGAGGCAACGGTCTCAACGATGGGTAGAGAAGAAGAACCACTTTTACAAGCGTCTTTGAAATGTTCTTCACAAGCTTCATCAAGAACGTCAATGAAATTAACGCTCTCGTTTTCAGAAGGCTGCTTAGAAAGTTTACCCAAGTTGAAGACGATTTTATCGTCACCAACTCTCATGATTAATTCGCCCGCGGCTACATCAATGAGAGTGCGACCGGTCCTCAAGAATGGACGTCCAATGATTAATGGAACACGGGGGTCCATCTCGTAGTCAACGACAACAAAATCCGCCGGAAAGGTGAATTTGTCGACACCAACGAAGACGTCTTCGGCTATCCCCACTGGATAAGCAACCGTACGGTTAGCTAATTCCAAAGTCATTCGTGTGGGGACTAGTTCGGGTAGAGACAATTGTTTCCAAACGCTTAGAGGCATTAAGTTGATACTAGCACCTAGATCGGCTAGGGCCATACAATTCTCTACCCCGGGGAACTTGCAGGGAATGAGAAAACGACCGGGATCTCCTAACTTAACTGGAAGTTTTCTCAAAATAACGGCAGAACAGTTCTCATTTAATTGGGTATTGGCGATGTCGAGCAATTTTTCTTTATCACCTAAAAGATCCTTAAACATCTTAGCATATTTAGGCATGTGAGCGAGATCCTCAGCAAAGGAGATGTTGAAATTCAGTTGTTTAAACATTTTGAGAAAGTTAGAAACCTGAATATCATCCTTGTTCTTCAACTTCTCTTTCCTTAACCGTGAGGGATAAGGTATATTGGGTTGAGATGAAGGCTTTGGAATGGAATTCTCACTCACATCCTTAGGTGGTGGAGGGGTGGAAGTAGAAGGTGGAGGGACCGGTTTTGGAACCGAAGGTGTGGTATAAACTTGAGGTATCAGTGGGACATAAGGTGCAGACGAAGGCATAACGGGTGGTATGTCACAAGTAGAAGGAATCTCGGGTCCTTGGTTAGTTGGTGAAGAAGAAGGTTCAACGATGATCTTATCGCTCCTAGTAGTGATGGCATTAACGTTGGCCCTAGGATTGGTCACGGTGTTAGAAGGGAGAGTACCTTGGGGTGGGCCTTGGGGATTAATGGCTTGAAACATTAGCATAAATTTCTTATCACTCGATTCTTGCATAGCATACATGATTTTCTCATGTTCACTCAACTTATCAGTCAACTTTTGAAGAGCCAAGTCCATTGAAGGGGAATTCGTGTTTTGCCCTTGATTTTGAAAACCTTGGTTTGGATACTGTTGATAAGCAATGTTATTATTAAAGCCTTGGTTAAAGTTGTTATTTTGAAACCCTTGGTTTTGCCCATTAAAAGCCCCTTGATTTTGACTATTAAAATTCCCTTGATTGGAGTTATAATTCCTTTGATTATTAGAAGAATTCCCTTGGTAGTTACTTTTGTGGCCTTGGTTCCTTGGTGGGTATTGTGTGTTGTTCAATTAAGGTGGTGGTGGTCTATTATGGGATTGAAAACCGGGTGGTGAAAGAAAGTTATTCGAACGATAACTAAGCAAATTGCGGTCACCTTAAGGACGTGCTTGATAGCCTCCCATAGAAAAGTTACCGTTGGCGGCATACACATTTTCTGGATTGTCATGAGTATAAGGACAGTCTGTGTATGAATGTGAATCCACGCAAATCTCACAAGACGTGGCTATAGCTTTAGCTTGTGGAAATTGGTTAGTGGCTAAAAATTCAATCTTTTTGCTCATTTCGACTATTGCGCGGGACATTTCGGTAATATCAGGGTTTGAAGAAGTAGAAGAAACATTGACTCTCAGGTTTGATCTTGAGGATGCAGATGAATCCCAATTTTTGTGGTGAGTGGTCATGTTCTCAATCATCTCTCTACACTCCTCAGGTCTTCTCTTCATGAATGTACCACCGGCGGCAGCATTAATCGTATCACGATCACGAAAAGTTAAACCATTGTAGAAGGTATCAATCAATGTGACGGGGAGCATGTTATGATTCGGACAACAGTTGATCAAGACATTATAACGTTCCCAAGCATCGAAAAGCGACTCATCAGGTTCTTGAGTAAATCCACTGATTTGGTTGCGAAGACTAGTGACCATAGATGGTGGAAAGTAGCGCGACAAAAAGCGTTGAGTCATGTCATTCCATGTATGAATTGAGTTTTTGGGAAGACGATCAAACCATTTCTCGACATGATGGGATAAAGTGTGTGGAAAAAGGTGAAGACAAAGAAAATCCATGGAACCACCGGAAGTTTTCATGCTTTTGGTGACGGTAATGAACTTGTCAAGATGTTTGTTGGTATCATCATCCGATAATCCGCTAAACTGGCAAGCGTTTTGAACTTGCTGGATCATGTGATGCTTCAACGAAAATTCAGGAGCCGTAATTTGCATCGGCGCAATCGGTCCTCCGCGTCCGTTCATGGTTGGTTGACAAAGTTCCTCCATTGTTCGTTAATCAGGTAGGGGAACATTGTTGTTGTTGTTATTGTTATTCAAATTGGGTAGAGGTGGGTTGTTATTGTTGTTATGCACACCAGCCATATCTAAATCTTCACTAGTCTCGGGCTCAGAATAATTTGAAGATCTAGTACGCATACACCTACAAAAGAAAAAGATACCAAAGAAATAGAGAATATATATATAATCTTTTTGGTGCAAAACTTGGGAAAAGAAATTCTTTTTATAATTTTTTAATGTTTTTGTATTTTGAAAATTTTATATTTTTTAGGATTTTTGAAAATTTTAGTGCTTGAAAATAACGTTCCTAAAAGAACAGATCCCAAAATCCAACGCGTCTCTCACTAAAAACCGTTAATCTTAACAAAAAGAGCCGGCAGCAGCGCCATTTAATACAAGGTTTTTATGCCTCGTATCAAAGTTCGTAGTTATGATCTTTTCGAATTGATTACTAGTAGAAAGTGCGACTCAGTTGTTCTTGGTGCAAAAGAAATGGTTTGATTTTCTAAAACTAATTAAAAGAAAAGGCGTCGTTGAGTAATTAAAATAAAAATAAAGCGAGAAAAGATTAAACTAAAATTAAATGACTTAAAAATTAAATGACACTGAGTTAAAACATAAGACATGAAATCTATAAAATAAAACACCTTTTAAAAAGAAATTAAGAGAAGACAAATTAAAATAAAGTTTACGACAAATAAAACAAATAAGTAAAACTAAACTTAAAGAAATTGACGGGAAAATTAAATTTAAAAATTAAATTTAAATAAAAACTAATTAATTTCGCAATACTAAAAAATCAATTAATTCCACAATTAAAGGCATAAATTCGCAATAAGGGAAAAGGGTAAGATTCCGCAATGAGGAATATGACAAGATTTCGCAACACAGAATTCGCAACTTCAAACAGCAAGATTCCGCAATTATCAAGGATGATGAATTCGCAATACACAAGAAGTACCAATCCGCAATATGTCGCGGAATTAATTCCGTAATAAATCAATGTAGGATTTCGCAATTAAAAAGATTCGAATTCGCAATTGACGAGATGAAGAGAATTCCGTAATTAAGGTCATAAATCCGCAATTTGGGACATGATTTCGCAATGCTCAGTAGATCAAATTCGCAATGAACAAAAAGGAAAAGATTCCGCAATGAAGCTAAGAATTCAAATTCGCAACTTAGAGGGATTCAATTTCGCAATTATGGAAGAATTGCGAAATCGAATCAGGACTTCCTAAAAACTAGGATCTCGGACAAGGACGATTTTAAGCAAGTTTTTAACAACTTTTTGCGGACAACAAGCACAAAAGAACACCAATATGCTACCAATAAGCTAGGGAAATGATCAACTTATAAATCTTCAACACACAAATCAAGAAACACGTAAAGTAAGAAGTTGTATGTGTCGAATGGAAAATTAAGATGAAAGAGATGATGAACACAAGATTGTAACTAATAAGAAAGATTAAAAAGATAAAGATTAAGACAAGATTAAGCTTAAAAGTAAAGGTTTGATTAAAACAAGAAAGATAAAAGATGAAGGATTTCTAGTGAGAGAAAGTTAAGCACTTTCTCTCTCTAAAAAAATACAAAAAAATGAAAAGTGAACTAAATTAACTAGCACTAACTAACTAACACCCTCCTAATGTGTCATTAGGAGGGTATTTATAGGAGAAGGGAAGGTGCATGTGTTGCTTCCTTCTTTCTTTCTTCTCGACTCGATTTAAATGCTTTGTCTTTCTCGACGTCGTCTCAGGATTTGTCGATACAAATTGAATTTGTCTTATAATTTTTTTCTTCTATAAGACTTGAGTTCTTCGACTTCATTAAACTTCCGTCTTTAGACTTTTTCTTTGATAAATCTTCAGAATAGGCCTTGCACTTCCGTTCTTTTTGCATTCTCGATCTTTTGACTTCGTCTTTCTCGATTTCTTCGATAAAAGCCCGTGATAGCCCATGTTTTCTTCCTTTTTCATCTTTTGGTCCTAAAACACAATAAAGACACAAACCACGCATAATTCCGACTTTTACGACATAAAATACACGTTTTGGTCTTGTTATTATTGGAAATAAGTGGTAAAAGGATAAGTGTTTTCACACTTATTAGTTATCGTTGACGAGATAAACTTACCTTTCTTTGAAGTTCGGGTCACAGACTGTTATTTAACTATGAGCCATTGTGCATGAGCTAAAAAACTTGGAATGTTTTTTATATAAGCTCATGCCCGAGAAAAATTAATTTCTCGTTGTAAGGATAAGTTTATCATCGGCGATAAACTTTCCTTTCTTTGATGAACGAGTTACAGTCCGTGATGTGACTATAAGTCCTATACATTGGTAAGCTTTACCGTGAATCCCCTGAGACGCTTGTATCTCTGATATCTGCTTCTTTAGCAACCAAACTCTGAGAGTATCCTTTGTTGAACGGTATACAATGATTGGACCGCTGCGTTCTCGTTGAACATCAACTTAGGTACCTGCATTCTCATTAGGAGTTTGTATGCTTTTACATGGGTTAGCGATATCTATTTTAGAACCGTGTGGGATTTCACAGTTGGCTTTACTTGTGCCAGAGGAGACCTGAGTAGATGATTCACTTGTCTTAGTTGGCAAACATTACCTTTTATAGAAAACCTTAAGTTCAGGCTTAAGTGATGTATCATCCTTTGCAATTTTGTCCCTAATAGTCTTAGTAGAATAGGAGACTATCCTAGTTAAAGGGCACTTGTTTCCTACAAGAGTGAAAGTTCTACCAGTGGGGCGCCACATTTTACCAATAGGTTTGATTTTAGCCACCCACTGGGATTTAAGTCTAGCACGGGAGTTCACTTCATTAAGTAATTTCTTGATACAAGAATCATGATTGGCTTTAAAGACACATTTCCTACATGTTTTACAAGTAGCATATTTAATGTCCGAGTAAGATCTAGAATTCCTAGATGATTGATTGATGCTCCTAGGAAGTGACATGCTACGGTTAGCAGTGTTGGGTAAACTAGAAGGCATCTGACTAGGTTTGAAATTCCTATCTCTTACTTGTGTCTTTAGCTTAGCTTCCCTTAGACCAAAAGTATGGCGAACGCCATTTGAACTAGTTTGTGACGTGTTCTTTGGACTATGTCTAGGGAGACTAGAGGCAATCATGTGATTAGGTCTTGCAGAAGCTGTTTTAGTCACATTGGGCCTAGATAGTGGAGTGATTGGTCTAGAAAGATGAACCATATCAACTTGGGAGGCAACCGCGGTCTCGAGGATTTTGGTCGCTCGGATCTAAATGCAGTTGGTTGTCTAACGAACTGATTTGTAGGCGGTTTCCCCAAAATTGATGGTTTTTCAAGCTTAGTTTCCACACTAGTTCCTTTAGTTTTCCTTAATTCATTTCTCAAAGCAGCTATAGCAAAAACCTTTTCTTGAACCTGAGCCTTTAAAGTCTCATTCTCTTTGACCAATTTATCTTGGGATGCCAATTTAGATTCAAGCAACTTAATTTGTTTCAAAAGATTATCCTTTTCAGCTTTAGAATCTAGAACAGTTTGATCCAATTTTCGTTCAAGAACAACGTTTGACTTTTCAAGTTTTTCAAAATAAGTTTCAAATTTCTCTATTTTCTTTGAAAATTCAATTTTGGCATCCTCAAGCTCTTTGGATTGCGGAGCTAAAATCGTTTCGAGCTCTTTTATATTGGAATCGGAATCAGTTAATAAAGCAGTCATAAAGCATTTATCATGATGTACTAAAGCATTCTGAACAATCTCTCCCCCATTATGACTCACATCGGATGAATCAGAAGTGGTATTTCTATCACTCTTTTCCATCCCATGTTTGTCATAATTAGGTTCAGAATGCTCAAAATGCGGCATTTCATCAGCGTATACATCATAAACAACATTACATTGTACCATGTCCGCAGGCTCTTCGTCATAAACGGGTAAGGTGTCATCAAAAGAGATCTCGTGAACATTCCCTGACGTGCCACTGGTATCATGTTGTCCTCCTGATTCCGTGCTCTTGCCATCGTTAGGCTCCAAGTTGTCAACCGCATGACCATTCTCTTCTTGCATCTGCATCATAGATTCTTGCACTCCATTATCATACGCTTGCTGAAGTCGGGATCTTTCATAAATCAAAGACGAAACTGATGACATTAATTTCAACAGTTTATCACGGAAGTCTTTAACCTCGTTCTGTGTGTATTGAAAAAATGACCGGCGTATCCCTGAATTGTCAGACTTGATGATATTGAATTGGAGGAAAGGCGTGAGTTGTGTCGAAAGAGCCTGATATGCAGTTTCTGATGCAGAGTGATTAAAGTCTTCTTTTTGAAGTTGATCAGCAAGTTGGTGCAAGTTGAGAAATAGTGAATCGATGAATCTATAATGATTTTGACCAAAGAGTGTCACAAATTCGCTTCATCCTTGAACCCATGAAAGAGTGACAAGATGAGACTGAAGTAGTTGAAATGACGTGAGGTTACTTCTTCTAGCGTTGCCTGGCATGGGTTGCAGGTCTCCCTCTTGAACTGTCGATTTCAATGATTTCATTGAATGTCGAAGAAAAATTCTTGGACCCTTGTTTGGTGAAATAAAACGCGGCTAGAAATCGTCAAAGTTTGTCTGAATCCCAAATAACTCAAATCTTGAATTCCGTGTAGAAATAATGTCTCTTAAAGCCGACTCTTTGATATTTTCTAAGAAATTGCGTTATCGTTTAAGCACTTTCGTTTGAAAAATTAAATTTACCCGAGTTTTTCCAATTTTAAGACCCTATTTACTTAAAAGAAAGTAATAATTAGAATAGTAACACCTGAATAATTAAGACCCAATTTTAGACCCTATATATTTTGAAAAATAATGTCTCTTAATTTTTTTCTTAAAAATGGCAACTACTCCCTTGAAAGTTGAGAAAAACACGTGGTGATGAATAGTTCCATTGAAAGTAGGGAAATGCACGTCTTTGTTAAAACCGCCCCCTATATCTGTCTTTGACTTCACAAAAAAAAATCTAACACACACCTAAACTTTGAAACCTCCTCCTAAATCTATCTCTCTCTCCTCACCTAAATCATATCGCCTCAAATAAGATATTAAACCTCCGTCTCTTTCAGCTATTTTCTCTCAACAAACAAAAAAACAGTCAAACCACCATTAATCCGAATCTTATATAAACCGAATACCAAGCTCTTTTTGATTAAAATCACACAAACCCTTTGAAGAAATCAAGAGAGAAACGACTTCTAGATCAATCAAGTGATCTGGGGTAGGTATTTTTACTTTGTTGCATGCGTGTGTTGATTAAACGAATCAAAGAAGGATTATAACAAAATTGTTATTAACTTCTCTTTAAGTTTCGTATATCTAAAGAGAGTGACTCTCGATATGGGTCAGTGAAGAAAGATGGTAAAAAACACAAGATCTTCGAAGATCTTCAAATGTTTAGACTTAATCTGAGATCCTTTAAGTTTTCTGTTTATTTCGATTTTGAAGATGGGGTTAGGTTTGTGGGTGTTTCGAGTCTGTGAGGGTGGTATTGATGTCGAGAGTGGGTTATGGTGTCTTGGAGTCGAGGGTGTTGTTGAATGTCAGTCGAGAGATGAGTTTGTAATTGTGTTTGGAGTCAGGTTTTGGTAAAATCAGTGTGTTGAAGTCAGTTGATTTGAAAACTGAAAATGGATTTGAACAAAAATCAAGTTGTGTTCCAGACTGAGTGTTGGAGTCTTCTGAGTTGTGTGAGAGTTCGAGAGGTTGTCGAGAGCTGTGGGAGTCGAAGGAGTGTTTGAGATATGTAGGTCGAGTCTAATTGGGGTTGGTCTGGTTGGTTTAGTCGAGTCGTGGGTCTGCTTCTAGAAGTCTTGATGTTTTGGTTGAATGAGTTTAGTCTGAGTGTGTTGACTTAGATGGTTCTATCACAATATTTTAAAAGACATCGCAATATTGAAATATTTTTCCATCGCAATATGTAGACTCACTCCATCGCAATCTCTATAACACTCACCATCGCAATATTCAAACTACAACCCATCGCAATATTCAAAAAGACTTTTCCATCGTAATGTCAAAAAAACTCACCATCGCAATGTCTGTAACTCCATCGCAATGACATGGTCGGAATCCGGACAGAGTTTCGTCGCAATGAACCTTAATCCCGTCGCAATCACGACCGCAAAGTGCAATCGCAGCCCACGTCGGAATAAGGGTGTCGGAATAATTTGATCGCAAAGTAGAACCTTATGGTTATTACGATCGAAGTACAAACCTGGTGACGTTACGATCGAAATACGGATCAAAATAAGACAACTTTCTATCGGAATATGACAAAAAAGGTGAATGCATCAGAATAGCCAAAACAGAATGGATAAAAGGAATATAAAAACTTAACAACCTTTTCTGACTACTAAACTTGGATACAAAGACAAAAAAAAGAAACTTTTCAGAACATACAAAAAAACTAAAAAAAACTGATACTTTTGGACACACTGTTTGGACTAGACCAAAAACCTATACCATCATCACAAGATTTATACCAAAATTTATGAAAAGTTGATAAAAAGGAATAAGTGATCAAGACAAAAGGTGGATATAAAAAATGACTAAACTTAAACTTAAACACGCCAAATCAAGAAAAAATAGACGAGAGAAAAAAATTTGTGAAAAAAGAAAAATTTACCACCAAATCAATAGATAAAAACGCTCAAATCCGAGGAATCAACCAAGGCTCTTGATACCAAATGTAGGTCTACGTTTTCTAAGGATTAAGCATGTTATAATTTATCTATTGAGATGGATGGAGAATGGAAGAACTAGTGAGAGAAAGAAGAGAGAGAAATGAGAGAATGAGAGAAATGGTTGATTAAGCGAAAGTGTGTGTAAACACAAAATGACCAACCCCTCCTAACATGATAGGAGGGGGTATATATAGCCCACCCTACATGTGGGCTACATGGGCTATATGGATTACATATAGGATCACGAGCCCATTACTTGAATATATCTTTGGAGTGACCAATCCTTTCTAAATACGTAAAAACGTATTTCCAACATTAATATAAATCCAAAAATTATTAAAAAAATTTAAAAACTTGTAAACTAGTTTATTTTAACCTAAATAAACAGAACAATGAAAGTGAAATTACAAAATACCCCTAATGGGCTAAAACTCAAAACAGTCCAAGCTTAATGGGCTTTTTGGCCCAATAAGCAAAGAGTTAACCAAATAAGCTGAAAAGTTCCAGTCTAGCTTAAAATTCATATTTAAACACAAAACTAGAAAGGCCCAAAAGCTGAAAGTGAGCTTATCACAGCTTAATAAGCAAACAGCTTATTCTTAATGGGCTTTTTGGCCCATTAAGCCATAAGCTAATGCCTTAAGCTGAAATTTAACACACATCCTTCTAATGACCTTATAAAGCTATTTGTAAAAAGAATTTTTGAATAAGCCGAAGAAATAAGCCTGAAATAAGCAAAAGCTCTCTACACAAAACGACAAAATAGTCGTTTTCGAGTTCTAAGCTGTTTCAAGAGCTGATTCTTTTTGCAAAATGTTTTAAATCACTTAACTAAGCTTAATAATCAAAAAGATTTCCAAAAAGCACACTTAATAAGCTGGAAAAAGCAAATAAGCACTTATGAAAAAGTCAACTAAGTTGCTTTTCTAGTCAAACCTAAAAGTCAAAGTCTCAAATGCTCTAGAATAGTCAAATGGGTCAAATAAGGAAGATTGATTACAAAAACAAAGTTGTTGCAAGTCTAAATAAGCTATAATGAGTTATAAATAAGTTTTTAACAAATTATCACTAGCAGTGGCTAGCAGCAGTGGGAAAGGGTTCCCACTGCTTTGACTATTTGACTTGCTGTTTTAGAGAGAACCACTTGGTTTCTTTGGACAATCAAGGCACCCCTACAACCAGTGAGTTGTAGGGAGTCACAATCAAGCAGAATAACACAATTACACTCAGCCAATTAATACAGTTTAATCAAACAGTCACCAGATCTAGCATAGACATGGAAAATAAGTAGTTATAAAAAAATAAGCAGATTAAGCAAGAATAAGCCAACCAATCTTAACCAAAAGCATACACATGCTATAATAAACTTAAATAAGCAATTCTAAACTTTTTTCATGCACTAGTTTAAAGATTTGAACTAGTTTCAAGCTAATTCAAGTTACTAATGAACAATAACAGGCAAGAACTAGTTTTGTTGAACTACTTGACCATAAATCCAATTTCAAGGCCTTATATCTATTACTCAGGTTACAAAAACTATGTTTTAACACTTGTTAGCCCTAGTCTAGTAGTAAGTCCAGGTGTTCACAAGATCTCAGTCAAAAATTACCTAGAACAATCTAGTTAAGCCAAGATTTTAGATTTCATGTTTAAGAACACAAGAGCAGCAAATATAAGCATACAATCACCCAATTATCATATACAAACTCAAACAATACCCAAACACCTACTCATACTCATGCAGATTAGAACCAAATAGCAATCCCAAACACCATTAATACTGTTTAAATACAACTTTAACAAAGTAAAAGTATTCTCAAGACTAAATCAAGCTCAAATAAGCATCATAACATCAAATATATGAACTAAGAACCAAGTTACATGCATAAAAACACACATACACTAGCAGACCACAAAAATCACTTAGAACCAAATTCTTGACAGATTTTACAAGAAAAGAGGACAAACCTCATGAATGCACATCCACACTCACGAATTTTAGAGCTTTTGTGGTAGCTTAACAACCACAAGCTTCAATAAGCTGCTAAGAACAACAAGATTAGCAACAAACAGATTATATGAAGAAAAATGAAAACAAGCATATTTCTTCCAATTTTGTTCCCCACTCCTTGAATCCTCCCTAGCCACAAGTCTCACCTCACCTTAATAAGCTCCTTATCAGGGTGGTATGATCAGCTTATGACCCAAAAGCTTCAAGTGTTTGAACTAAAGATCCAAAAGAAAATCAGATTTTTGAAAACCTTTGAACAAATTTGCAATACTTAAAACCAAACTCTTGGAACTTAAAATCACAAACTTTGAACAATAACAACAAGAATAAAAGATTGGAACTTGGAATTCGTCACAAAATCAAATACTTTTTCATTCACATAGAAATAAGGCTTTATAGATTTTTAACCTAGGAATCCAAGAACAAAGTGAAATGTTGTAACCCTAATGGCTTATATAGGCTACAATGTATGCTAAGAAGCTGATATAATACTAGAAACCCTAATGGTGAACTTCCAAGAATGCCCTTGAAGTTTGAAAATACTTGAGCTCATGTGAAGGAAGTTTGTTTGATGCTAGCCGGTGCCAATTTGATCCAAGGGCCTCAAATAAGCTTAAGAATGAAGCTTGATTGTGGGTGGTTGATTCTCTGTGTAAATTTTGTCTTGTTCTCAACTTTGTAGCAGGGGACGTATCATGTGAGCTCTTGGGGTGAGGTGGCAAGTATTTGTGAGTTGGGTTTTGTTTATAAGAGCCTTAATCATAAATCTGGAGGTGATTATGCTTTAATTGTTTCTCAAACAAAAATCCTTAATTTGTGTTCTTGAGGGAATAGTGGAGTGCTTAATCCAGTTTTGTTTTGAAATAATGTTTAGCGCGTTTTCATAATAACTAATTAAGTAAGTTATTAACCCAGCTGAGTGGATTAGTGAGGTGGCAAATTGGTGAGTTTTGATTGGTTGTAAGAAGTGAGTGGGACACGATTGGTGGTGTGATCAAGAACACGCCGAGAGCCTTGGGGCTCTCGGTTTGTGTGTCGGCCGAACAACCAACCCGAAACAAACCCTTAATTTAACCCCCTTGATCATGTGACATGTTTTTAATCCATGTTTTTATTTAATTACTGTTCATAATCGAATTAACTAAATAAAAGAAAAAAACAAAAGGGTTTACTGATTACCGAATGCGTGAAAAGGTTGAAGAAGAAAAACACGAACACAATCTTGGAATCGATTAGCTAAAAAATCAAACAATCACCCCTTTGGTTGTGATGATGCCGTCGGCCACAAGAGAGAGGAAAAAGGAGTAGGGTTTTTGATTTCTTGAAAATTCTCTGTGAATGAAAAGGTTTATTCCTTTTTGTTTATTTCTTAAAAATGAAACGGGTTTGGCCCGTTTCTTCTATTTGTGTCGCGGCTATTATGGCCCACAAGGGAAAACCCGGATTCTTCCCGTGTTCTAATTTTACGTGCTCGTATTCTCGTGTTTTAATAGTTCGTGTTATATTTAATACTTGAACATAACGATATAAATCGTATAATATTAATTAAGTACGTAATTACATGTTCGTGATTATAATTATTATTGGTAATAATTATCGTGTACTAACACGTATTTAATACATAGTGTAATAATAATACGTACATAACTTCTGAATTTACTAATCGTGACACGTGTTCACGCTATAAAAGGAAAGTTTTCAAATCTACGTACGTTTACTAAGTGTATTGTTCATGGTAAAAGCATGCGGGTTTACGACTATTCCCCCTAAAAAGAATAATGTCCCAGAATTATAGATAAAATAAGCTGAAAGAGGAACATACCCGAATTCAAAATATGAATTGAGGGTAAGAAGCCCGGATAGACTCCTCTGTTTCCCAAGTGGCTTCCCGCTCGGTATGGCCCCTCCAAAGGATTTTGACGAATGGAATCGTCTTCTTCCTCATGACTAGTTCTTGCCTGTCATGAACTCATTCAGGTTCCTCTATGAAAGTAAGATCTTCACGAATCTGTTCCAGAGGCCACATTGTATCAGCAGAAGGAATCACCATGGATCCAGCAAAGGTTGAGGCTATTACTAAGTGGCCAAGACCAACATCAGCGACTGAAGTTCGCATTTTCCTAGGATTAGCTGGTTACTACCGTAGGTTCGTAGAAAACTTTTCCCATTTAGCACTGCCATTGACCAAACTGATGCGGAAAGGGGAGAAATTCGTCTGGAGTGAATAAAGAGAGAAGAGCTTGGAAGACCTAAATCATAAATTAGTATTTGCACCGATTCTTACTCTCCCATCTGGTACAGGTGGATTTCAAATCTACAGTGATGCGTTAGGGAAGGGACTTGGCTGTGTTCTCATGCAACATGGGAAAGTGATTGCGTACGCTTCACGGTAGCTTAAGCCTTATGAGGAAAATTACCATACGCATGACTTGGAACTTGCAGTAGTCGTGTTTGCATTGAAGATATGGAGGCACTACTTATATGGAGAATCATTTGATATCTTCACAGACCACAAGAGCCTGAAGTACATCTTCACTCAGCGTGAACTGAATATGAGATGGTTAGAGCTGTTGAAGGACTATGACATTAATCTACAGTATCATCCCGTCAAGGCGAATGTAGTGGCATATGCACTTAGTAGAAAGTCTGGTATGATAAACGACATTAAAATTAAGGAGGAAATTATAAGAGACTTGGAGCGACTAGACATCAAGATCATGAGACGTGGACAACACGGTTACTGGGCTAATCTTAGAGTGGAACCTGAGTTACTCTCTAGGATCAAGAAAGCTCAGAAGGATGATGGTTAAATTTGGGCGATCATTCAGAACTTAGAATAGCAGACGGAGTTTCAGTTGGATGACGATGGTATCTTATGGCAGGGCACTAGACTATGTGTTCCTGATGATCTTACACACAGGGAAGCGTTATTAGCTGAAGCTCATAGCTCCCCATTCTCCATTCATTGTGGTTCGAGCAAGATGTACCATGACATCAAGCAATACTTATGGCGGAGTGGTATGAAACAGGATGTTGTTACTTACGTCTCCAAATGTCTTACCTACCAGCAGGTTAAGATCGAGCATTAGCGGTCTAGTGGTTTACTACAACCGTTAGACATTCCAGAGTGGAAGTGGGACAAGATAACCATGGATTTTGTTACCGGTCTTCCGCAGACAAAGAGGAGGCATGATGCGATTTGGGTTATCGTTGATCGACTTACTAAGTCAACTCATTTCTTACCGATCCGCAAGGATGATCATTCAGAACTTAGAATAGCAGACGGAGTTTCAGTTGGATGACGATGGTATCTTATGGCAGGGCACTAGACTCTGTGTTCCTGATGATCTTACACACAGGGAAGCGTTATTAGCTGAAGCTCATAGCTCCCCATTCTCCATTCATTGTGGTTCGAGCAAGATGTACCATGACATCAAGCAATACTTATGGTGGAGTGGTATGAAACAGGATGTTGTTACTTACGTCTCCAAATGTCTTACCTGCCAGCAGGTTAAGATCGAGCATCAGCGGTCTAGTGGTTTACTACAACCGTTAGACATTCCAGAGTGGAAGTGGGACAAGATCACCATGGATTTTGTTACCGGTCTTCCGCAGACAAAGAGGAGGCATGATGCGATTTTGGTTATCGTTGATCGACTTACTAAGTTAACTCATTTCTTACCGATCCGCAAGGATGATCCGGTCAGAAAACTCGCCGATACTTACAAGAAGGAGATCATGAGACTTCACGGTGCTCCATCAAGTATCGTCTCAGACAGAGATCCTTGTTTCACTTCATGATTCTGGAAGAGTCTGCAGAAAGCTTGGGGTACAAAACTTAAGCTTAGCATGGCTTTTCATCCTCAAACAGATCAGATCGGAGCGAACGATTCAAATATTAGAAGACATGTTGAGATCATGTGTGTTGGAATGGACAGGAGATTGGGACGATTACATCTGTTTGGTAGAGTTTGCATACAACAACAGTTGGCATGCTAGTATTAACTGTGCTCCATTCGAGATGTTGTCTAGAAGAAAGTGTCGCGCCCCAATCTTCTGGGATCAGGTTGGTGAGCGAACACTTTAAGGACCAAAAATGATCTAGTTGACCAACGAGAAGGTCGCTGTAGCTAAGCAGAAACTACAAGAAGCACGTTCACATCAGAAGAGTTATGCCGAGAAGCATCATAGGGACTTACATTTTAACGTAGGAGATCATGTTTTTCTTAAGGTATCACCACCACGTGGTGTTAGACGTTTTGGAATCTAAGGGAAACTCAGTCCTCGATTCATCAGACCGTTTGATGTCATCGAGCGATTCGCTGAAGTATCTTATCATTTAGCGTTACCTCCTCAGCTTTCTCACGTTCATGACGTTTTCCAAGTGTCCTTACTCAGAGGGTATCTTATCATTTGTCCAAATGGGTCGAAGCTAAAGCTTTGTCCACGAATGATGCTCGAGTTGTGGTGAACTTTTTGAAACAACTCTTTGCTAGGTTTGGAACTCCGCGGGCTATTATAAGTGATCGTGGGACCCATTTTTGTAATGAACAATTTGAAAAAGTTCTAAAGAAATATGGTGTCACTCATCGACTTTCGACAGCTTATCACCCTCAAACGAGTGGTCAAGTGGAGGTTTCAAACCGAGCTCTTAAAAGGATTTTGGAGCGTTCTACTGGTGAGAATCGCACTTCATTGTCGAATAAATTGGACGATGCATTTTGGGCTTTCCGTACGGCTTACAAGACGCCAATTGGTTGTACACCATTTAGGTTGGTCTACGGAAAAGCATGCCACTTGCCAATTGAACTCGAACATAAGACGTATTGGGCTCTTAAGCATTGTAACTTTGATTTGAGGACCACGGGTGATCATCGCAAGGTTCAATTGAATGAACTAAGTGAATTAAGGGATCAAGCTTACGAAAATTCTTTGATCTATAAAGAGAAGACTAAGAGGATTCATGACTCTAAGATCAAAAACCGCATTTTCAATGTTGGTGATCAAGTCCTCTTATTCAACTCTAGACTTAAGATTTTCTCGGGCAAGCTTAAATCCCGTTGGTCCGGACCATTCACCATTACACAAGTTTTCCCTTATGGCACCGTTGAGCTAGCTCAAAAAGACGGGCCTAACTTTAAGGTGAATGGTCATCGTGTGAAACACTACTTTGGAGGGGACATACCTACGGATGTTGTCCCGGATCTTCAAACTTTCCCTAAGGACCAATGAATGCGGGGATCGAGTCGAGCTCATGACTCGGTTAACAAAAACGAGGTGCCTTGTGGGGGAGTCCCATACATTCTATCTTATTTCTATTTTCTAACACTAATAAGGCTTGATCTTTCAAGCTCGTGCTCGTGTTTTGTTGTGTTGTGAATCTTAGGTATGACCCTAATCATTGAAGACTCTCGTGTTCGGTTTTTGCCGGTCCACTTGATCTTCCATTCTTTAAATGCCAAAAAGGGGCACACTCTTTATCCTTTGATTATTATCGACTAACGTTTTATCTTGAGGCATAATTAATAAACGGCTTATAGATTTGCGTGCTCTTACCATGCTAGGATTTTGCATTAGACTCTTCGTGTTTTAGCAAGGGGTGTTACTCTTGAGCTAAGAAACATTGAGGACAATGTTTGGTTTTAGCATGGGGAAGTCAATCGATATAATCGCTTGCTATTGCTTTTGTCGTGTCTAAACGTAATTGTTTTTCTCGTTTTTCATAAAAATTTTAAATTTTTAGTGTTATTTTTAAGTTTTAATAAATAAAATAAGTGCTTTTGACACAAATGTAGGCTTTCCGTTGGTGACAATAAAAATAGTTTTTGACTCGACTCGGTTTTTACCTTAGCTTTTCCTTAACGTATTTGAATTAAGTTTTGATATGCTTTTATATAGGGAGATTTAGAACGCGAAAGTCTTAATTCATACGGGTTAAGAACAAGAACTTTTCGCAAGTTCCTATAATTGATCCTAGAAAGTCGTTTATCAAGGGAACTTTAAAACGCAAATTCTAAAACTTGAAAAAGTATAAGAAGATGCAAGATCCTATAGATGACTTGAAAACCCAAAACTTTGATTTAATAGGCTAAGTATCCATTGATTTCACATTTTTGAAATTTTACAATATGGAGAACAAGAGATGATAGAGTTCAATCATAAGTTTTTAAAATTAACTCTTCTTTGTGCAAGTATTTTTGTGTTTGATTTAATCTCCTCGTATTTATTTTCCACACTTGAATAATATTTGCTTAATAAATGAAGTTTTTAGCGGTTTAGGCTTGATATCTAAACTCGTAACTACTTCTTTTTCTTCCCTTGTAATTAAAGTGAGAACACATTAAGGGTGTCAGCGTCATGGACTTTTGATCATGGGATTGCGGAAATTTGGCTTACTATACATATGATATTAATAAAGAAGAATAAATAAAAACATATTCTCTAGGAGCCTTCGGGTAGGAGTCATGTAGCACTAACCTTGTCTTTAGAGCCTTAGGGTGTATGGCAAGGGGACGTGTTGAATAAAAATTGCTTCATCATCATGAGCCATAAGGTGGGATGGTGATGTCAATTCCCTTATTTTTGTCCAAGGAGCCTTCGGGTGTGGATTTTAAATAAGGAGCACAATTGCATCTTCAAGAGCCACAAGGTGATATGATGTAGTTGTTGCTAACTCCATTAATATGGTCATAATTGACTTTGGAGGTTTTATTTTTTCTTTTAAGTAGTCCTATTAGCCAAATTTCGGGTCCGGGGATTTATCCCTCAAATCGTGTTAAGTTATCCTTGATGTGGGCTTTCTTTAGTGACAACAGTTTTTGAAGTCGAGGTTAGGTTTTGAGTGTTTAGTTTACACCGTTCTTGCCTTCATTTTTGGAATAATAAATATCAAATAAGTCAAATGAGCCTTTGGGTGAATGACCAATAAAATCTAGAGATACAATTAGGAATAATAGGAGATTGAGTTTAACACAAATTACTTGTATGAGTTGGTTTAATTTTGGGGCTTATGATTGACAATGATCTTGTTTTTACACTTGGCTTGGAAAAGTGAAAAGTCGGGGATGATGAATCTATTTGAGTTTTATGATCCTAAAAGTTATTTTTCAAATAATGAAAGCAATACATTATGTCTTTGCAAAATAAAGTGTTAAAAGGTTGAATAATGGTGTAGATAGTGTCTTATTTTATCATTGCGTGAGGACACGGCAATTGCTTAGCAAGGGGGAGTTTGATATGAGTGTAATTACTCATATCATTTGTATCTAAAAACAATAAATAAATGCATAAAATGTATTAAAAATGCCTTGTATATGCTTGTTTGTTGTTTGATGTGTGTAGGTACCAAAGATCGTGAAAACCGGCAAAAACGACACGAGATTGAAGAAAAGATCAACAAAGCCAATTTCGAGCTCGACTTTAGTGGATTTAACTCCTATGAAGCTAAAATAAGCTTGTGGGTCCCACATTGGACTATTGGGCTCAAAAACCCATTAACAAATCAAGTTATCCATTTGTTTCAACATTAGCCCATCAAAAGCCCGTTTTACTTCTAACATTGGGACGGCTTGAGTCTTAAATGGGCTACAAGCCAATTACCGTTTCAAATAAGTGAAGATTGGATATCTAATCCCATTTGGTCAAAACAAGGAATAGATAAACGTTCATTTTGCAAGATTACATACGTTTATTCACCACACACACACTCGTTTATTATTATTTTTCGATACTTCCTAAGTTTTCTCTCATCCCTCACCTCACCTCACCAAATAAACCAGTAACTTTTCATCCAAACCCTAATCAACCATAAGTAAATAAATTGGGGGTTTTTATCACACGTGTGATTCACACAATGAGAATTAAATCCCCCATGTTTTTGGAAGGAAGAAGTGGGAGAAGCAGCGACGTGGCAACAGTCTATTGGCTGTGACAGCACCATACCTTCAATCCTCCAATAATAAAAGGAAACCTCAACACATAACTAGCACAACTAGCACACTCGGATGCCACGTTGGCGATCCGTGTGCTAGTTGGCTCATCTCTGCCTTCAGATCAAAACTGACAAGAGAGAGAAGAAGAGTAAGAAGATCCAAGGGCTAAACATCAGTCTTCAACAACAACCCTCACCTCTCCTTCAAGTATAAATACCCCTCTTTTTCTTCATGTAATGCATCCCATTTTTAGCTTAGAATTATAATGTTAAAATAGTGGTAGGATTTATTTTTCTTTTAATGTTTTGTAATGAATTTCAGTTTTGAATTAATAAAATTAATTTCAGTTTTGCAAACGATCTTTTATGTGTTCTTATTATTCTCGCATTGAATTTACAGTTATAATACTATTCCACTGATTTTATTTACTATAATATAAGATTGAACTTGTAAGCTTTTTAATAGCTTATTAGTTTAAATTGAGTTAAGTTTGGGAATTGGTTTATCCTACTGATAGATCGAGAAATAATGGTGGTTCGATATATGTTCGAGATTCGAGATGGTGGCGTGTTTGGAGTCGTGAATGTTTCTTAGCCAGCTCAGCGTTGCGTTACTGCCCAAAGGTTTTCTACAATAGGTTTGATACTACTTAATATTCATGTTATTTATATTTTAGATTAATTTGTTTAATTGTTTGCATTACTTGTTTGATAAATGGTTAGTGATTTAAACTGATGATTTGTTTTAGTTTAAATGAATCTGAGTGATTTAGGGATGATTTGTTTAGTGTGTTAAAATAAGTAGTGTTATTCGGTTTGGTTTACTTAATCTGCTAGCTTTTAATTGGTTAATTTTAGAGTTATACATTGCATTACATTGATTATAAGTTTGATTTAGTTTAACTGTTTCAATTGTATAACTAAGCTGCTGATATTAAATAAATAAAGAGATAGATGAACTGGTACTTGATGTCATGGCTTTGTAGGCTGTTAGATTGGAATTTCTGTGCTATTTAGAGTTTTTAGATAAGTTGATTCTAATCTGATTTTTATTTTCAAGCTAAAGCTTAGATAATTCTTAACTGGAATTTGAATTAAACTAGTTATTATAGTCTGTTAGCTGTTAACTAAATCTGCTAGTATTTTTAAGAATGGAGTGTTATTTTGTTAAAGCTTTGATCCGATTTTGTCACTAGCTGATTTAGAGTCTTAGTCTGCTTGCTTATGAGTCTATCAGAATTTACACATCAATTGTGTAACTGACATGATTTTTCTGTGCACATGCCTGCTGAATCTATAATTTCCTGTTTAAGTAAGTAGTCTTGATTTTTTTTGCTGATATTGCTTTAATATTGATTGCCTGTTGAATTTTGACATTGCTGTAATTTAGTTTGGATTGTTTTGTTGATCACAAAAGCCATCAGATACAACTGGTTTGATGGTTCAAAGTCTGCTTTCTATCAGTCTTCAAAAGAGTCGCCTCCTGTGATTGATTTTAATATTTTAACACCCCCAAATTTACACGCAGCGGAATATATCTTTGGGTGCTAAACAATGGCATAAAAACACACAATTTATAAAGAACGACTCGAAAAGAGACGTTTCAAAATTATCGTTCCTAAAACATTTATCAGAGTAGCGTAGTCCCAAGTAATCGTTACCAAAAGACAAGTGAAAACAACATATTAGTTTGTTTTAAAAAAAAAGGAACGATAAATAAATCAAAGAGTGTGAACAACAAAAGCAGTGTACAACTTCATTCTCGTGACCTCCAAGCCTCCACTTCTTGATTACCTGAAATACATGTGAGTAAAACAATCAGCAAAAATGCCGAGTGAATCTATAGGTTTATGAAATCAATTTGAACACAAGCAAAGATTATAAGTTTGTGGCATGCTTATAAGCATCAAATAATAATTTGCATCAACAATGATAATTGTATATAGCATAAATTGCAATAAGCTCATGGAACCGAGCCCTTAGACACTCCCATATCAGTCTAATAAGACGAGAGATTTATTAATTGTCGGTTACCTCTAGATTTTTGGTACATTGCCGTATACCTGACTTCTCAATACAATATGTCCAAACAGTGTGGAGGTCGGGCCTAAGCTTCTATGACAAGTCCACAAAAACTGAACCGGGGCGGCTTCCCCCATAGATCTATTAATTGTACTAGCGGTTAACCCATCATAGGTTAATTAACGGTCCATAATTGAGGTTTTAACAAAGGCAATCACTTAATGCAATTTAAAGGCAACCACGGGTCCATTCATAAAGGGACAAAGCATACCATAAAAATCTTGTGTTCTAAGTTTATAAAACATGTATTCCCCCTCGTGGGTTTAAAATCATTTAATAACTAGTATAAAACGAGGCTATAGACTCACCTTAGTACTTATAGTAGTTGAAGACGATCGCCGACGATAGTAGATGCCCGAAAAACACGACAACCGCAACCTAGCAAATAAGGTGCGTACATTAATAATAGACTCGAGAAATAAATGATACTTAATAAAATCAAACTCAAGTATAAAATCACGACAACTCGAGAGAAAACGATGCAAGTGGTTCTATTATACTCTCCTATATATTCATTTTATTATTATATGCCTTTAATAAAAATCTGCCGGAACATACCGAATGTCCAAGCCGTTTTCCCATACTTAAACATATCAAATTTTCATGATACTACTCAGAGAACTCACTTACTATATGTAGAAAGTCCTCCCAAGACCCCATCAAAAGATTTTACTTCTAAAGTTCCCTGCCCGACTCATCTTTGAATCACAAAATCCGGACAGTTTAGCGACCTTGACTTACGAAACCATTTTGACCATTCTAAACAACTCCATTTGTAAAACCGCCACTTGATTCTAAAAATAGACTCAAAATACTAAACTTGGAGCCTGAGAACAGCCCTTGAATCATTTTGAAACTCATTTTATAGTCCCCGAGATTCGATCCAAATATCGACAACAATTTTCGGATTGTGTCGACACTCGTCTCCCGGTACACGAAAATCAAACTAGTGTATCTTCCACCTCGTTTGGAGTTGGAAGGCCTACTTTATATGAAATCGAAGCTAACGAAATTATCTACAACCCTATCCAAATAGTTAAATGATTATCAAATAGTAAGACCCCCGAAAACAGCCTCAAACCTACTGCCCAAAATCACCTTACAAAATCTCCCACAAAATCATGTTTTTGATCAATTCCAACAACTTTTGTCATCAACCTAAGCCCCTAATATCATCATAAACCATTCCTAACACTTGTATCGTCCTCAAAATCAAAAACCCAAAAATTAAAAATCAACTTTTTAACAAAAACATAGCATGAAAATCTTTTGATTATCACTAGTAACACATGCATACAACAAATTTGGATCAAAAATAACCAACTTTTCTTGAAAAATTTATATGGTTGCATGTATGAAAATTTTATACCAAATTGTAGCCCTTTGAAAATGGAGGATGGGACTTTGCTTGGTTTCTCTTGGATCAAGCTAGAAAAATTTTGATCATGGTGTTTGTGGTGTTAATGGTGGATGGCTAAAAACAAAGGGAGAGGAGAAAGATGGTTGTTTTTGTTTTATTGAGTTTTTAATAAAATATAGATAGTGGAAATTATATGTATAGTGTAAGGTTAGGGTAGTTTTTGCCAATTTGTGATAGTTTTGGTCCAAAATGTAAATATTAGTTAAAAAGCGGGAAATGACTAAAAGTCAATTTTACAAATATTTACGGGACTCGGGTTTCGTAAAAATACTTAAAAGTTTAAACGCACACGAAAAATAATAATATAACGACTCGATACGTAATTAAAACGATATCGTCGAAAATATTAATTATCGAAACGATCGATAATAAAATATAAAATTTTAGGCATCCGTCGGTATCGCGATCACTAGTAGTCCTCGTTACTAATCAAAATAATAAAATATAATGTTTAATATCGGTTTCAACTTAAACCGTTAAACATAATAATATTTACGTTATAAAATACTTCAAAATAATTGAAAGTAGAATTAAATTATGACCTTATTTTTAAGGGTTTTACATCCTCACCACCTTAAGGGAGCGACGTCCCGGCGCTCAACTCGCCTCACTTTCGCCAATGCGCATTAAAGTCTCAATAAATATCGTCGTTGAAAGTCAAATGATATTACATAATATGTGTTCTACATGATCGGACGTCATCGGGTGATGCCGTCTCAAGTTCTGACAACTTACGATCATTTGACTAGATCACACACCATGTAAGTACATAAAAGAAAAGGTCGAACATAAACATCGAGTATAGATCTCCACCGTTAATCATCGAGAAAACCTTGAAAGAACCCTTGATAATAACTACTTGATCTCAAGAGTCTTTCCACTTGCGGTGTCGGCTTCAACATACTCCTCGAGGTCGTAACGAGTTTATTAACTCCATTCATTAAGAGATTCGGTCCTCAATATTCCACGAGTACACGCATAAATCCTGGTGACACTTATCGTTTCTTCTTATACACTGCTTCCCGAGATTCATTTTAGACTCAAAATAAAATAGTGATCTTCAATACGAGGAACAGAACGAGATAAAAATGAATTCAATAAACGCATAAATGGACAAGATGTGGTAAAATGATTTAAGATTAACGATCGACGAGGAATCTCGAATCACGTAACCGTAAAATATAATAATTCGCAATACTAGAATGAGAGCGAAGAATGAATTAAATATTAACATTAAAATAACGTTTGTCACAATTATCCGTCCCGGATTTGGTATTACCTTAAAACTCAATTGAGATACTTTCTTGATAAAGATGATATATTAAAAATAGAAGTTAAATAGCTTCATAATTTATTTTGGTTGTCTTAAGAAACTTTGAAACAATGACATGAGTTTTATTAATTAAATTCGTATTGATGGTTACAATTAGAAAATGTAATTTCCAAATTAAATCATTGTTAGGAATATAAATTAAACCGGTAATTTTCATTACATTAAAAATAAAGTATGATAAGTCAATTAGTTCAAAAGATAGAGCATAATTTCATTTTAAACATTAGTTTTAGTTATACAAAATATGATGTATAAATTTGACCTTTTACTTGTGATGGTTATTTCGATAATTGAAAATCATTAGAAAATGTAGACACGTTCCATAAAAAAATTTATAATACTTTGTAGGAATACATAAAGGTGTTAATCATTCCAAAATAAATATGGGTTACATTCGGGTTTCGAAATGTGACAAGATAACAAATGAATCTATACGAATGGAAATAATAGTCAACAATTAGTACGAAATCAATGGTACAAAAGGGGACGAAGCAAATGTCGTATAAATTCTTAAAGAGAATAATAATATAAAGGCGTCGATGGTAAGACGATAAGAAATAATAGATTAAACAAGTTGTCAAATTTGGTTTGTGCGGTCGATGGTTCACCAATATCAGCTCGTTAACTTAGCGGTGGCCGTTACACGATCGGAAATAAGATCCATACAAAAATTTTAATAAAAGGAAATTCCTAATAATCACTTGTAATTAAAGCAAATCAAAGAACGATGTTAGTGTTTAAAGAGAGAAGTCAAAGAACGGTTCACAAGAGTGGATTTCGAGACAAACGAGAGTGACGGACGTCATCCCGGATATACGGAAATCACTCTAATGATAATTCATTATTCACGTGCGAAGACATTCCAAAGATCTACCCAGTCGCATAAAGAAGATTGGACATGAAGGAAGGATAAAACATCGAGACTTTCAAGTCATTTATCAACAGTCAGTAATTAAACGAACGGTCAAAAGAAATCAGTTATAAGACAAAATGAAGTAACAAGTGAAAAAGCGATCGTCGAGTAAAAACGTATTCGTAAGCGCGTAATTCGTTCAAGAGAAGGTAAGAAAACGTATGCGGATGCTTAGAAATTGCGCTAGTTGCATGAAATATAAAGGTTTTTAAAACTACTTTTCACTTTATTTCATTTTATTTATCTTTATCATAATACAAGTAAAAAGTTGATTATTATCAAGATTTTTAAGATGACTACTATTCAGCCTAGCATGGCTCCTTCTAAATTAGACATAGGTGATCAGGCCATGTATAATCTAGGAATAGCAATGCAGTGCTCAGTTTCGTCGAAAAGTATTATGTTTCTTATGTTTATATATAAACCATGCCATTTGTAAAATGGAATTTAAAAATAGTTTATAATTTATAGGATACAAGTAATTGGCGAGATTTTTAAGCAATAACTCAAATGTTATAAAAAATATTTCATAATATCAAAGTAAAACAATTTATGAAAATAATTGTAATAAAAATGTCAATTAAAATTATAAGGTGACATTTTTATGAAGTATATAATAACCAAAGGTTTGCAAAAAGTTGCAAATAATAGCTTATAGGAAAACCAATGAAATGGTCACGAGTTATTAAGGTTTTCAAAGGGTTATAAGGTTTAGACGAAAACGTCATGAGATACGCGATAAGAATGTCAACGAAGAATGTGAAGGCAAAACTTCAAAACTCAACTCAAATCAGTGGAAGATTAGGAGAAAATAAAAATAAAATAACATCGAATGACAAATGAGTCATATATATAAAAAGAATAAATCAATCCATATGTGTATTCTATGTAAGATACTAGACACAACATGCTTTTAAGAAAGTATATTATTCATTTTCAAATTACACCATTAATCCGGTAATTGCTAATCCTAAAATATTTCTATTTTTAAACATTTTCACATGCGACTAGTATTAGTTAGTTGTAAAATAATATTCGTTAAAATTTTACGATCTCAAATGAACTCAAAACTGCTTAGAAACGTTTAAAACCCATGTTTCGAATTTTCTATCAGATTTGACTTTTAAATATGAGCCGATTAACTGACCCGATAAACGACATTTCCAAGAATCGGAGTCTAAAGCATTTTGATGCAAAACGACGTTTCAGACGACTTTCTAGTTTTACCCGAGACCTGAAAACCAATGTAAAATGACCAAAATACCCCTGCAAGTTCTGTGCAGGTTTGACTTTTTTTTTTAAAAACGCAGGTTTTACTTTTAAGTTTTGACCTGTTTATACTGCCCCTACAGTTTCTGCATAAAGTGTATTTTTCGACACTTCTTAACGGCTCAAAATATATACATATATACACACATGTCTTGTGGATTTTATAACAACGAAAAATAAATCTCGTAATGAGCATCAAATAAAATATAGCATGATGAATGACAGAAAATGCTTCAAGGTATTCAACACGAAATTTAGGAAGCAAGACGGTGAAAGACGTTCGTAATTTAGATTTCAAAATGCAATGTAGGCAAATCTCCTTGGTGCCACGATTGTCAAAAACACAAAACATAACAAGAAAAGAATGGAACATTAACATGCTACACTCCGGGAGCGAGAAGGTTAATGAAAAACAAATGATACAATTTTATATAAGTAAAATCGTATTCCAATTCTAGCGCCATAATCTAGACGATGATTTATAAAATGACGATGACGTTACCGAGATATAAGTGAACAATACACTTCGGAGTCGATACATATAAATGTCAATAAATAGCGGTTAGTCTATTCCAAGGACACATTGAGCTACACAATGGTCTAGAAATTACGTTAAAATACGTCCAAGCACAAATAGCCGGAAGACGATTTGAATATCTATATAGATATCACAAAGGGTTAAACAATGAAAGTAACGCGCGCAGATGAAGGTATGTAAGGTCATAATATAAAATTTTTGCAATAAAAGCAATTTAAATACTTCAAAAATAAATACAGAAAGATCTTAAAAATTCATTGTATTTATTTAAGTTAATCATTAATAAGTGATAAACTTTTATCGAAAAGTTTAACGACATAAATATATATCGATAAAGGATTATAATATTTATTTAGAAATACTTAGCAATAAGGCATACATAATAGTGTATACTAAAGTTGTAATCCCAGAAGTAGCTTGAACCTGAAGTCACGCGAAATCATGTGCACCGACTCTTTGAAAAATAAATCCGACAGTTATAGTTTAGGTTTTTAGAAAAAGACCTAGTTCTCTATAACTCATGGCTCTGGTACCAATCTTTAACACCCCCAAATTTACACGCAGCGGAATATATCTTTGGATGCTAAACAATGGCATAAAAACACACAATTTATAAAGAACGACTCGAAAAGAGACGTTTCAAAATTATCGTTCCTAAAACATTTATCAGAGTAGCGTAGTCCCAAGTAATCGTTACCAAAAGACAAGTGAAAACAACATATTAGTTTGTTTTTAAAAAAAAGGAACGATAAATAAATCAAAGAGTGTGAACAACAAAAGTAGTGCACAACTTCATTCTCGTGACCTCCAAGCCTCCACTTCTTGATTACCTGAAATACATGTGAGTAAAACAATCAGCAAAAATGCCGAGTGAATCTATAGGTTTATGAAATCAATTTGAACACAAGCAAAGATTATAAGTTTGTGGCATGCTTATAAGCATCAAATAATAATTTGCATCAACAATGATAATTGTATATAGCATAAATTGCAATAAGCTCATGGAACCGAGCCCTTAGACACTCCCATATCAGTCTAATAAGACGAGAGATTTATTAATTGTCGGTTACCTCTAGATTTTTGGTACATTGCCGTATACCTGACTTCTCAATACAATATGTCCAAACAGTGTGGAGGTCGGGCCTAAGCTTCTATGACAAGTCCACAAAAACTGAACTGGGGCGGCTTCCCCCATAGATCTATTAATTGTACTAGCGGTTAACCCATCATAGGTTAATTAACGGTCCATAATTGAGGTTTTAACAAAGGCAATCACTTAATGCAATTTAAAGGCAACCACGGGTCCATTCATAAAGGGACAAAGCATACCATAAAAATCTTGTGTTCTAAGTTTATAAAACATGTATTCCCCCTCGTGGGTTTAAAATCATTTAATAACTAGTATAAAGCGAGGCTATAGACTCACCTTAGTACTTATAGTAGTTGAAGACGATCGCCGACGATAGTAGATGCCCGAAAAACACGACAACCGCAACCTAGCAAATAAGGTGCGTACATTAATAATAGACTCGAGAAATAAATGATACTTAATAAAATCAAACTCAAGTATAAAATCACGACAACTCGAGACAAAACGATGCAAGTGGTTCTATTATACTCTCCTATATATTCATTTTATTATTATATGCCTTTAATAAAAATCTGCCAGAACATACCGAATGTCCAAGCCGTTTTCCCATACTTAAACATATCAAATTTTCATGATACTACTCAGAGAAATCACTTACTATATGTAGAAAGTCCTCCCAAGAGCCCATCAAAAGATTTTACTTCCAAAGTTCCCTGCCCGACTCATCTTTGAATCACAAAATCCGGACAGTTTAGCGACCTTGACTTACGAAACCATTTTGACCATTCTAAACAACTCCATTTGTAAAACCGCCACTTGATTCTAAAAATAGACTCAAAATACTAAACTTGGAGCCTGAGAACAGCCCTTGAATCATTTTGAAACTCATTTTATAGTCCCCGAGATTCGATCCAAATATCGACAACAAATTTTCGGATTGTGTCGACACTCGTCTCCCGGTACACGAAAATCAAACTAGTGTATCTTCCACCTCGTTTGGAGTTGGAAGGCCTACTTTATATGAAATCGAAGCTAACGAAATTCTCTACAACCCTATCCAAATAGTTAAATGATTATCAAATAGTAAGACCCCAGAAAACAGCCTCAAACCTACTGCCCAAAATCACCTTACAAAATCTCCCACAAAATCATGTTTTTGATCAATTCCAACAACTTTTGTCATCAACCTAAGCCCCTAATATCATCATAAACCATTCCTAACACTTGCATCGTCATCAAAATCAAAAACCCAAAAATTAAAAATCAACTTTTTAACAAAAACATAGCATGAAAATCTTTTGATTATCACTACTAACACATGCATACAACAAATTTGGATCAAACATAACCAACTTTTCTTGAAAAATTTATATGGTTGCATGTATGAAAATTTTATACCAAATTGTAGCCCTTTGAAAATGGAGGATGGGACTTTGCTTGGTTTCTCTTGGATCAAGCTAGAAAAATTTTGATCATGGTGTTTGTGGTGTTAATGGTGGATGGCTAAAAACAAAGGGAGAGGAGAAAGATGGTTGTTTTTGTTTTATTGAGTTTTTAATAAAATATAGATAGTGGAAATTATATGTATAGTGTAAGGTTAGGGTAGTTTTTGCCAATTTGTGATAGTTTTGGTCCAAAATGTAAATATTAGTTAAAAAGCGGGAAATGACTAAAAGTCAATTTTACAAATATTTACGGGACTCGGGTTTCGTAAAAATACTTAAAAGTTTAAACGCACACGAAAAATAATAATATAACGACTCGATACGTAATTAAAACGATATCGTCGAAAATATTAATTATCGAAACGATCGATAATAAAATATAAAATTTTAGGCATCCGTCGGTATCGCGATCACTAGTAGTCCTCGTTACTAGTCAAAATAATAAAATATAATGTTTAATATCGGTTTCAACTTAAACCGTTAAACATAATAATATTTACGTTATAAAATACTTCAAAATAATTGAAAGTAGAATTAAATTATGACCTTATTTTTAAGGGTTTTACAAATATATTCAACTGTAAAAAAAGTTAATTACCACAATTTATGTCTCCAAAGAGATTCGAACCCATGACCTCTTGGTCATGGGCCAAGCGCTTTAACCATTTGAGCTAACTACTCTTTTGGTTTTAACTTTAGTCTAAGTAGTTAATATAAACAATAGATTAATAGCTGGCAGTTTAATTTAAGGTATACTTAATCGTCATTTTAATTTCATAGTTTAATCATTTTTATATAGTTTCAGTTTTTGTAATATTTTAATATAATAAAAAAATAAAAAAATAAAAAAAGTTTTTATTAATTTAAAAGTTAATTAGTTTTTAAATAATTAGATTTTTATTATTGTAGATTTAATTAAAAATAGTTTTAAAAGTAGATTTGGTTTATTAAAGGAGTAAAAGTAATTTTTAATAGGTTTAATTAGCTTAAAAAGCTTAAATAGATTTTTTTTAAATAGTGTAAAAGTAATTTTTCTTAAATAGATAAGTTTTTATTTGATTTTATTGAAATAGTTTAAAGTGTAAAATAGCTTTAATTTTTAATAGTTAATTTTAGATTAATAATTTTGGGTTTACGATTCATGCACTTTAGGTTTATAAATTGTAGGATTAATTTTAGTCTTAAAACCGAAAACCAATTCAAATCAATTGTCCAAATCAAAGCAAAACGTCTCAAATTCATAAGATCTTCGTGTACAACGAAATTGCTTCATTCACGTGTTTAATTGAATTCGTCTTTGGTAATTTTAGTCTATTACTTTCTCCTAAAGGTAATTTACTAATTTACCCCATAATGTATCTAATTATCACATATACTATCATCGAGACATCAAAAGCGCCGTTTGATGTTCAGTGTTGCGCACTAATCCTTTAATGGATTATCCGCAAACTGCTTTCCGTTATCCGAGATAATTTCACCTGGTAAACAAAAACGGCAAACAATATTTTCCCACACAAAAAAAATTTCCTGTTTGCCCATGATTGTTGCGACCGCCTTAGCCTCTATCCATCGAGTGAAGTAGTCCATGGCCACGATCAAGAACATAACACCTCCGGCTGCTACAAGAAAAGGACCTGCTGTGGCAATCCCCTATTTGTAGAATGGCCACGGGGATGTGATGGGTGTCAGTTCCTGTTGTGGATGTCGCGGTACTGGCATGTGCACTTGGCAATCGTTGCATTTAAGAATCATATCTCGTGCGTCTCGATTCATAGTTGGCCAATAGTATCCTGTGCGTAGATCCCGTGCTACTACTGATCTAGGGTCGGCGTGCATGTCGTACGACCCTTCATGATTTTCACTAATCACATAACTAGCTTGGCGTGGTCCGACACATCGCAACCACGGTTGTAGGAAGGATCGCTTGTATAAGACACCATCTCGGAGTTCAAAGTGTTGTGACTTCCTTTTAACGCAGCGCGCCTCTGTTTCATCCTCAGGAAGGGTTTCATCCGTCAGATAGTATATGATCAGGGTCATCCATGTAGGCCCTCCTCATCAACTATTGTTGTGACCTCCTCTCTAGCAATGTATTTGTCCTTAAGTATTTCCACCAACACTTGTTTGGATAGATGGGAAAAACTCGTAGAGGCGATTTTGCTAAGAGCATCCGCCTTCTTGTTCTCGCCTCTTGGTACCTGCTTGATAGAGAACTTGCCAAAACTGGCGATAAGTGACTTGACTTTCTCCAGATATTAGATCATGTTTTCTTCCTTGGCTTCGTACCCTCCTAGGATGTGATTCGCGACAAGCCGTGAGTCCATGTAGGCTTCAAGGTTGCGTACTCCTATCCTAACGGCGATTTTCAAACCCGCAATCAATGCTTCATATTCCGCCTCATTATTCGTAGCTGTGAATTCAAAACGGAAGGTGTAGGTGAACTCCATGCCTTTTGGATTTGTAAGTACGAGGCCCACTCCCGATCCGTCTGTGCAAGAAGATCCATCTATGAACAAAACCTATGGTTTCATTGGGATTTCTTCCTTTGGCACCATTGGCTCGTCCTCATCGGGCTTCTCAATTATGAAATCTGCCAAGATTTGGCCTTTTATGGTTGTTCTTGGTCGATAGGAGATGTTGTATTCCCCCAGTAGGACGCTCCACTTCTGGAGTCTTCCTGCCATGACTGGTTTGGAGATAACCTGTTTGATTGGTTGGTCCCTGATCACCACTATTGGGTGTGCCTGGAAGTACCGGCGCAACCTTTTTGCGGTGTAGACCAACGATAAGACCAATTTCTCCATTGGTGAGTAATTCAGCTCTGGCCCTTGCAGCGCTCTACTTATGAAATAGACCAGAGTCTGGACTAAATCCCTATCGGTCATGAGTATTGCGCTTATTGCTCCATATGTAGCGGATAAGTACATGATTAGTTCCTCCTTAGGTCGCAGGGCGACTAGCATGGGAAGAGCCGCGAGATGTTGCTTGAGATGCCTGAACGCTTCCTCTGCCTCCCTTGTCCAGCGAAAGTCTCCTTTCTTTAAGCACATCTTGAGTGTCTTAAATAAAGGAAGTGACTTCTCCGCCGACTTTGATAAGAACCGATTAAGCCCGACTAGTTTTCCATAAAGTGACTGCACCTCTTTGAGTGTCCGAGGGGATGGTAGCTGTATCACGGTGTCCGTCTTCTCCAGACAAGGCTTGATGTCGTTTGGATTAATCATATATCCAAGGAACATTCCTTCAGTTGCTCCAAACGTGTATTTTTTGGGATTCAGCTTCATGTTAATTTTCCTTAGTGTGTCGAATGTCTCCTGGACATCACGGAGGAGTTCGTCCTCCGTATGGCTTTTGATAACCAAGTCTTCCACGTAGACTTCAAGGTTACGGCATATCTGCGAGTCAAAGGCTTTGTCAACAAGTCGTTGGTATGTCGCTCCTGCGTTCTTGAGTCCAAACGACATTTTTGTGTAACAATACACGCCCTGACTAGTATGGAACGCCGTCTTTTCCCCGTCTTCTTCCGCCATCTGGATCTGATGGTATCCTTTATATACGTCCAAAAAAAATTTAAAAAGTACCCGCATAAGGATTCCACCTTCCAATCAATTTCTGGTAACGGATAGCAGTCTTGCGGGCAAACTTTGTTCAAGTCTGTGAAGTCCACACACATGCACCAACTTCCGTCATGCTTCTTGACCATGACCGGATTAGAGAGCCACTAATGGTAATAGACCTCGCGCATAATTCCTGCGTCTACCAGCTTCCGTACCTCGTCCAGTATTACCTGGCGGCGTTCTTGTGCTTGACCACGCTTCTTTTGCTTAACAGGGGGATATCCATGGCGGATTTGAAGCATATGTTCTGCGATCGAACGTGGTAGACCCGTCATATGCTTTGGTTCCCATGTGAATATATCGAGGTTTTCTTTTAGGAGAGAGCACATGGCCTTCTTCCCTTTTTCGGTGAGAGTTCCCCCAATAGTTACCTCTTGTTTTGGGTATTCAGGGTGGATTACCACCTTCCAATTGGGGGGTTGTGATCCTTCCTGTATAGGAGTTGGCTGGATTGGTGTTGTCACGACGTGACATTCTGATGCCGGCACGATTGAATTGTAAATAGTGACAATTCCCCCTTCGACCGGAAACATAATGATGCCGTGTGCCGTGGACGGGACTGCCCGTATGGCTAGGATACCTGGTCTTCCAATAATACCATTGTACAGAGAATGTGAATGTATCACCATAAAGTTCATCCATGCCGTGGTGGAATGCTATTTATCTCCAATGGTTACCAGTAAACTTAGTTGTCCTATCGGCCAGATAGTGTCTCCACTGAAGCCAATGAGCGGTGACGTGACCGATATCAATTGGCTTTTTATCTCTGGTTGTAGCTGTACGAAGTAGTGTTCGTAGAGTACTTCCACCGATGATCCTTCATCCACATACATACGACGAACGTTATGGGTTCCAATTCTTACCTTAATCTTGAGAGGTGCATCAGCCATGTTGCTCCCCGTAATCAGAGGGATTGAGATTTCCTTTCCGCGTGAAAATTTTTGACTAACTTTCTGCTTCGTCCGACGCTTCCATGATTGAACCATATATATGGTCGTAGGATTATCCTTTTGGGAATTTTTTTGTCATACTTTTTGTTATCCTTCACATCCTTTGAATCCTTGACCAGGTGTTTGAGTTTGCCTGATTTAATCAGCGACTCTATATGCTTCTTGAGCTGAATGCACTCCTTCGTGCCGTAACCCTTGGCATTATGGAACTGGCAAAAGCGAGTGCCTTGACGACGCTCAACTGGAGTTGTCATCAGGGGAGGTCTTGGAAAATTTGTTCCTTCTGTCTGCAAGATATCCCAATAAGTCATCTTTAGAGGGGTGAACTTGTCATCCGACCGTCCTCCTTTTGCCTAGTTTTGGTAATCCAAGCTCCTCCTATTGTCGGGGTTATGTTGGAAACCTGATTTCCTTCTAGGCTGATCGTTTGATCGGTAGCCGTGGTTCCCTTTTCCGGGGTAAGCCGCAGCAACTGCGGTCTCCCCCTCCACAAAATTCCGAACCCTTTCCATGAGTTCATCAAACTTCCCGGGCGTTTATCGTTGAGGCTCCTGATTAACTCCTTGTCCGTTATGGCGTGTGATAAGTGTGAAAAACTCATCAATTATGATCTAAAAACCACTAAAAACACAGTCAAATACATTATATTTAACTGTAAAATATCAGAATTACGTGGTATTTGTGTTTTTGTGTTTTCAGGTAAATAAGATACACTTTGGAGCAAATACGCATTTTCAAGGGATTTATGTGACAAAAGACGAAGAAAAAGACGAAAGAAGCTTTCAAGGACCTTACTTGCCATTATTTCAAAGATGATGGGCTTAAGTTATACTTTCAATAAAACAAAGGATGAAATGGAGATTTGTTTAAAAGCTTTTAAACACATTTGACAAAAAGAAAAAAATTAAAGGCTTAAAGAAACAAAAGGGAAAGTTTATAAAAGTTTACTTAAATATTGCTCAAAGTCAGACCTGGTCATACCAAACTCACACACGCGTCTCATCTTCTTCTACATTCGAAGAGAGATAAAGAATAAGATAAATAGTCGCCCCATACTTTCTATTCACCAATACTTTCAAATGATTTTCAAGGAAAATATACAAGGATTCAGGCAAAGATCAAAACTACAAAAATGATCCTCTTGTCCTCCTCTACATAATGGTGCGATTTAATTAGATCAAAAATGAAAGAAGAAGAAACGCCCAAATCGAATAAAGAATGAAGAACGAAGCCAATCCTCGTATTTACGCGTTGCGTGATCTGATTAGAGGTAACACGTCATATCACCACCACTCAACGCCTATAAATACCGAGAGAAGACCTCATTTGAAGACGGTTAGCTAGGAGTGGTTTTACACATAGGTAGGTTAGGAGTAGATAGATAATCAGGTTTTAATCTTGTAACAAATTCTGTTTTTTTTCAGTTAATGTAGTTTGTAACCGAATATTCTTTTCACTATTAATGAATCTACTTTAAGTTCTACAAAGCTTTCTCAACATTCTTTGGATTTCTGTTCTTAGCAGTTCGTTATGTTTTTGTTATTAGTTCGTATTATACAAGCTTGTTATTAGCTCGTATGATATAAGCTAGTTATTTAGCTTGTTATGTTTCTGTTTCGTTATAGTGTTAGATAGGTTAGAGTAATCAGTAATTACTCTCGATTTTCTTGTGGCTCAGATGAATGAAACTGTTAGTTGGTTATAGAGCTGGTGATTTGATTTTAAGGATTTGAACATTTTCAACTTGTTAGATTTTGGTCTGATTCCAGTTAGTAAAAGCTTTAAATCAAATTCGTGATTTTGTTTAAAAACGTTTTTCTGTAAATCAGTTGATAAATCGATTTAATCCGTTGATTTAGCTAATCATGATCTGATAATATGAATTGTTAACTGGTTGCGAAAGTTGTAGTTTTAAACTGATAATTTTCTTAGCCTGAGGTTTCGAGCGTATCTCACAGCTTATGAGTTTTGGTTAAATAGTTATCTTTTACAGAATTTTTCACAGACTTTGAATTACTTCAATTGGTCTACTGGTTTAATCTGCCAGCATTGTATCTCGTCCACTTAATTTTTTATAGGGTTTTGTTTTCAAGAGAATGAATTTCAGCGATAGAATTCAAACAGTAGCAGAATAGCTGGTGATTTTTCAGTTCAGGATTATTCAGCCATAGTAATCAGCAAGTGGAGTTCAGTTGATTTCATTTTTAGATCGAACTTGAAAAGTTGGATCAGTGCCATACTTCACATCAAAGGACTTAATCTTTGGATGAATAGGTCAAGCTCGAAATTATATTTTTGCATATCTTAGCTTCCTTCTAATCAGTTAATGCTAGAGGTTAAATTTTGTGTGTTGCATATTGAGTATTCGTTGTAGAGTATTATTTGACATGTGTGTTTGAGCATTTAAATGTTTCACTCATTTTAGTTGTGTAAAAAATTCTTGGTTGTCTGATTAAGGTACGTTTGGCATTAAGTTTTGGCAGTCGGATAGCTTAGAACTATAGGATTAATTCCCTGTTTTGTTCTTGATATGTGCTAAGTATCAAGTTGTTTCTTTGTTTTGGGTCATGTAGTAGTAGTTGGTTAGATTAATTTGGTCCTTTTTCTTCTAAAGGTCAATTTAAAGCTAATAGTTGAGTTGGATTGGTTAAATTTGTAAACGTAAATGTTTTTTGTGTTAGTTTGTTTAAAAAAAGTTAAATACAAATTTAGATTTTACAACTTTAGCTTCCTATATGTACACATTTAGTCCTTCATTTTGTTATATGTTATTTCAGTCACAGTCCAAAACTGGTTAGTAGTTATATTCGTTAAATACACTTTTGGTCCTATTTGATTCAATTCATTAGTTGTTAATTGTAATTGTTGGGCTCAGTAGAATTTCTTTGGGCTTTCATTTTGAACTGTGAGTTTTGTAATTGTAGACTTTGATTAGTTAGATTTTGTATTACATTTCTTAGTATTACGTTTAGATATAAAATGTAAGTTTAGATTTATAATTTTGTATTTTGAATTTGCATTAATAGTATAAATTTGAATTTTACATTTTATAATTTTGTGTGCATTTAAGTGTGGTGATTGCTAAATGTTTTAGCATAGTATGTAAACGTAGTATAAATAATAATTTTTTTACTTTTTTACATGCTTTGTGCCAATTAGACATAGATACCAATCAAGCCTTTTATTAACCAAAAACAATAAAGTCAATCTTGAAAAGTTATATCAATTCGATTAGACACCGAGAGAAAACGATACTAAAAACAAAATATTAAATGGCGCCGCTGCCGGTTCTTTTCGTGAAGATTAACGGTTTCGAGTGAGACGATTGGATTTTGGGATCCGTTCACTTTGTGAACGTTATTTTTACGTATTATAAATCAAAAACATAAAAAAAATAAAAAAGATAAAAATACAAAAAAAACTAAAAAAATAACAAAATCAATTATTTTCCTAAAGAATTGAACCAAAAAAATAAAAAATCCAAAAAGTAATCTTTTTCCTAAAAGATTACACCCAAAAATATATATTATATCGGTTTTCATCGTTTTTACGTACATATAGTATTTTTTTAAAAATCAAATAAATACAAAAATATTTTTGATATATTATTATATGTAAATACATATACGTAGATACGAACACTTAATACATCTACTTCCATAAGTATTACCGAGGCAATACACCGTGTTTCGGAGCGTTTCGGTCCTAAGCACGTGTATCGATCAAATTTAATTAACGCACAATAGATAAATACTGCAATCTATTTGAACTTGAGAAAGAGGCCACTGTGTGGGGGGTATAAGGCGAGTGTATTACACATTTTAAAGAAGCAGGCTCTTAAGTGCTACGCGCCGCCTCGTTTCTCCGCTTCCTTGTGGGTCTTTCAAGAGTGATAGTGGTGAGTGGTGTGCCACCCAATTAGTACTTACATATATTATATTTTCTTGTGGATATTAATTATTGCACCTCGAGAGAGATAATCTCTTCTCTCTCAAAAGTCGACCAAGAGCTCCTCTCTCACTCCTCGAGTTTATTTACACGTTTACTCGCACACGTGTAACCATACCACCTTTGGTGTATTACTTCCTTCCCCGAGGAAGCTTTAAACGTCATTCGCTTGTATATACATTCGGCCACCTTGCTAAACATTGATACTCGTTCCATGTTGGAGATTTTGCAACAACGATCCGCCAACGCTAATTATTCGCCTTGTTCAAATTGTGGTGGTCCACACGTTACTTATTTATGTGATCAAAACAATGGCTATTATAGGGAGGGATATGCTTATAATGGAACCGATAACCCTAATTTTCAACCTAACCCACAAATGGACTACACTTGTAATGACTATATGGGATATTCCGGTTTTTCATCACAAAATCCACCATCATTTCATGATCAACCCTTTGATGAGCCATACCAAAACCAAGGTGTGACAACCGTGGTTTTGAGGTTCGTCACTCGGTCTTATGTTTAGGTTATTTTATGTGTGACTATGTGTTTTGTGTGTTTACATGTTTATTTTGCGTGAACGAAGTTGGTGTGGACATCGTTTATGGGTATATAGTACTCATAACTAAATCGAGGAACGGTTATTTCATGTTCATGAGGTCACAAATTGGTGACTATGAAATGAAATGGTGTTATTTTGGTGTTTACGTATACGTATAAGTATTAAAGTAAATTGTATTTTTACTATTTAGGGTTTAGCATTTTGAGGTCTCGGATGAGGTATTTAGTCACATGAATAATTTACGGGATGGTTTTAAGTCATTTATGACCTAGTTATAAAGTTTATTTCATATTTTAAGAATTTTCATAAAACTGTAACGTATTTTACGGTAATCGCGTAAAATTGACTAGTTAAAAGGTTTAGGTGTAATTAATTAATTAATGGATTAATAAATAAATAAATAAATTAATATAAATAAGAAATAATATAATAAAAAACGAAATTTAAAAAAAAATTTGGAAAATATTTTTGTATGGTCGGTTTAAAAAAGAAAAAAAAAGAGAATGGGTAAAAGCCCATTAAAATTTGTATTAATTAGGAAAAGATTTGTTTAAAGGGTATAAATACATTGCTACTAAAGAAAAACACAGATTTTTATCCAACAAAAAAAAGGCTACGTGGGTTTTACAAAAAAAAAATTAGGGTTCTTCCAAAAATCTTGGTTTTGATAAATTAAAGGTAAATCTTTATAACCCATTTTAATTAAAGTGTTTTAATTCTTTCTCAATCATCTTATGATGGATTTAGGTTAGAGTTTAAATTAAAATATGTAAATTAATGATATTATAATGATTAAGTGAATTAGTGCTTGTAATTAGTGCTTGAATTCGTTTTTAAAAACTGGGCAGAATTTTAGGTCAATTGTTTTGATCATATATAGAGTTCTACAAACTCTTACTTTGTGATCCAAGTATCCCTGGAAAGGTAATTGAGTTGGCTATCAAATGCAAGAAACTAGAACTAAATTGTAGGTAGGGAAGTGGGTCAAAAACAGGTTACAACAGTCGGAGGTCAAAACAGTTTTGAAATAAGTCGGGTTTAATTTAATGTTTTAAGGTGATTGGGGTACATAGGAGTACACTCGAGCTCTCTAATGAGCATGGGAGTTGGTTGATATATTAAATAAGAGGCCTGGAGGAGGGCTAATCAAATGGGTTAGGGTAAGACCCCTAATCATAACAAACTTTTTCTATGTTCAAAATCGGTAAAATACAGATAGGCAGAAGTATATATATATATATATATAGATATATATATATATATATATATATATATATATATATATATATATATATATATATATATATATATATATATATATATATATATATATATATATATATATATATATATATATATATATATATATATATATATATATATATATATATATATATATATATATATATATATATATATATATATATATATATATATATATATATATATATATATATATATATATATATATATATATATATATATATATATATATATATATATATATATATATATATCGGGGTATTAACAGTAGCTTTAAGGTTGGGGCAAAAAGGAGGAGTTATCTAACATATGTAAGGGAATAAGGTTTCCTTTACAGAGATCATGGGTATGGTTATGTGGGCGTTTGGCTTATAGTTTGGAGACCTAAAAACCGGGACTGTTTTGGGTAAAATGTTAACGAGACGGCTTATGAAGTAAACTAAGTTAAGGGCTTTATAGAGGGGTGTAATGAGATGATTAGAGCATATAAATGAGGTATATATATGGGAGAAGGTTATATGTCCATCATGGTTGATGAGCCATCTTAGTGTTTGGTTCATGTTTTGATTGTGTGCTTATGTTTGTTAGCTTTTTGCTAGTGCGCGGATTTTTGGAGAAGCTCAATTAGGTGAGTTTCATAGTCCCATATCTTTTGATGATTTTGAATTCCAGATGAGATGGAAGAGACACTTGTTATGGTTTTTTAAATTGTTGTTGTGGATGTTTTATGATTGGTGATGGACTTGTGTGTACTTATGTGATTAACTGCTAATTGATTCATGATTGTTTTGTGATTTGACTTGGTACCAAGGGGATGTTGACAAGGCGGGGCCTTGGGGAGTTACATAGATGTGTGAGCATCTATGGGACCAATGGATAATGACAAGGCGGGGCCTTGGGATTGGTACATAGGTGTATGGGCGCCTATGGTACCATGGTGTTTAGTAAGGCTGGGAGCCTTTGATTTGGTTTGGAATGATTGATCTTGAGCATTAGTTGTTAATGCATGTTTGTATCATATTGTCTATATGTTCTTAAATTTGGTTATTATTCACAGCTTATGGTTTGATTTTGGCGTTGGAGTCTAAACCTATGACTCTCACCAACATTATGTTGACGTGTTTTAGTGTCTCTTTCAGGTGATAAAGTGGTTAAGCGTGAGAACATATGTGGCTAGGATTGGAGTCGCGTAGGAATGCATTTAGAAGGAGATCCCTGTTCCTTATTTTATTTTTCTGTTTGTTTCAATAAGTGATACTATGAACCTATATGTTGATTTGTTTGTGTTATTTGTTTGTCTTGGGTAAGAGGTAGGACTCTTACCTACTTACCTAGACTCCTGCATTGATGAGATATTGTCATGACATTTGCGTCACCTTTTATGACATTTTTAATTCATATAGTTCTCTATATAGACACGCTGTTGTTGTGATGATATCCATACGTCGCGCCCCATATTCCGCCATGGTGGGGTGTGACAGAATAGTATCAGAGACAATGGTTATAGAGAATTAGGTTGCCTAGTCTAGCAGCCTAGTCTATAACTTAAGGGTCCTTGCATATAGGCGTCATAGGAGTATGTGTGCATTTTATATTAATTAAAGTTTTCTGGATGTTATTGGTTTTTACTTGCGATGTTTGTTAAGTTTTGAGTAGTATGGGTTGAACCATAGTAGTTCATACTTAGCCACATGTTATTTTCTTTTCGGGTTGTGACTAGTGAAGGTTGAACCATAATCATCCACGCTAGTCATTGTTGTATTTTGCTTAAATAGTACATTATAGTACATAATTTGGTACATGGTAGTTTCTGTCTTTTGTTGAGTTATTTTACGTACCTAAGGTATAGTATTTTTCTTTTGATGTTTAAGTCATGTTCCTAAGAATCATGTGGTGGTTCGAGTTATTAGGAGTAGGTGGATATGAAGGATTTTAAGCTGTTTCCACTCTTATGGGCGACATGACTTATAACTGATTATGTTTTCGTTTTGGATTTAGTCTATGCTGTTTTAGCTAGACTATGGATTTATGTATTACAATAGTTTGATTATATTTTTTAATGGATGGAGTTTTGGACTTTTTTGTTTATGTGGTTATGAGCTTATGTGAGTAGATGGATATATGTGTTATGTGTTGTATTAATTCTTATAAGTGTCATCATAGGAGGGAGTGCATTGGGGAAAGGGTAATTGTATAAGTATGGTGGCCAACATAGTTATACAAGTACCATAACTCCAATAGATTCCTAAGTATGATTGCATGAAAGAGGGTTAATACATGCTTGTATAGTAGATGTTAGACGGATTTAAATATATGTATCCCGATATGCCTATATATGTATGATCCCCTATATTTATCGATTGTATCCTTAGGAGGGTGGCTAGCTCGCTTCTTTTTAGATATTCAACCTCCGTTGTGGCGTATTCTTCGAGTTTCCTATTTCACGTGTCCGTTTTCAAATGGTGTCCTTGGTGTTAAGTATATTGAAATAAATTGAGATTTCTTTTGGGATAATGAAATCTTTTGTGTTGAGTCTTACATTCCTTTTTGTCGGTATATATTGAATAGACTTGGAAATCTACTATAGGGTTGGATAGTTGGTTGTATACGGTAACATAAGGGTAAGGTGTTGGAATCGTGTTTGAAACAAGATGTAACATAAGAATTCTTAATCAACAATTATTTATTCCAAAATTCTAAAAGACTTTTTTTTAAATAAGGCGAAATAAAATTTCTTTCTACTTACATAGTTTATATAATTGAGTTTAACCGATTTACGTCATTTATAATTATTTATACAAGGTTAAATTGAGTTCATGAAAATTTCACATACAATTATTTCTTTCATTTAAAAGGATTGCATTAATCACTAACTTTATTCTTTAGTTTTTAAAACAACTAGTATAAAATTGTTTTGGTCGTAACTTGTTCGTTTTTAAAGCTTTTTGGGTGATTAAAAAGCCTAAAATTATGTACTCGGAACGTACTTTTCAAATATTCAGAATGTATAGTCATGGGAGGTCAGTATCCTGGTCGAAATTATTGTACATGTGTCGGGTTAAAGGTTGAGTTTTGAATAGTAGTTTATTTTTATGATTTGGGATGCACGGGATACCTAGTCCTTGAGTTGAGTTTTGAGTTCGTCAAGAGGGTTGTTTGTAGATTGTTTGAGTCACGTAGATGTGGGGAGGTAAAGAAAAAAAAATATAAAAAATATTCTTTGGAAAAGTCGATCTTGTGCACGGTTTAAATAATATGTCGCGGGGCGTAAGATGTTTTGGTTGCCATTAAGTGTTTCTTAAATCATTTTTCTTTGTCATGAGTCATTTGAATTGGTACCTGTTTGAGTTTTCCTTTTGATTTTTCGTGGTTTTGGTCTGTTTTAACCCGTGCACGTGAAATGTCGTTAGTTATCCGTGGGTTTGATTCGTCGATCGTATCTAGTGGATTCAGGATGTAGTTTTGGTTGCGTATTGATTGGGAGCGTTGAGGTAGTCATATGAAAGACTTGGTCGCGCCTACACAATTAAGTAGGTGACCATGAGAGAATGGTCGGAATGCCCTTAGTGGGGAGGAAAGAGTTAGAAGTTCGTAGACGAACTAATGTGGTCATGAGGTCTATTAGGAGTGCCAAGGGAGATGAATAGAGATTTGTATAATGTATGGATATTGGCACAAGTAACACGCCATAGAGAGTGTTGGAAGGGGATATAATACCTCAAAGGTATTTATGATTGTTCGTAAGGCATGTAAGTTTTCTGAAAATTTCCTGAGATTTAGTAGGTTTGCCTATTACTTTGAGGTAGAACCATGAATAGAGCAAGTAGGAGAAGTGAGAGGAGTTGTAGTTAGTGCCTTTCCAAGGCAATTGTTGATGGAATGATTTAAAAACAGGAGTTGTTAGAAATTGAAAGGAATGCAAGATAAAAGTTGAGTTGCTTAGTAGTAGATTGGATGTGGAAAGCGGTTGAATAGTTTGATAAGAGGAAGTATTGGTCTTTTAGAATGCGTGTAGAATTTTGCGAGTAGAACAAGGTAGGAATTTATTCGTATTGCCACTAAGAGAGGGTGCAAGTAGGACGTATTTGAAAACTGCTAAGGATGTTGTATGAATGCTTTGGGTTACGGTTATGCATTTAGCTTCGCAAGAGCACTAGCGGTTTTCATGGAGTCAATGAACCGAGTGTGCATGAACGTATATAAACGAGTTGTCATCGGGAGTATCGACGACATCTTGATCTACTCAAAGTCTAAAAAGGAGAGTGAGGCGAATTATGAGTTAGTTTTGGAGTTGTTAGGAAAGGGAATTATACGTGAGATTTTCAAGTGTGAGTTTTAGGATTAAGTTGACCAGGATGAGTAGTTAGAGATGATGGTATATCATGGAACCAGCAAGGGGCGAAGTAAAGAGGGATGGGGAAGCGTTTTGGAGGCTGAAGAGGTGATTGGATAATGATCCGGTCTTGGCATTATCGGAAGGACTGGAAGAATTCGCGAAGCATAACGATACGTGGAGCAAGGATTTGGAGGTGTACGAGAACGACAAAGAAAGACGATTGCTTATACGATGCAGGAACTGAAGATTTGGAAGAACTAGATAAGACTTAGTCAGTGGAGTTGGACTGTTATATCTGCCTAGAATGCTAGAGGAATTTGGGGTACTAGACGTAGAGAATGATCTATACGGATCATGAATGTCTCTAACACATATTCAATCATTTTGATTGAAAATTTGGGAAAGGTGATGGGTGGAGTTAAGTGATGAAAGACAATTTCAAGGCTAAGTACCATCTGGGAAAGGCAAGCATGGTTGATGAGACATGGAATAAAAAGAATGAAGTGAAGCTGAGACGAACTTGAACTATATGGATGACGTATTAGGGTGGTTTGGATGCAGGATGTAGGTTGCACGAGTTGAGTTGTCTAAAGCAGAGAACGCGCCATCATTTATGTTGCGTGGCTTGGACAATCATATGGAGAAAAGGGATGTAGACTATACTTCCTACATAGATAAGAGTGGCTTAGAAAGGGCAATGTAAGGACGAATTTGGTGGAAGGGATACATAATGAGGTGGAGGAATATGTACGATGAGAGTTGGGTGATAGTCGATAGACGGACTAATTCATCCTATATTTCAAGAGGAATGAGAAGTCACATAGTTGAGAAGTTGGAAGGATTGCGCATACATGCGATGGAATAGGAGGTTTTGTGTAAAAGTTAACCTAATAGGTATGGAATACCTTATGAAGGATTATGGCAAGGGAAGAAACGATGCGAAGCAAGCGTAGTATATCGTTGATAGACTAATGGTTGGTATGAGCATACTATAGAGGTAATTAAGAAAGACGCCTAGAGCATTGGCGTGAGATTTGGAGATAGTTGGAGAACACATTATATTAGGAAGAATTCTCCTACAAAGAGAGAGTCACCGGTGATAAGGGCATGTTCCCCATTGATGAGGATGTAGGGAATAAAGGAGGAAACGCCTAAATTATAGGCTGAAGACGGGATATAAGATGGTATGGAAATTAAGATTGTGGAAATACAAGAGAAAAGTAGTATGGAGGAAGAATGATTAGAGGGAGCAAGAGGTTGTCAAGATGGTGGGGTGATATTGAAGGGAAAACTGTTATAGCAAGAGGTTAGTAGTCACGAACAATGGAACGTTCACCTAGAGAAAAGGTGTAGCACCTGTTAGTATGAAGGATTGTTAATTACTTGGTTCCGAGCATGGGAAAGCAAGGATGAGGTGGTGGTTATGACATGTTTCATGTGAATGTTATGGGAAGCTTTTGGTTATGCAATCCTGCATATACCATTGGATGTGATAAAGGTTGGGAGAACTTCTGAATGATGGAAAATCCGTAGAAGATAGAAGCCGTTAGGTATGGTGATAGGAATTATAGTAGAAACTGCTGGAGTTAATTCATAGGAGATGAGGTGGATGACCGTTACAGTGGGATGAAGTTAGAAGCGGCCAACGTATTGGACCGGTGGTGGATCGGAAAACTATGGAGGTGGTGGCAGTGACTAAGTAGAGGTTGAAAATAGCAAAGAACCGACAAGAGAGCTATGCGGACAAGAGGCGTAAGCCGTTGAGATTTGAGATAAAGTTATGCTAAAGGTTTCACCATGGAAAGTGGTGATGCGGTTTGGAAAGAAAAGGGAAGTTAGCACCTAGATTTGTGGGTCCATTTGAAATCCTTGAAAGGATTGGGCTAGTGGCGTATAGGTTGAGATTACCGGAGGAATTGAGTAGTGTGCATGATGTATTTCATGTATCAAACTTGAGGAAATGCTTAGCAAGAACCGACTTGCAAGTATCGTTAGATGATATTAGTATCGATACGAGTCTTCGTTTCTCGAAGAGTCGGTAGAGATTTTGGGTCGTGAAGCTAAGACGTTGGAAAAAAGGGTAATATACCGTAGTTATGGTAAGATGGAATTTGGAACGTGGACTAGATTTCACGTAGGAACGGGAAGGATTTATGAGGAGAAAGTATCCTCAGCTATTTGATAGTGACGATCCTAAGGAGTAAATCTCGGGACAAGATTTCTATTAGGAGGGAGTGATGTGACAACCGTAAAATTTGAGGTTCGTCACTCGGTCTTATGTTTAGGTTATTTTATGTGTGACTATGTGTTTTGTGTGTTTACATGTTTATTTTGCGTGAACGAAGTTGGTGTGGACATCGTTTATGGGTATATGGTATTCATAAGTAAATCGAGGAATGGTTATTTCATGTTCATGAGGTCACATATTGGTGACTATGAAATGAAATGGTGTTATTTTGGTGTTTACGTATACGTATAAGTATTATAGTAAATTGTATTTTTACTATTTAGGGTTTAGCATTTTGAGGTCTCGGATGAGGTATTTAGTCACATGAATAATTTACGGGATGGTTTTAAGTCATTTATGACCTAGTTATAAAGTTTATTTCATATTTTAAGAATTTTCATAAAACTGTATATTTTACGTATTTTACGGTAATCGCGTAAAATTGACTAGTTAAAAGGTTTAGGTGTAATTAATTAATTAATGGATTAATAAATAAATAAAAAAATTAATATAAATAAGAAATAATATAATAAAAAACGAAATTTTAAAAAAAAATTTGGAAATAGTTTTGTATGGTCGGTTTAAAAAAGAAAAAAAAAAGAGAATGGGTAAAAGCCCATTAGAATTTGTATTAAATTAGTAAAAGACTTGTTTAAAGGGTATAAATACATTGCTACTAAAGAAAAACACAGATTTTTCTCCAAGAAAAAAAAGGCGACGTGGGTTTTACAAAAAAAATTAGGGTTCTTCCAAAAATCTTGGTTTTGATGAATTAAAGGTAAATCTTTATAACCCTTTTTAATTAAAGTGTTTTAATTCTTTCTCAATCATCTTATGATGGATTTAGGTTAGGGTTTAAATTTAAATCTGTAAATTAATGATATTATAATGATTAGGTGAATTAGGGCTTGTAATTAGTGGAGTTATGGGTAATTAATTAGTTTAATTTAATTGAATTCATTTTTAAAAACTGGGCAGAATTTTAGGTCAACTGTTCTGATCATATATAGAGTTCTACAAACTCTTATTTTGCGATCCAAGTATCCCTGGAAAGGTAATTGAGTTGAATTTCAAATTCAATAAACTAGAACTAAATTGGTGGTCGGAAAGTGGGTCAAAAACACGTTACAACAGTCGGAGGTCAAAACAGTTTTGAAATCAGTCGGGTTTAATTTAATGTTTTAAGGTGATTGGGGTACATAGGAGTACACTTGAGCCCTCTAATGAGAATGGGAGTTGGTCTATATATTAAATAAGAGGCCTGGAGGAGGGCTAAGCAAATGGGTTAGAGTAAGACCCCCTAATCCTAACAAACTTTTTCTATGTTCAAAATCGATAAAATGCAGATAGGCAGAAGTATATATATATATATATATATATATATATATATATATATATATATATATATATATATATATATATATATATATATATATATATATATATATATATATATATATATATATATATCGAGGTCTTAACAGTAGCTTTAAGGTTGGGGCAAAAAGGAGGAGTTAGCTAAAATATGTAAGGGAATAGGGTTTCCTTTACAGAGATCATGGGTATGGTTAGGTGGGCGTTTGGCTTATAGTTTGGAGACCTAAAAACCGGGACTGTTTTGGGTAAAATGTTAACGAGACGGGTTATGAAGTAAACTAAGTTAAAGGCTTTATAGAGGGGTGTAATGAGATGCTTAGAGCATATAAATGAGATATATATATGGGAGAAGGTTAGATGTCCATCATGGGTTAATGAGTCATCTTATTGTTTGGTTCATGTTTTGATTGTGTGCTTTTGTTTGTTAGCTTTTTGCTAGTGCGCGGATTTTTAGAGAAGCTCAATCAGGTGAGTTTCATAGTCCCATATCTTTTGTTGATTTTGACTTCCAGATGAGATGGAAGAGACACTTGTTATGGTTTTGTAAATTGTTGCTGTGAATGTTTTATGATTGGTCATGGACTTGTGTGTACTTATGCGATTAACTGCTAATTGATTCATGATTGTTTTGTGATTTGACTTGGTACCAAGGGGATGTTGACAAGGCGGGGACTTGGGGAGGTACATAGATGTGTGAGCATCTATGGGACCAATGGATAATGACAAGTCGGGGCCTTGGGATTGGTACATAGGTGTATGGGCGCCTATGGTACCATGGTGTTTGGTAAGGCTGGGAGCCTTGGATTTGGTTTGGAATGATTGATCTTGAATATTAGTTGTTAATGCATGTTTGTATCACATTGTCCATATGTTCTTAAATTTGGTTATTATTCACAGCTTATGGTTTGATTTTGGCGTTGGAGTCTAAACCTATGACTCTCACCAACATTATGTTGACGTGTTTTAGTGTCTCTTTCAGGTGATAAAGTGGTTAAGCGTGAGAACATATGTGGCTAGGATTGGAGTCGCGTAGGAATGCATTTAGAAGGAGATCCATGTTCCTTCTTAGTTTATTTTTCTGTTTGTTTCAATAAGTGATACTATGAACCTATATGTTGATTTGTTTGTGTTATTTGTTTGTCTTGGGTAAGAGGTAGGACTATTACCTACTTACCTAGACTCCTGCATTGATGAGATATTGTCATGACATTTGTGTCACCTTTTATGACATTTTTAATTCATATAGTTCTCTCTATAGACACGTTGTTGTTGTGATGATATCCATACGTCGCGCCCTATATTCCGCCATGGTGGGGTGTGACACAAGGATTTTCAAACAATGAAGGTTTTCAAAATAATGATAATTTTCAAGGCTATAATTAAAAAACCTTTCAAAACCAAGAATTTTCCAATTATGGAGGTTTTCAAAATGATGATAATTTTCAATGATATAATCAAGAAACCTTTCATAATGAAAGATTTTCAAACGATGAAGGCTTTCAAAATGATGAAAATTTTCCATGCTATAATCAAGATACTTTTCAAAATCAAGGATTTTCACATTATGAGGGTTTTCAAAATGGAGGAAGTTTTCAAGGTTATAATCATGAGAACTTTCATAATCAAGACTCTTTTCAAACCTAGACTTCACCTAATTATGGAAATCCACCTCCACCCTATTCTTCGACTTTTTCATGTGAGTTTTATGGGAACGCACCCCATTATGGTTATGATTGTCGGTCGAGGGATCCGCCTTCCTATGCCCCTAATATTTGCAATGAGTCGCATTCTTTACATGAGAAAATAAACGATTTTATCGATGGCGTTTATAAGAAGTTTGATAGTAAGGAAGACATAAGCGTCAAGGAAATGCACAATACATGTATGTGGTTAAAGACAAGGATTACGTCTGCTGAGGGAGCGGAAATTAAGACTTGGCAAATTAATGACAAGGAACTCGGTGATATGTGTCGTGAATCGTTGAACAAATTTTCTCGTCACCTCAGGAAATATCTAGATGATTTAATCTTTAAGATTGATACGATCAAGATCGAGGAAGAAGAACAATATCGTTCTCGTATGCATTATCGATGCTCCTGTGATGATTGTGAGGGACCTTCGATTTGTATGACACTTAATGATGACACACCTTCATCACCTTTACCTCACATGGAAACCACCGACTCTTTAACCATGGGGGGACGAGCCTCTTAGCACTAATACAAACACCGATTTGGATGAATTAACCGTTTCTAGTGTTGAGAACCTTATCCCAATCTATAGAGAGCTTGAAAGTGTTTCCAATGAACCATGCGACGAGCTTTGTATTGATACCTCTTCTCCTCATAATCACATTGAGATTTAATCACATGTTGACCTTCATGCTACTACTAGGGATTTTGGTGACTTTGATCTTGATGAATTGTTCAAAGAAAGGGATAATGAGATTGAGGAAGAGTTTGTGCAAGACTTGCCACAAATGGAGGATGATGATTGTGATTCTAGTGAAGCATCTTATGCTATATCATCCGATGACTTGTCTTGTCAATATAACATTCCTAATTTGGATGAATAATTTGCTCCTATAGGAAATGTGGATCCTTCTACTCTCCCACTTTATGATTCTTGTGATGAACCCTTTGATGATCCATATGATAGTGATGAGTCCTTTACTTCTGATGATGAATCCATTTCTTCTATGACTCCTTCACCTATTTATCCAAGTGATTTTGTGATGCACTCAAACCCTCTTTTTGAGACATGTTTTGATAACCCACTTTTTGAGGAGTGTGAAGACCATAATGATGATTCCATAGAAGAAGAAACTTTCATTGATATATCTTCACCGGTTTTTGAGGTTGCACCTATTGATTTTCATGATCATATCATCCCTTTGAGTGATTCTCTCATTAATAAACCATATTTTGAGCCTTATATTCACACCCTCCTAACCTTAAAGTTGGTTATTGATGAAGATCCTATACTCTTAGAGATTGATCCTTTTCCACCTAAGGCAACTTTAGAACCAAAAACCCTTGATATGGATTCTCATATGGATATTGATGCCACCATAGAGGCTTATCTTGCTAATACTGATTTAGAGGTCGATGATAGTGATTCTAATTGGGAAGAGGAGATTCGTCTTAGTGAGAACTTGCTTTTTGAGAACTTAGAGCCTACACCTCTTTCACAAGACACTATTACTCTTGATCCTCCTTTCACTATGCCTTCTATAGAAGATTCCCCACCTTTTGATGATGATGAGGAGCACCAAATAGATATACTTGTTATGAAGGTTTTAATACCTACACCTTCATTGTCTCATGATGCTTTGATCACTAAGGGGGAATCTTATATGGTTGATACGAGTTCATTTTCCTATTTTCCCATGAAGGGAAAGGTTTTTGATCCTGGGATCCGTATATTTGGGAAATATTGGTTTTCATCTACTCCACTTAAGAGTGTGACTTCTATTGATATGGGCTTCTCGTATGAGCTTACTTTGTTGATGCTACCTACTTTGGAGTTGTTCAAGTTTAGAGATGGAAACTATGTATTTGATCCTAGAGTGCTTCCTATTTGAGAGTTTTCTATGTTGGACAAACTTGAGACATGTTGGACCGTTCCATTTATCGAGGCGGATATTGTAAATCTTATAGTAAATGACAACATGCTAAGTTTGAGTGTATCATGTGAGATGTGCTTCAAAGTGGATATCCTTTATTCTCCATGATGGTTTCCCCAAGGACAACCTAATTCGAGGTCGAGTCGAGCTAGAGACTTAGGGTTAAAAAACTCAAGCATTGTATAACTAGGATAGAAAACGTAGAGTAGATCTAAATAGGTTAGGTTTAACAAGAGGATGTTATAGTAGAGTTGAAGTGGAGGGGGTGGCCTTTCTTCGTATTTTGGTGTTTGTTTTAATGGTTGCTCTCTCAGTTCATGCTTGGAGCTTACGGAGGAGGCCCGTGTATCCGATTCACTTCGATTTAGTTTTTGCTATTTTGATATTCAAAACATTGTGCTTAAAGTGAATACACTTTAGTTGTCTCTTCCATAGCTTGGGTTATGCAAAGTTATCAATGTCATAAGTGTAGGGGAGTTCACTCTAATACTCTTAAACATTGAGGACAAGGTTTATCTTAAGTGAGGGGAGACTTCTATCGAAGTGACCTTACCTAGACCATTTCCCTTGACTTCATGATAATTTGGAAATTAATTTTTCAAACATTATTCAAATTTTTGATCTACTTTGGCCACCAAAAATATGCATTCATAATTTTTGCATTAATCATTTTTCATTTGCGTAACATATTTGCATTGTATAAATTTCTTCTTTTACTTTTCATTAAAAAGAAAAAAATATAATAGAGGATATGGTTTAACAAGTTTAGATATCTCTGACATATTAGGCCCGTGATGGATACTTTGACTCAAACCGATTTTGCTTATCCAAGGATTCTCTAGCTAGTATCCTTAACCATGTACACCTTAATTGGTTTATTAGGCTAAGCATCCACTAGTCTCATTATTTGAGATTTTAAACTGTGGAGAACAAGAGATGATAGAGTTTGAAGTAAGTGTAAAGGTCTAGATAAACCTCATATTCATTAACTATGGCTTTTATATCCCCTTTCGTAACCTTTACTTTCTTGTCAATGCATGTATATATGTTAATAAATAATCAAGAACGGTTTTAATCGGTTTGTAGTCTCTTATGCATTTTTTACTAATCATTCGTGGTTGGTATAAGTACGTCTTAAGATTCTAAGTTAGATAGTTTTATGTGTACTAGACTTATGTCATGCTTAATACTTAGCGGGTGTTTTTCCTTTTACTCTTTTCAAGTTTCTTTGTGAGGAATAAAGAAAAATAAGAGCGACTTATGAAAAAAATGAGTGGCTAGAAAAAAAAAGAGAAAAAAAATAATAATTATACAAGACTCCCAAGAGGGGCAGTGAAGTGTTAATTATAGTAGCTATTGAATTCCAATATTACCTTGACGGGTTGCGGGGATTTGATAGTTGCTCCAATCTAATATTACCTTGACGGGTTGAATATCCAAGGTCTCAAAAAGGCGGCGGATATAAATTATTGCGTGAGTTTTATTTTTCTTTCTTTAGCGAGTGTGTAGCTACTTATTAATACATGACATAAGGATCTTACACATAAGGCGAATGACTTATTACTCTTGAGTCGGACTTATATCAATTGTGCACGGTTTTTCGAGTAATGGATAAGATGGCTACTTAGGATTAAAACCGTGCTTCCATATTTTGGGATTTTACATTTCTTATATTCCACGCTTTAAATAATGACAAATTTGATTTCAAGCAATTTGCTCAAATAATAACCGGTCTTAGAGGCATAATAAGTGGGGGTATAAGAGTAACACAATTAATCTATATGAATGAGTTGATGCACTTTCACTTGTGGAGAACAATAATATTGTTTTTAAGCTTCGTATGGGGAAAGTGAAACTTGAGGATGATAAGTGTTCATGGTACCAAAAGCCCTAATTAAAGTCTTTGATTTCTTTATGAGTTATTTCCATCAAAACCATTTCAAGAAAATCCAAAAATATATAAATATAATTGTTTTCTTTGCATTGCATTGTATATATTCAAAGTCATTCACCATGTAGCATAGTATAGTTTATTAAATCATAAAGTGGCCAAGGTGGATTGATTATGAGAAAGGTGCACTCTAGAGCTTTGAAATACTGCATTGCATGAGGCCATGGCAATGGTCAACTGGAGGGGAGTTGATAAGTGTGAAAACACTCATCAATTATGATCTAAAAACCACTAAAACATAGTTAAATACATTATATTTAACTGTAAAATGTCAGAATTACGTGGGTATTTGTGTTTTTGTGTTTTCAGGCAAATAAGATACACTTTGGAGCAAATACGCATTTTCAAGGAACTTATGTGACAAAAGACGAAGAAAAAGACGAAAGAAGCTTTCAAGGACCTTACCTGTCATTATTTTAAAGATGAAGGGCTTAAGTTGTACTTTCAATAAAACAAAGTATGAAATGGAGATTTGTTTAAAAGCTTTTAAACACATTTGACAAAAAGAAAAAAAATTAAAGGGTTAAAGAAACAAATGGGAAAGTGAAATGTGTATAGTTGAAGTTCGTTTTTCTCAGTTCTTAACAAACTGAAAGTCCTAACAAGATCGGGTTTTTAATTGTTTTTGGTTGGTAATGTTTTTTTGGATATTCTATTGCTAATTCAAACAAGCCTTGCTAAAATGAAAAATATCGTCTACTTATATGTAAAAGAAAGTGCAAATATCAAGTTTTTATTCAATTAAAATGCCAAATGTAAATTCTACAAACTAGAAGGACTGGAAATGTAAATTCTATGAAATTTAAATGCTAAAAATGTAAAGCTAAAAAGTATAAGGACTAAATGTGTAAAATCAGTAAACTATATGGACTTGAAATGAAAACTATTCAAACAATGTAACTAATTTTCAACAAAATTGAAACTGCCTAACTAAATTTGAACAAAATTGAAAATACAAGGACTGCCATTTTGAAAACCCTAATTACTTGAAAAGATTAGCTAGAATTAAAAACAGCTTAATACTACAAGGACCTAAATGCAATTTTCAAAAACTTTTTAACAAAAACGGGTTTAACTCTTCAATAAGCTCGTTTGAGCTTATTTCTCAACCAAATTCGATCAAACAAGTTGCAAACGACTTAAAATTGAATTTAAGCTAGACCTATCCAAGGAAATTGGCTGAAAGTTACTAAAACTCAGATAAGCTGAATTCAATAAGCACACAATAAGCTACAAGTTAAACTAGACTTCCACAACTAGATTTTAATGGAAATTCTTGTTAATAAGCTCAAAAGAGGGACGGGAAATCAAGTCTCATGAAAAATCATCAAGTAATAAGCTCAGAATCTGAAAATAAGCCAAAATTGAGCTTATGTTGACTTTCGTTGACCAGAAATTTCAAAAAACTCAAATTCTCAAAATTTAACAAGGAACACTAATGGAATGAAATTGTGAAAGAAAATTAGCTTGTATATGAAGTGGAAATCAAGATATGAAAAATCAGTTTGCCAAGTTACAGAAACTTGCATTTGCTCATAATCTCAAACTTTTGCTTATTTCTAGCTTAATTCTTGATACTGTACAGTTTCCTTATACAAATTGAAAGTTCATATATTGAGTGAGAAATGAGAACTGGTTTGGAATGATTTCATCAACTAACAAAGTAATGCCAAGCAAATCAAATTCACAACTTCCTGATAAGAAACTTGAATAAAACTGACCCAAACTTTTTATATGACCATTTGCCTTTTTGACCAAAACTTTGACTTAAAAGTGACTCAAAACTAATTGTAATGACTTGTTAACTGAAAATGCACCAAAGATTGCCAAATTCTAACACTTGAAAACTAAATCAAAGCTAATGCCAAACACCTCTTTACAGATATTTTTGAAACTTTTATGAAGAGTTTTTTGATCAAATGATAAGACTGAGTTAAGAAAGATATCACACTAAGTTTTATAGCCAAAAGGAAGTGAAATAGAACTAGTTACAAGTACTCTAACCAAAAATAACTCCTAATGGTTATCAAAACTAAACTGACTGATCAATGTGAAAACAAGTCAAATTTTAAGACTATTAAGCAGGATTAAGCTACTATTAAGCTACAAAATCAATGAGACCAGATCAATAGCAGGCTAAAACAACTTTTATCATACAATCAAGCAAGGATTATCTAGGAATGAAGCAGGCAATCAACTGTTTAGTGGAACTTAAAATCAGAACATGAAAACCTTTAGCTAAGGCCTCCTTTGGGGAGTAGAGGAGCGTTGAGCTCTCTAATCTAGTGCTAACCACCACCTTAGCACTAGAACACACTAATCAACAACTAGTCAACAGCTACAACCACCAAGAATCACCATAACTGGACTGAATTCTTCAAAGTCTGCTATATCTGGAACTGGATGATCAAAACAGCTACAATCTTCATAATTAGCTCATTATGATCAAGTTATGATCATAACAGACTAACAGCATCACAATAGTAACAATGGTGCAAGTATGAACAGTAGAAAGGTAATGAGAATTTTGGAGGGAAAATGGAAATTTGAATTTATTGAATTGAAAAGTAGTTACAAGGCTGGTAAGTTTGTTACAACTAACTATAACAGACTCAAGAGTGTGTCAAACTCTTGAGTTGTTAAGCTAAAGCTAAAATGAGTTGAGAGAAAAACTAAAAGTGTGTGTGATTTCACACTTTTTCTACAATACAAGAAATGAGAACAATCCATGGTATTTATAGACAGTAGGAGTGAAGTGGTTGGGGTTGGTGACGTGTTAGAACCAATCCCCAGCGTCCATGTGTCAAAAATCTGCTAATTGGATTTTGCTGATGAAGAACAAATTTGGGGATTTTCTCTTGAGTTGATTTCAGCTTAATTGGTGGTGATCATTGGATTCGTCTCTCAAAAACGAGCAAGTTTCATGTTTATACCATCTCTTGAAATTGCTTCTAGCTCAAAAACGATCCTGGTAATATGCGTTGATGAAGATAACACGTGGCAAGATTCCATTGGATAAGGGCTGAGCACACGGATCATTATCCAACATGGATAATTCTGATTATTGCATGTTGCTCTCCTATTGGTGGAAAAAGGAGTAGTGCGCAACACTGTTAGGATTTTGACCAATTAAATGCTGGCGGCTGAGTTGCATTAAATGAAGTGAAGTGGCAATCCTTGTCACTTGATTCTTGCATTCTCATTGGCCAAAAACATAACACACGGATCAAGCTTAGTTTAACTTTCCAAAGTTGGCAGAATTAGCCCCTTGACTTGGCAGAATGTAATTTTGAGCTATATTCTTCATTCTTTTGACAATTTAAGTCCTTCCACTTGTAAACTTGATCAAAAAGCCCCTTTGACTGAGTTGACTTGAGGGTTGACCAGATTTGAATTTGATCTTGACTTTTTCATATTTACACTTTTGGTCCTTCATCTTTGGCAGATTGTCAAGATAGGTCCTTTGTCTTCAAAGTCTTATCACTTTTGATCCTTCTTTGTCTTTTTCATCAAATTAAGCTTGATTTTCCTTTGTTTGCTTAAAATTGTATCCTTCTTACCTATTTGAGCACAAACACAAAACATACCACATAATTCTGCTTTATAGCACAAAGTTTAGGTATTTTTATTGTGTTTTTAGGGTGATTTGTTGATAAATTGATATGAGTTTTTGCTCATATCAAATCCCCTACACTTGAACATTGTCATGTCCTCATGCAATGCTATATATTTAAAAGCACAAATTTACATTCTCCTCATAATTAATCCACCTTGGCCATATGGAATGCATCTACACTACTCTAAACTAAATGATGCATGATTTTGATTTTTAACAATGCAATGAACAAAATACACTTTTATCTATTTCTTTTTGGTTTTTCTTGAAATGGTTTTGATGGAAATAACTCGTAAAGAATTCAATGACTTTGATTAGGGCTTGGGTACCATGGACATTTATCACCCTCAAGTTTCACTTTCCCCATACTAAGCTTAAAAATGGGATCATTGTATTCACAAGTAAAAAGTGCATCAACTTATTCATGAAAATTAAATGTGGAACCGGTTATTATTTGAGCAAATTGCTTGTGGGCAAATTTGTCATTATTTCAAGTGTGAAATATAAGAAGTGTAAAATCCAAAAATAAGGAAGCACGGTTTTAATCCTAAGTAATCCTCTCATCCATTACTTGAAAAACCGCTCACAATTAATACAAGTCCGTTTCAAGAGTAATAAGTCATTAGCCTTATGTGTAAAATCCTCATGTCATGCTTTCATAAGTAGCTACACACTCGCTAAGGAAAGAAAAATAAAACTCACGCAATAATTTACATCCGCCATCTTTTTGAGACTTTGGATCTTCAACCCCGCAACCCGTCAAGGTAATATTGGATTGGAGCAATCTATTGAATCCCCGCAACTCGTCAAGGTAATATTGGAACTCAATAGTCACTATAATTAACACCACTGTTAGAAATACGTTTTTACGTATATTAGAAGTATCGGTCACTCCACAATATTATTAATGTTGTAATAGCTCGTAGTTAATAGTTACTTATTTAGTTAAGTAAGAACCGGTCCATGGGCTTGTCATGGGCCGGCCCAAGTCCACATAAGGCTTGGAAGTATAAATACCCCTTTCCTCCTTGGAAAGGGGTTGGTTGTTGAACATTTCTTGTTTCCATTTGAATAAAATAACACATAGTTTTCTCTCACTTTCTCTCTCTAGTTTCTCTCTCTAGAAATCATCAACCCCTTCATAGATTCATAGGTTATCAAGATTCTACATTTGGTATCAAGAGCTATGGGGTGATTTAAGGTAATGATTTGTGTAGTTTTTTAGTTTTTGATTGTATTAGTGTTCTTTAAGAAGATCATCTTGATTCTTGGAGTTTTTTGGTGTTTTTGTGATTGAGATTAGTAGATAAGTATTACTTTTTACTTATTATTGTTGAAATCACAAAACTTTTTGGGTTATTTGGTAAAAATCTGGGTTTAATCTTCATCTTTTGATCGACTGTTCATCACGAACAACCTACTGTTTTCCCAGAAAAAGTTCCGAACCAAAAACTTCCGGACCAAAAAGTTCCGGATCAACCAAAGTTCCGGATCAAAAAGTTCCGTACCAAAAGTTCCGAACGAAAAGTTCCGGATCAACAAAATTTCCGAACCAAAAGTTCCGAACGAAAAGTTCCGGATCAACAAAAGTTCCGGATCAAGAAGTTCCGAACCAAAAGTTCCGGATCAAGGAAGTTCCGAACCAAAAGTTCCGGATCAAGGAAGTTCCGAACCAAAAGTTCCGGATCAAGGAAAGTTCCGGATCAAGGAAAAAGTTCCGGATCAAGGAAAGTTCCGGATCAAGGAGAAAGTTCCAGATCAAGGAAAGTTCCGGATCAAGGGAAAGTTCCGGATCAAGGGAAAAGTTCCGGATCAAGGGAAAGTTACGGATCAAGACTTCCGAACCAAAAGTTCCGAATCAAGGTATTCCAAGCCAAATCTTCCGAATCAACACTTCCAAATCAACAAATAGTTCCGAATCAAGGGATATTTTACTTGTTTTTTTGACGATTTTTTAGAGGATTTAATCTTGGTTTCTTACAACAAAAACTCAACACAATTCACAAGCTTTACTTCACTGCTCGATCAACCGATAATCTTTGTCTCTTTGAAGTGAACCAAATGAATCCGAATTCAGTAATGCCTCAGATGACATCACTTACAGATATTTCCGTCATTACGGGAACGGATAATCGCCCGCCAATGCTCATCAAGGAAGTTTTTGAAGCATGGCAAGGCCGGATGATATCTTACCTTAAGGGAAAACCGGTATATGGGAGGCTTATGGTCAAGTCAATTTTAAATGGTCCACTTGCCTATGGTACCATCGTGGTTAACAATGTGACTCGACCAAGAGAATTTGAAGAACTCACACCAGCTCAACAACTTGTTGCAGATGCAGACGAAAAGGCTCTTCAAACCATTTCCAATCTCTTCCACATGACATCTATCGGATGGTAAGTCAGTATACGGTGGCAAAGGATTTATGGGAACGTCTAAAGGTGTTGCTACAAGGTACGTCTCTTACCAAACAGGAAAGGGAATGTCAGTTGTATGATCTGTTTGATAGATTCATGTACAACCCAGGGGAAATGCTTCACGATTATTACTTCAGATTCACCACTCTCATGAATGATCTGAATGTATACAATCTCGTGATTGCTCCATTCCAGGTTAACACCAAATTCTTGAATACTTTACCTCAAGCTGAATGGGGTGAGTATATTACCGATGTTAAGTTAACCAGGGATTTGCATAAGTGCAATTTGGATCAACTCTATGCTTTCCTTCAGCAGCATGAGAAACATGTGATCATGCATCGTTCGCCTCGAGGTATGTACCCTGATTCCTTAGCTTTGATGGCGAATCAACCAAGCTTGTCACACAACAACACTCCTTATATCTTGGGACATCAAGCCTATCTTCCATCACCTTACATGACACCAACCTTCCCCCAATACTCGATTCTATCGCAACCACCCACCTCACATCAGCAACAATATCGGTTCAATGCACCTTCACCACACTATGCTTCACAACATCACCCAGCAAGTATTGCACCTTATGCTCAATCTTCATATTCTTCTTATCAAGAGAATGCAGCATATCTAACAAGCTACCCTGATCAAATGAGTATTCCTTCTAGTGATTATGCAGCTCAACAAGACCAAGCAATGTATTGTGATGATGAGGAAGTCCCCATTCCTGTATTCAAACAAGGAGCTGACCCAATTGAAGTGTTAACCAGTATGTCTGCTTATCTCACAAGGACATTATGCAAACGAGGATTTAGAGGATCAGCTCCAACTAACAATCAGTTGAGGAATTCATCCAATTCTCGCCAACAAGCTACTATTGAGAATGGCAGGGTAATGGTTCAGCCTATTCAACCATATCAGGGGAGACCTACCACATCAACTACCAATGCTCGCACGGTCAATCCTGCTCCAATGGTCAATCCTACTCCACGGGCTAATTCCACAGGCAAGTTGAGAATGATTACATGCTACAACTGCAAGGAAGAAGGACACATGTCCAGGGATTGCAAGAAACCCAAGAGGAGAAGGGATGGTCAATGGTTTGCAGAGAAGATCTATCTGGTAAATGCTCAGGCACAAGGAAGGGAACTTGATGAAGTGGAGCTTGCATTTCTTGCTGATCCAGGGATTGCTGAACAAGACACTGTCACCACACAGAATGCAGCATACCAAGCAGATGATCTCGATGCGTATGACTCAGACTGTGATGAATTTCAATCTGCAAAGGCTGCTCTCATGGCAACTATCTCCAGCTTAGGGCCAGAAAAGAGATCTGAGGTACTTATTAATACCACTGATAATACCACTGATGCTATTATTCAACCACATCAAGTTGTGCAAGAGCGTGCTGATTCAAATGAGTCTTCGGTGGTGAGTCTTTCAAATGAGGAGACAATCAATGATAGTAATATCAATGTGAGTCCCCAGAATTTGAGTGAAACACAACCGGGAGTTATTTCGCATACGCATACTCCTGCTCAACAAGATTTGGTCATGGTTCCTGCTACATTACTTAGCCAAATGAATGCTGCACTCTTAGAAACCCTAGCTAAGAATAAGAATTTGTCTGATGAGCTTGCCTTAAGCAACGAGAAAGTTCAAACTTTGGAATTAGTGCCTTCGTCTAGTGTTCTAACAAATCCCGAATATGATCACTTTCGAAACAAACAAATGGGTCACTTGCAAGAAATTGAAAACTTAAGAGCAAATCTTTCTAATGAACTTAAAGAAAAGGAGTTAGTAGTCACTAATTTTCAAAAACTTCAAACAGATTTTGAATTACTCAAGTCTAAGAAGAATGAAATGGAGATTAATGCTGCCAATAAGATTAGAAGTCTAGATTATTTGCTTTTAAGACAATACGCTGCTTCTCAACTAGTGCACTTATTTGATGCTTCGTTTAGAGAATTTAACTTATCACGTCAAAAAGGCCTTCCCCTAACCCACGGTATGCAAAACAAGCTTTGATCCATAGTCCTAGACTTTATAATGCAACCCAATTAGGATTGGTCTTAGACCCGATTGTTATTTTCGATGATCGCACAAGTAAGGATCTAGTAGATGAGGATCGGTCATACAATTCTGCAAAATATCCCGAGTGTGATTATTTTAAAATGAATCAGGAGCTTGCTAAAACGGATTTTAGAATTCGCTTCCATATGGACAAAGATCTCATTACAGCACCAACCTACATGTTGAATGAAGAAAACCCTAGTACATTTCCTACACTTGTCAACATGGAAGGTCCTAAGGAAATTCCAAAGGATCTCCCACCTGTTAGCACTGTATGGTTAAACTTGCAAGAGATTAATCAATACTTTACCAATTTTGACAAGGTCATTTTGGAATGTACGACTTCAAATGCCCTAAACGCCGGAGAATGGGCTTTCTAACACATGAACGAGGTGTTTAAAAATGAGATCAATCCATTTGTCGAAAGTCTAAAAGGAAGTTTTGCATCTCTTAAGGAAAATCTTGAATTTGAAATTGGAGAAGTTCAAAAAGTGTTTTATGAAATGGACACCGCTTACGAACTACAACTAATTGAAAAGGAAAAGATTTTATCTGAATATGACCGATTCTTATCCGAAGTAATCTCGTGTGATGTGCTTACTACTGTAAATGTTAATTATTCGAATGAGCTTACATCCGCTATGATTAATTGTGATGCTGTGAATATTTGTGATGATGTTTGTGATCTCTCTGTAAATGTTGCTTATACTGTAAATGAGGTAGATAATCATTCTTGTCACGAATCTAACGCTGAGTTTTTAAAGCTACAAGATTCTTACAATTTACTTTCAAAACGCTTTAATCAACTAGAACAACATTGTATATCTTTAGAACTGAAACAACAAACTCAAAATGAGGATTTTTTGATAAAAAATAGTTGTGAAAACGGTGTTGAGACGAGTGACAAGATGATTGCAATAGTTAAGGCATTAGAGGAAGAGATTATGAGATTGAAGAGAGATGTGTCATGAAATGAAACACTAAAATTGGAACTAGAGGCTGCAGAGTCTAAAAACCAGGTCTTAGAAATTAGACTTTCGTCTGTTCTAGGGGAGATGGATCGGACAAGACAGGGACTATCCGCTCTTTATGGTTCACTAGAAGAACGCTTCGCTTTTAATGCGGCACAGCAACAATCTTATGTTGAACAACTGAACCAAAAGTGTGAGGAAATCTCTGACTTAAACATCCTGCTCATAGACAAAAACATGGTTTTGGCCGAGTTAAAGGAGACACTTCTTCTCACCCGACAAGAAGTTGTTGATAACTTAGCTACCGACTCTGCACCGTCCACTAGTGCTCCAACAACCAAGTCAGTAGTGCTTTATAAGAACCCGCTTCATAAGAGAAACCTGGTTACCTACGATGATTATATGAGGAATGCCATTAAGCATGTAGATCTTGTTAGGGATATTTTAGACGATCTTTATGCCTTAGATCCCTTAAGTAGCTACTATTATTCGGCTCATGAATACATTAAGCGAGTTCAATATTGCTTAGCATATTTGCAATACATAGGTAAACCAGGCTCTACACTACTTACTAATAGGCCCATTGCTGTAACTCTATTCAATAAGACTCCAGGAGCAAAACCGTCATTGGCACAATCAAGTAAGGCACCTTTAAAATCTGTTGCTAATCTTCCCACTTTGCCTTCTACAGGATTAAAAGAGACTACTAAGGCTAAAGGATCGCCACTCAAGAAAGATAAGATCAAGCCCTCCACTAGTAGTGCCAAAAAGAAGAAAGTAGAAGCTCACCATAGGAATGTTAGTTCAGTTTTAAATAAGAAGAATCATGTTAAGACTAAAAGCTCTGCGCCTGTGCCGAAGCCTAAACCATTCGTGAATTCTAATTTGAATTGTTGGAATTGTAATGAATGTATGTTTTCCCAACGTCATGATTTGTGTCTTATTGATCATGTGAATAAAATGAATGCCATTAGGAATGGTCTTGAATGGAAGCCAACGGGTAGAACTCGTGCCCAGGTTGGCTGGCAATGGCGTCCCACTGGTAGGACCTTTACATTAGATGGAAAAATGTGCCCTTTAACTAGGAATGCATCCATTGAGGTTAGGTCTGAGCGTCCTTTAGTTAGGCACACTAGCACTCAAGTATGGAAACAGCGCCCTTTAATTAGGTCAGCTCCCACTATAGTGCCTATCAGTGAAGAAATACCACAGGATTTAAGCCAACTAGAAACTACACCACCAACTAGGAAGAAGAAGGCTAGGAAATCTAAGAAACCTAAAATTAGCAAATCTAAGATTATTAAATCTGTACCTGCTAATAACAAGGAACATTCAGATTCCGATACCTCTACATTGTCTTCGTGTGGTGATATTTTCAGGTGGTCCAAATCATCCTCTGGTTATTTGGACTCCGGTTGTTCAAAGCATATGACCGGAGATCGCTCGATGCTCTGAAATTTCGTCAGCAAGTTTCTTGGTACGGTTAAATTCGGGAATGATCATATTGCAAAGATAATGGGGTATGGTGAATATCAGATTGGAAACGTTACGATTTCAAGGGTATACTATGTAGAAGGTCTTGGTCATAATTTATTCTCAGTATGACAGTTTTGTGATTCCAACCTAGAGGTTGATTTTCGACAACACACTTGTTTCATCCGCAACTTGGAAGGAAAAGATTTGTTGAAGGGATCTCGTAGTGCAAATCTGTATACCTTGTCCTTACAAGACATGATGGCCGCCTCTCCAGTATGTCTTCTCTCTAAAGCATCTAAGACCAAGTCATGGTTATGGCATCGCAGATTATCTCATCTTAACTTTGATGCTATTAATCATCTGGCTAAAAACGAATTAGTTCGTGGTCTTCCAAAGCTCAAATTTCACAAGGATCATTTATGTTCCGCGTGTTCAAGGGGGAAAAGTACCAAGAAATCATACAAGCCCAAAGCTGAAGACACCAATCAAGAAAAACTTCATCTTTTGCATATGGATCTTTGTGGGCCAATGAGAACTGAAAGTGTGAGCGGTAAGAAATTCATTCTGGTTATTGTGGATGATTTCTTCAGGTTTACATGGGTTAGATTTCTACGTACAAAGGATGAAGCACCGAAGGCTATCATCACTTTTCTGAAATTCATTCAGGTACGTTTGAATACTACTGTCCGCCGTATTCGTACAGACAATGGAACAGAGTTCGTCAACCAGACTCTTCGTGATTATTATGAAGGAGTTGGTATCTCACATGAAACATCCGCTGCACGCACTCCACAACAAAACGGTGTCATTGAAAGACGGAATCGTACGCTTATGGAAGCTGCTAGGACTATGCTAATTTATGCGAACGCTCCATTGTTCTTGTGGGCAGAAGCTATATCTACTGCATGTTTCACCCAAAACCGTTCTATCATTCGGAAATGCCATGGAAAAACACCTTACGAGCTTCTACATGATCGTAAACCCGATGTTTCATTCTTTCATGTGTTTGGTGCTCTTTGTTATCCAAACATTAATAGTGAGAACTTGGGCAAGCTTTAACCAAAAGCCGATATAGGTATTTTCATTGGTTACTCACCCTCTAAGAAAGCATACCGAATTTACAACCGTCGTCTTGGTAAGATTGTAGAAACTATGGACGCAGATTTCGATGAGCTGACAGCGATGGCTTCTGAGCAACGCAGCTCTGAACCCGCGCTTCATGAGATGGGAACCGGTGCTATTAGTTCCGGATTAGTTCCCAATAATCCTTCTTCTACATCATTTTTACCACCTACAAGGCCCGAGTGGGATAAACTGTTTCAACCGTTGTTTGATGAATTCTTTGATCCCCCGAATGATGAAGTTCCATCTCCAGTAGTGATAGCTCCAATCCCTGAAGTTGTTGCTCCAGCTAATGAAGCTTTATCAAATGCATCTTCAATTAACATTGAACCGGATGCACCTTTACCAAGTGATTCTCAAACTAAACCTGAATCGTCACCCCTACTTGTGCCTAATGATGTGGAAGAGGATTCTATTGATCACGACTTGGAATATGCTCACCTGCAAGAGCTTCCTTTCTTTGGTGTAGCGATACCTGAAAACCCTTCAGTCGCGTCTACCTCAGAAGAAGCTCCTTCTATTGTTCACTCCAGACCACCTAGGATTGAAAATCATAGCACTAAATGGACAAAAGATCACCCAATTAGGAATGTCATTGGAGATCTAGATCGACCAGTCTCTACACGCCATCAATTACAAGAGAGTGCACTCTATTGCTACTTTGATGCATTTCTCTCAGAAGTTGAACCTAAAAATTGGCATCAGGCTATGACTCAATCATCTTGGATTGAAGCCATGCAGGAGGAACTAAATGAATTCCAAAGACTTGAAGTATGGGAATTAGTTCCTCTCCCTGACAAGGTTAACATCCTTACTTTGTTGTGGGTTTATAAGGTTAAACTTGATGAGATGGGTGCAGTATTGAAGAATAAGGCTAGATTGGTCGCTAGAGGATATAAACAAGCCTTGGGTATAGACTTTGAAGAATCTTTTGCTCCTGTTGCGAGATTGGAGGCTATTAGACTATTCCTTGCGTATCCTGCTCATATGAACATGATCGTCTATCAAATGGATGTGAAGACGGCATTTTTGAACGGTGAACTAAGGGAAGAAGTCTATGTTAGTCAGCCGGATGGGTTCGTTAGTACAGAGTTTCCTAACCATGTGTACAAGCTTAAGAAGGCTCTCTATTGGTTGAAACAAGCTCCACGCGCGTGGTACGATCTCCTTTCAACATATCTCATCTCGGAAGGCTTCTCCAAAGGAAAGGTGGACCCCACTCTATTCACTCTCAAGGAGGACAACGACATGATTCTGGTACAAATTTATGTTGATGATATAATATTTGCTGCCACTAACATAGAATTGTCAAATCGCTTTGAGAAGATAATGTCCACACGCTTTCAGATGTCGATGATGGGAAAATTTTCATTTTTCTTAGGATTACAGATTTCTCAGAATCCCAGAGGCATCTTTATTAATCAATCCAAATATGCTCTAGAATCTTTAAAGAAGTATAACTTTGAAAATTGTGACCCCGTGGACACTCCAATGGTGGAGAAATCCAAGTTAGATGAAGATAGGAATGGGACTATTGTCGATCCAAAACTTTACCGTGGGATGATCGGCACCCTTCTGTATCTGACTGCTAGCAGGCCTGATTTGCAATTTGTTGTATGCATGTGTGCCCAGTATCAGGCTCGGCCTACCGAAAAGCACCTACATGTTGTGAAAAGGATCTTTCGGTATCTAAAAGGAACACTTCATCGTGGTCTATGGTATTCGAAAGATTCCTCTATTGCTTTAATATCATACGTAGATGCCGATCATGCTGGGTGTCAAGACACGAGGCGTAGCACTTCTGGATCTGTGCAACTCCTTGGAGATAGATTGATCAGTTGGTCTTCAAAAAGGCAGAAAAGCGCTGCAATTTCTAGCACGGAGGCTGAATACATCACCATGTCCGGTTGTTGTGCTCAAGTCCTTTGGATGAGATCACAATTAACTGACTACGGTTTGGGATTCAACAAAATCCCGATGTATTGTGACAACAAGAGCTCCATTGCCCTTTGCTGCAACTATGTTCAACACTCCCGGGCCAAGCACATAGACATTCGCTACCATTTCATTAAAGAGCAGGTGGAGAACGGAGTAATCAAGCTGTATTTTGTCACCACTGAGTATCAGCTGGCAGATATGTTCCCCAAAGCCTTAGATCGAGGACGAATCGAGTTTTTGATCGACAAGCTTGGCATGAAATCATTCACTCCAGCGACTCTCAAAGAGTTGGCAGAAGAATCAGCTGAATAGTGGTGGTAAACTATTCAGAGTATCCTTTGTTCGTGATCATGTATATTATCGTACATATATAAACCACAAAAAGAAAATACAAAAATATAAAACCAACAAAAACTATAAAAAATATAAAACCAAGAAAAACCAAAAATATTTTTCGTTTTTAAAAACGGGCATGTCTTTTAGTATGGTAATATTTACGGCCTTAGAAATGTCAATCAATATTGACACGGTTCCATAAATAGAGTCCGTATAAAAGTTGTACATTTTTAAAACATGCCCATTATGGCTTGTAGTTATTTCAGACTGCAACCCGGTTTTCATATTAAAGTCACGTATTTCCTTGGAAAACGTTGGCTCAGAACGGGAATTAATTTTCTCGGGCATGATTTACAAGCCAAATCATGCAAAGGGATCAAGTTTACTTTACAACTTGGTCTAACACGAATTAATGTACGTCTCAGTGCATTAATTTGTTGAAATAAGAGAAATCTTATTGACACCACGAATCAATCTTTTTCAAGATACTAATTGGAAATGTTTTCATCAATATTTGACTCTTTAAACAATGACTACAGCTCTTTAAATAGAAAACGGGTCATCGTTTAAGGGGGAGAAAATATTAAATCATCTTCGTCATCAAAACAATCCTTTCAAAAGTGATTGTGGAAAATTAATGGCTAAATGGTAAATGAGTGGTATTGCTTTAGAAAACGACTTGGGCTCGTTCAATGTGATAGGACTTGCTTTAGATTTTGGAGATTTGCAAATAGGTTGCGATTGCTAAGTTGTGTGAAAGTTAATAGTGGCTAAGTTTAACAATGGTTAGGAAAATGAAAAGTAATAAACCAAAAAGGAAAAGGAGTGAAAACTTAGGGACTTAAGTGACAACTTGGGAAATTTGCCAAAAACTTTGACCTAGTCAAACAAAACCCCCTTGCGTTTTACTTTCTCTTTATTGTTTCACTATTCCTCTGCCGCCATTAACACATATACAAACACTCACACAAGCTTTCCAATTCGCGTGTTAATCAAATCCATTTGTTTCATTCGATCTTAGAAGGTAATTACATCAATATTTAACTTATAATTCGTCAAATTCTTCATCTAAATCTTGTTAATTGATTCGGGTAGTAAACTTTATCCGATTTAGGGTTTATTTGCCTATTTAGGATTAATTGATTAAGGTTTTAGGTGGGATTCATGCGGAATATCATTAGAGAGTAGTTGGTTACCTTAGATTGCTTTAAATCTCACAAATGCGTTTAGATTAATCTTCAATGAACTGCTATTATGAACTTCCGAATGAACATGGATAACAACTTCCGAATGAAGGAATCTTCCGAACGAAGTTCCGAATGAAGGAACTTCCGAATGAAGGAAGTTCCGAATGAAGGACTTCCGAATGAAAGAAGTTCCGAATGAACGAACTTCCGAATGAACGAAGTTCCGAATGAAGGAACTTCCGAATGAAGGAAGTTCCGAATGAAGGACTTCCGAATGAAGGAAGTTCCGAATGAAGGACTTCCGAATGAAGGAAGTTCCAAATGAAGGACTTCCGAATGAAGGAAGTTCCGAATAAAGGACTTCTGAATGAAGAAGTTCCGAATGAAGAACTTCTGAATGAAGAAGTTCCGAATGAAGGAAGTTCCGAATGAAGAAGTTCCGAATGAAGAAGTTCCGAATGAAGAACTTCCGAATGAAGAAGTTCCGAATGAATAACTTCCGAATGAAGAAGTTCCGAATGAAGAAGTTCCGAATGAAGAAGTTCCGAATGAAGAAGTTCCGAATGAAGAAGTTCCGAATGAAGAAGTTCCGAATGAAGAAGTTCCGAATGAAGAACTTCCGAATGAAGAACTTCCGAATGAAGAACTTCCGAATGAAGGACTTCCGAATGAAGAACTTCCGAATGAAGGACTTCCGAATGAATAGTTCCGAATGAAGGAAATTTCCGGATGAAGAGTTGTTTGATTAATAGTGTTTGCCTATAAGTACTTGTTGAATTATGTTATGAAATGTGTTATGCTTAGAAGTAATAATGATACATATCTATATATTTTTGTGCATCAACCTTTCATGTCTTATCTTAAGCAGATACAATGACTAATCCAACAGTACAAGCTATCCAAGACTCTAGAGCAGCAGCTATTGCCGAAGCACGAACCCTCAAGTTCATACCAAACAATTACCGGCTGAAGCAAGTCTCAAAATCCACTCACCATGGTTTTAAAGTCACCATAGCAATCCTTGATCAATCTCATTTCAAGAATGCCTTAAGAAGTACTGCCTCGGTGCCTTATGATTATATGTATGAGTTCTGGGCTACCAAGGAAATCACTTCAAACAAGATCACCTTCACTCTCGACAACAAGCAGCAGACACTTAAGGTTTCAGACTTCCGTAAGATATTTGGCATTCGGGATACACCCAAAGGTATGTCATTTTCGAAGGATCCTACCAAAGACGAACTCATGGAGCTGTTCGGTGCTCTTGGATGTCCTGACATACGAGTTGCGTCTGAATTTACCACTGCTAAAGTAGGACAACCTTGGAGGGCGATGTTGGGTATTCTTAGTCGATGTCTTACACCAAAAACATCTGGGCATGATGCTTTGCGTAGTCCAATAATGAACATCTTCCATGGGATGTACAAAGGCGCAAATGCAGATTATGCTTTGTTGTTATGGGAAGAATTCACCTTTCAACTCTTCCAAAACAAGAAGCTGAAGACTAATTTCTTTGCTTACCCTCGGTTTATCAAGCTTATCATCAATTATTGTATGAAGAATGATGTTACTATTGATAGGCGTGCAGCAAGTCGTCATCACACCGAAGAAGCTGATCATACTGTAGATCTAAGGCATGAAGGACCTTCTGGTGGTGTGATTCCTGGTCCTATTCCTGATTATCTTCTGACGGATAAAATCAAAGGTTCTGCTGATTACAAGCTACTGCTGTTAGAAATCAAGAAGCTAAAAGCAAACCTTCAGACTGGAGAAGACTCGTCTACAACGGTCAAGAGTAAAGGTAAACGCAAGCAACCAGCTGCTTTACCTGAACCCGAAACCAAGAAGAAGAAGACTGAGGTTAAGAAGGGAAAGGGTAAGGCTGATGAGATGGTTCTACGTGACGAAGAAGATGTTGTTGATCCTACTCTTGACAAGGCGGAGAGAAAAATGATGAAGATAGCTATTGAAAGGAGTAGGAAAGATACGGGCGGTAGTGGGTCAGGTGCAAGGATAAATATTGAAGAAGAGTACGAGGAGCCAGAGGATATTGATGAGTTTGGGTCACCTGAACGGTATTCTACTTCGAAGGAGACATCAATCCCTATTTCAGCAAGTGTTGAAAAAGAGTCTGGTGCTCCTACAATCATGGTGTCTACTCAACCGTTAGTAACTCAACCTTTAGCAACTCAACCTCCACCAATACAACCCTTTCCAACCAGACCGGCTTCAACACCATTCCTTCCACCTCCAATAACTCCCATTCTCAGTACCGTGGTCACAACCGAGCCTCTTCAATCAACCCAGAGCAGATCTGCAACGTCTACAATGGCTGCATTGGTGATGGCCGAAATGTTGGATAAACATACGGATAATCACAAAAGAGAGATGGATGAACTTCGCCAAGAGCTACATAGACGAGTTCAAAGTGAAGAAGCATCTAAGAAAGCACAAGAAGAGATGCTTGCTAAGTTCGCTGCAGAGATGGAGTTGACTCGAAAAGCACATGCAGAAGAACTAGCTCAGGTTAAGCAGGCTGAGGCTAATAAGCATGCTGCACGTATCACTAGCCTTCAAGCGATGAGGGATAAATACAAGGAGCAAAAAGAAGCACTTGAAGCTTCTGTTGAAGAGAGAGTAAAAGAATCCGTTGAATCTATTATGCCTAAACTGCGTGATGAGTTGAAAACACTCGCAGCTGATAACTTAATGATCAAGTCATCCAATCCTTCTGAATCCGCCTACAAAATTGCCTATGACTTGACGGATTTTGAATTGAAGAAGATCCTCAAAGCTCGTATGAGGGAACTTGGATCGTTTAATAAATCTAGGATTCAACGGGCTCTCTACAAATCCCTGAATGACGCTATCATGGAGGATGATAGGTTATTTAAAATGTTTGGAAGTGTGGTACCATACCACATTCTGCCTGAGGAAGAAAGGGAAGAAAGTGAAGAAGAAGAGGGTACTGGTGAAGAAAAAGGTGAAGAAGAAGAAGAAGAAGAAAAGGATGATGACGATGACGATGATGGTGATGATGATGAGGATGATGATGACGATGATGATGATGATGATGATGATGGCGATGATGGTGGTGATGGTAATGAGAAGAGTGCTAGGGGGAGCAACGAGGATAACGATGAGGATGATGATGAGGGTAAACAGCCTAAAGAGGGGGATAAGGTTACCAGCTCAAAGAAACCTGCTAAGTCTGGAACCAAGTCCAAGAAAGATGCAGCGCAGAAGGACAAATCAACATCAACGGAATCAAGACGATCTAAGTGGCGCCACGATGTGAATGCTACTACAGCGTCATCGATTCCCGGTACATCTATTGCTGTATCTATACCTGTTACCACTAACCCTGTTAGTCATGTTGTTGTTGCTCCTGTGATTGCAGAATCAGCAACTGAACCTGAAGCTGCACAACACTCACCCGTTCATGACACCGCCGAGATGCCTGAATCAGAACCAGCAGATGTTCGCGTTTCTACTCCTCTACAACAAGCACAACAATCTACTGTTCCTGAGTCAAGCACACGGGACTAGGCAGACACGTTGGAGATTGACGAGACTGCACCACCACAAGCTTGGATCACGGCGGCGGCGCAATATGATCCGATCACAGACGCTGACAGAGATGTTTTATATCTCCGTATCCGTAGTCCGATTGACTTGTGCGCTTTTCTGGCTCACGAGTATAAGACTTCGGTTACTCCGTCTTTGGTGAAGAAAGCACTAAAGGATAAAAGACTTCGCGCCAAAACCAGATTAACCCGAATGGAGTTCAAGTATTATGCTGATGAGATCCTGAAAGCTCTGAATACCGTTCAACGTCCAGGTCTTCATGATTCAGAAAGAGCTCCACCTCCACTTGATTCTACTCAAGATAATCAGACTGCTCTCGACTTCTTCGTCACCTATGATCTTGAGTATCTTCTGAAGGGTTCATCAAAGTACGCAACCTCCTTGACCTTGCTGAAAGCTGCCAACTGGGGGACAATACCCTGGATCGAGGAAAAGGTAAACCGACTCTGGGTCCCAAGGGTAACTCGTAATTATGATATGTATGCTGTTATAGGTGCATCTCATTGGGACGAACGAGTCCGAAGGGTGTACAGGGGTTGCTGCCTAGTCAATTCAGGAAGCAACGTTAGATCCGATATCCGCATCTCCAGTATTTTATGGCTGAAAACTGAAGCCAAGAATGGCTATTATCATGTGACAGAGATTCGTTTGAAAAGGGAGGATGACAGAGAATACAAAATCCAGCAGGGAGATTTTTCTATCATTCGCCTTGAGGATATCGAAGATATGTTGCTTCTGATGACCCGTAATCAACTCACACATATTCCTCGTGAAGACCTCATTGCCTTGAATACAGCACTTCGTATGTTCACACGAAGCGTTGTTATCAAGAAACGAGTTGAAGATCTTCAGTTGGGAGTCGAAAGTTACCAGAGGAAGCTTAACCTAACCCGTCCAGTGAATCAAGTGTTACCTCAACATGTCAACAGATGTCCCTATACCGGCATTTCTGTTCCGAATTGTGGGATTTTCTACTTGAACAGTCGAGGGTTAATGAAGTTTATGAGGGTGGGTGAGCTTTATAAGTACAGTGATGGGACTCTCATCTACGTCAGAGGAAAGTTGGATCATCTCAATTCGGGTGGGACTTTACCAGAGATGACTGAGGATTGGCATCAGGGTTATCGGCAGATGGCGAAGTATGTGATCAAGAAGATTGATCAAAAGCTCCGTGAACGTAGATTGATGAGGAGTTTAGAACGATTCGTTGGTGGAAGACCATATGGAGTGCACCACAAGTTACTGCAACGATCCATCTAATAGGTCGTACATTTCAGGTCCACTTTATATTGGTTTTAATTGTGAATATGTATATTTGTGAATATTGTGCTTGTACGGCTTGATGTAGTGTTAAAGGTATGATAATTTTTCAAGAATTTCTCACGAGATTCTAAATCTTTCAAAACATATCATACTAAAGCACTACAACTATCCCTTATTAACTTAAGGGGGAGCATTACCATGTTCTATGGCCAAACATCGATTTCATTTTTTACCCAAAGACCGGTTAATCCATTCAATATCCCAAATATTAATGGTTAACATTTTGGATAAGGGGAGAAAATGGGATTAAGGAGATTTAAATGATACTTGGCTAAAAGATGGAAAAGACTTAACGATAAACCAACTTAATATGTGTAAAGCACGTGTTAAGGGGGAGCGTTTTTTGATGATCAAAAACACCTAAGGTACGAAACTTTTGATTTCAATATCACAAGTACTTTAGGTGATTTTCAATGATTTTTCATGGTGGCAATTCCTTCCCAAAACACGCTTAATTCACGACGAATGTGGTGACAAAAGGGTGGTAGGAATAGGTTTAGTCCAATGATTCATCAGAGCCGATGGAATCTTCCCAAGGACAATTCCCTAGATAGAATTAGAAGTCCTAGGAAAGTTGGGGAAAGATTGTGAACGTAGCTGAATGCCGACCAAGTACTTAAGCTAGCACTGGAACAATCACAACAAGGTGCTAGTGATGACGTATTGGTAAGCATTGAAGGGGTTGAAGAATGAAAAAGAATTGTAAAGATAAAGGGTGTAAAGAAAGAAGCCCTCCTTACAACTTTAGGCAGAAACCGGGTCAATACATATGCTATTGAGGTCATTTTTGTTAATGATTCTCGATATTGAAGAAAGACGTCATGGACCCAGTGATGCAATGCACAACCATTCCCAGCTAACTCAAATATCTCTCAAAAGGTATTTGTTTTAATCACACGGAGATCAACACGTTATCTATTGGTTTATTTACTCCGAATAGACTGGTATTGAAAAGGTGGCACTCCTCTCCAACCATCGCTCACTAAATCAAAACGCACAATCGAGTCTAGAGCCAAGAGATCATCAAAAGTCTCATTAGGACACTTTCCATTTATTCCTTGCTTTCTCACACACTGTGAAAAGTAAGAGATTTTCATGAGTCCTACGCAATATTCCTGTAATATTTCCAGAACATCCGAGTAATGCGTAAGTATTACAATGAAGATGGAAATCCTGCTTGAGCCAACATCAAACAAGCTCATGGTAGGTTACACGTGCGGTTCTTTTAGAACCAATCTTGTGAAAAACTGGAAAGAAACAGTGGTTTAATTCTTAATTGAACTTAAACTCGTTCCAGGCCTCTACGCATTATCATATGATCTTGCCAGAACACTCAGAGTGACTCTTTATTGATCACAGTGACGAGTGGAAATCCTTCTAGTGTTAACATCAAACAGCACTTGGTAGGTGACGTGCAAGATTCTTTATGAATTGAGCTCGTGACAACTGGAAAGCAACGATGGTGAAAATCTTAATTGAAATTCACTTGTTCCAGGTTCCATGAATTGACGGCTTCAAATCACAAGGATAATTTATCCAAGTGATTCACTCTTTATGTTCGCAGTCAGCTTTGGACGGTCGAATAAAGAGAACGGGTTTACCCGCGAAATCCTGTCAGGAAGTTACTTAATTGAAACTATCCGTCATGGGTACGATATCTAATATCGTCCAACGGTCTTCACCGACCGGAGGTAAAATGCTACCGAATTAGAATAAAATGTTCAAAGCCATTTTATTCGTGTCGTTGCTGTGTACCTGTTAAAGACGGTGGCGTTGCTGTGTACCTGTTGAAGACGGTGGCGTTGTTGTGTACCAGTGAAGACGGTGGTGTTGCGGTGTACCTGTAGAAGTCGTTCCCACATGCTTATGTTTTTCTGCATCAAAGTTCAGCAAAAATTCAAGAAAGTGCAAAATGAAGTCTTCCGCTGTACCAAACTCTGAAGCTTTCGAGAATTCAACAAAAAGACATAAGTGTGTGGAACATGGAGTCACGAGGAGGCAAGTTTCACAAGAAGGCAAAGATCGCACGTGAAAGGCCAAAAGAACAATGCTCTCAAGTCAAAGCCTAAAAGATCAATAAACATATTCACAACAAAAAGAAAAAGAAGAAAAGACTACGAGCTAAAGAACAAAGACTTAGTATAGTATGCTAGGTTTAGAAATTTGTAACGTGGAGTGACCTCCCTTAGGGGGAGATTGTTAGAAATACGTTTTTACGTATATTAGAAGTATCGGTCACTTCACAATATTATTAATGTTGTAATAGCTCGTAGTTAATAGTTACTAATTTAGTTAAGTAAGAACCGGTCCATGGGCTTGTCATGGGCCTGCCCAAGTCCACATAAGGCTTGGAAGTATAAATACCCCTTTCCTCCTTGGAAAGGGGTTGGTTGTTGAACATTTCTTGTTTCCATTTGAATAAAATAACACATAGTTTTCTCTCACTTTCTCTCTCTAGTTTCTCTCTCTAGAAATCATCAACCCCTTCATAGATTCATAGGTTATCAAGATTCTACAACCACACTGCCCCTCTTGGGAGTCTTGTATATATATTTTTTCTTTTCTTTTTCTTCTTTTTTTTTCTTTTCTTTTTCTTTTTTTTTCTTTTTTTTTCTAGCCACTCATTTTTTTTTTCATAAGCCGCTCTTATTTTTCTTTATTCCTCACAAAGAAAGTAGAAAAAAATAAAAGGAAAAACACCCGCTAAATATTGAGCATGACGTAAGTCTAGTACACATAAACCGTTCTAACTTAGAATCTTAAGACGTACTTATATCAACCATGAATGATTAGTCAAAAATGCATAAGAGATTACAAACCAATTAAAACCGTTCTTGATTATTTATTAACAATTATATATATGCGAAGAAAATAGAGGCAAAGAAGAGAAGGGTTTAGCCATAAGTAATTATCATGAAGTTTATCTGGCCCTTTTATACTTGCTTCAACTCTATCATTTCCCATTCTCCACAAATTTAAAATCTCAAATAAGGAAATTGGTGGATGCTTAGCCTAATAGACCAATGAAGGACTACATGGTTAAGGATACTAGCTAGAGAATGCTAAGATAAGCAAACTCGGGTTGAGTCAAAATATCCATGGCGGGCCTAATATGTCAAAGAAGTCTAAATTTGTTAAAACCATGCTTTTATTATATTTTTTTTTCTCTTTTATATATTTTTGATGAAAAACAAAAGAAGAATATATACAATGCAAATGTGTTATGCAAATGATTAATGAAAAATATGAATGCATATTTTTGGTGGCCAAAGTAGATCAAAAATTTGAAAAATGTTTGAAAAATTAAGTTCCCATGTTATCATGAAAGACAATGACAAGTTCTAGGTAAGGTCACTTCGATAGAAGACCCCCCTACACTTAAGCTAAACATTGTCCTCAATGTTTAAGAGCATGGAAGTATAAAAACTTCCCCTACACTTATGACAATGAATAGACTTTGCCTAACCCAAGTTAAGGAAAGGACAACTATTAGTGAATTCATGTTTAAGCACAAGGTGTCAATGAAAGATCACAAAAGTAACGAAGTGAACCGGATACAAGGGCCTCCTCCATAAGCTCCAAAGCATGAAATGAGTGAGCAACGCTACAAACAACATGAAGACAAAAGAAGGTCTCCCCTACACTTATCTCCAAGTCTATACCTTTATTGCCAACCTACAACACTCTAAATCTAGTTATACGATGCTTGAGTTAATGAGTCTCTAGCTCGACTCGTCCCTCAATGAATTAATTCATGGGGAAAATGGGGATCTCTTGGACCATCTCAACGGAAATGTCCTCCCCAAAATAATGTTTCATACGGTGACCATTCACTTTAAAATTTGGACCATCGGGTTGTGACAACTCAATAGTTCCATATAGAAACACTTGAGCAATAGTGAATGGACCGGACCATCTCGACTTAAGCTTGCCCGCAAAAAGTTTCAACCTTGAGTTAAAGAGGAGAACCGGCTCTCCAACTTTGAACTCACGGTTCTTGATCTTAGCATCATGCAATTTCTTAGTCTTTTCCTTGTAAAGCAAATAATTTTCATAGGCATTGGCTCTCAATTCATCCATCTCATTAAGTTGATCTTTCCTATGTGAACCGGCTTGGTTTAAATCAAAGTTAGCCCACTTGAGAGCCCAAGATGCCTTGTGTTCTAACTCAAATGGGAGGTGGCACGCTTTACCATAGACAAGCCTATAAGGAGTACAACCAATTGGTGTCTTAAAAGCCGTCCTAAAAGCCCACAAAGCATCATCAAGCTTATCCGACCAAGAAGCTCGATGCTCTCCCACCGTACTCTCTAACATTCTCTTTAAACCACGATTTTTGACCTCGGTTTGACCATTGGTTTGAGGGTGATACGCGGTAGAAAGTCTATGATTAACTCCATATTTCTTCATAACTCTCGTGAATTGATCATTACAAAAGTGCGTACCACGATCACTTATGATGGCCCGAGGTACACCAAATCTAGCAAACAATTGCTTTAAGAACTTCACAACAACTCTAGCATCATTGGTAGGTAAGGCTTTAGCCTCCACCCATTTGGACACATAATCCACCGCCACAAGTATATACTTGTTTCCCTTAGAAGATGGAAAAGGTCCCATGAAATCAATGCCTCATACATCAAATATCTCACACTCTTGAATAAAATTTTGTGGCATCTCATCACGTTGCGTAATTTTTCCTTGTCTTTGACACACATCACAAAGTTTTACCATCTCATGGGCATCTTTGTAAATGGAAGGCCAATAGTAACCCGAATCAAAGACTTTCTTGGCGGTATAGTTGGGCCCAAAATGTCCACCCGTAGGTCCTTTATGACATGCTTCTAAGATCTTAAATGCCTCGGGCCCATCTACACACCGTCTAATGATTTGGTCCGCACATTGCCTAAAAAGATAAGGATCATCCCAAAAGTAGTACTTAACTTCCTTAAGAAATTTCTTCTTTTGTTGATAAGTAAGACCCTCAATAAGCACATTGCCCACAAGATAGTTTGCTATATCCGCAAACCAAGGAGTGGCATCCTCTTGGGAAGAGATAGACATGAGCTCCTCTAATGGAAAGGATTCATTGATTTCTTGATTTGGAAAATCTCCTTGAAAAGGATGCTCAAGTCTACTCATGTGATCCGCCGCTAAATTCTCGACTCCTTTCTTATCACGAATTTCTATCTTAAACTCTTGAAGCAACAAAACCCATCTCAAAAGCCTAGGCTTAGCGTCTTGTTTTGTCATAAGATACTTGAGAGCGGAATGATCCGTATACACTATGGTTTTGGATAGCACAAGGTATGGTCTAAATTTTTCAAAAGCATAGACTATAGCAAGCAACTCTTTTTCCGTGGTAGTGTAATGAAGTTGTGCACCGGTCATGGTTTTACTCGCATAGTGTATAGGTTGAAAATGCTTATTCACTCTTTGTCCTAAGACGGCCCCCACCACATAATCACTAGCGTCACACATAAGCTCAAAAGGTAATTCCCAATTTGGAGAAACCAAAACGGGAGCCTTTGTCAATTTCTCCTTAAGAGTCTCAAAAGAGTCCAAACAATCTTGGTTAAAAATGAAAGGAGCCTCTTTTTCCAAGAGGTGAGTCATCGCTCTAGCTATCTTAGAAAAATCTTGTATAAAGCGCCTATAAAATCCCGGATGACCTAAGAAACTCCTCACACCTTTAACCGAGGTGGGTGGGGGAAGCTTAGCAATCACATCAATTTTAGCTCGATCCACTTCTAATCCCTTTTTGGATATTTTATGTCCTAAAACAATTCCCTCTTTCACCATAAAGTGACATTTCTCCCAATTAAGCACTAAAAGTGTTTCCTCACAACGCTTAAGCATTCTCTCTAGATTGGTGAGACATGAGGTAAATGAATTTCCAAAGACGGAAAAATCATCCATAAAAACCTCTATAGTTTGCTCTATCATGTTATGGAAAATCGCCATCATGCACCTTTGAAACGTCCCCGGTGCATTACATAAGCCAAAAGGCATCCTCTTGTAAGCAAATGTACCGTAGGGACAAGTGAATGTGGTCTTTTCTTGATCCTTAGGGTCAATGGGTATTTGGAAATAACCCGAAAAGCCATCAAGAAAGCAATAGTACTCATTTCCCGCTAAGCGTTCAAGCATTTGATCCATAAAAGGTAATGGGAATGGTCTTTCCTAGTAGCCTCATTGAGTTTCCTATAGTCAATACAAACTCTCCAACCGGTAACAAGTCTTGTATGAATAAGCTCATTGTTCTCATTAGGCACTACGGTGATTCCACCCTTCTTAGGAACACAATGTACCGGGCTAACCCATGGAGAGTCGGAAATAGGGTAAATCATACCCGCATCAAGGAGTTTAATCACCTCCTTCTTAATGACCTCATGGATTTTTGGGTTAACTCTTCGTTGACTTTAAATGGCGGGTTTGTAATCATCCTCCATAAGGATTTTGTGTGTACAAAAATGTGGATCAATTCCCCTTATGTCGGATATTTTCCAAGCTAAAGCTTTCTTGTGTTTCTTAAGAACTTCAATAAGTTGCTCCTTCTCATCCTCTTTTAACTCTTTAGCAATGATCACGGCTAATTGGTCTTTGCCCTCTAAGAAAGCATACTCTAAGTGGGATGGAAGATCCTTAAGTTAAATTGGAGGTGGACTCTCTATGGAAGGTTTTACTATGGAAGGATCCTCATTGGTAACTTCTTGTGGAGTAGGAGAAGGAATAGGGTCCTCATTGAGCAACTTTTGGATAGTATGAATATCTTCTTCCCAATTAATGGGAGAATCATTATCACCAAGAAAGTTTGACTCAAATTCCTCCAAGAGGAAATCACTCTCTCCAAAAGGTGTTAAAGAGGGAGCAATTGAGGCCACGGTTTCAACATGGGGCATCTCATCACTAGTACTCTTGCAAGCATCATGAAAGTGTTCATCACACACCTCATCTAACACATCAACTATGTTAATCGTCTCACACGGTCTAGACTCCTTAACCTCTTTCCTATCACAAACTTTCCCTAACTTAAACACCACTTTCTCATCCTCTACTCTCATAATTAATTCTCCTTCCGCCACATCTATCAAAGTACGACCCGTTCTCAAAAACGGTCTACCAACAATCAAAGGAACTCTAGGATCCATGTCATAATCAACCACTACAAAGTCGGCCGGAAATGTAAACTTATCCACACCTACAAACACATCCTCCGCTATACCTACGGGGTAAGCTATGGTTCGGTTGGCTAAGTCAAGGGTCATCCTAGTGGGAGTGAGCTCAGGAAGAGAGAGTTTTTTCCAAACCGATAAAGGCATGAGGCTAATGCTTGCCCCTAGATCCGCCAAAGCCATGCAATTTTCTACACCGGGAAAATTACAAGGTATCAAGAAGCGCCCCGGATCTCCAAGTTTTGTTGGTAAGGTTTTAAGTAGCACGGCGGAACAATTTTCATTAAGGGATGTGTTGGGCAAATCAACCAATTTTTCTTTGTTTGAGAGTAAATCCTTGAACATCTTAGCAAACTTTGGCATATAAGCAAGAGCTTCCGCAAAGGATATGTTGATGTTGAGTTGCTTGAACATCCTTAAGAAATTTGAGACTTGGATGTCATCCTTGTTCTTTAACTTGTCCTGTTTCAACCTTGAAGGATATGGAAGAGTTGGTTTTGGTGTAGGTGGAATAGGTGTTGTAGTGGAAGATTTGTCTTTTTTAGCTTCTTCATTGGGAGGTGTGGAAGGTAAAGGAGAAGTAAGAATAGGTTGAGAAGGTGTGTTTGATTGAATGGGAACATTTTGAGGTGGTGAAGTAGAGGTAGAAGGCTTGTCACAAGTAGGAACAAAAGTGGGTGGAACAATAGGAGGTTTAGGAGGTGAAGGATCCTTTGTTGTCTTTCCACTTCTTGTTGTAATAGCATTGACATTTGCCCTTGGATTTGTTTGTGTGTTAGATGGTAAAGCCCCTTGTGGTCTTTGATTATACATAATTTGGTTTTGAAGAAGAGCAAATTTCTTGTTATTTTCCTCTTGAGCATCTTTCATTTGTTTCTCATAAGAAGTAAGCTTTTGAAGGATCAAATCCATGGGGTTAGGTTGCACATTCCCTTGATAAAAACCTTGTTGTGGAAAAGGTGGAGGTGGTGCATTAAATCCTTGGTTTGGTGGATAAAAGTTATTTCCTTGAGGTTGAAAATGATTGGGTGCCTTGTAGTTATTCCCTTGGTAAGGTGGTCTTTGCCCTTGATTCCTTTGTAAAACTTGAGGAGGATTTTGTTGAATTTGGGTGGGTGATTGGGGTGGGAATCCCGGTGGAGTAAGGTAATTTTGGGACTTGTAAGAAAGGTTATTTGGATTGATATTTGGCTTGAAGTGTTCACGATGTTCCTCTTAGTAAGCATAACATTCCCCTTGATAACCTTGCACCTTATCACATTGTTCATAGGAATGGGGACCTCCACAAGTTACACAAGAAAGAGTAAGGGCATTCACATCATTTGAAGAATTTTTCAATGAAAGGCTCTTAATGGCTTGAATCATCTCTTGTTGACCTCTATCCATTTTTTGAAGGATCTCTTGTTGAATCTTGAGGAACTGGTTATCACAAGGTGTTTGAGAATTGTTTTGGATAACATGAACCCTTTCTTCAAATTGAGAATTTGTTTGAACCATTGCTTTAGTCTCAATGATGTCCAAGGCCTCTTGAATGGATTTAAGAAGAATATTCCCTCCCGCGGAAGCATTGAGTGAATCTTGGTGATGAGGTTTAAGGCCACCATAGAAAGTATTGATTTGGTGAACTTCATCCAATCCATGGTTAGGGCATCGCCTCAATAACTCTCTAAACTCCTCCCAAGCATCACTAAAGGATTGACTAGGTTTTTGTTGAAAGCCTATAATTAAGTTCCTCAAAGCCGTGGTCTTAGATGGGGGAAAGAACTTGTTCAAAAACTTAGTAGTGAAACCATCCCATGTGGTGATACTATCGGGTGGTTGGGTGTCTAACCAATGCTTAGCGGCTCCCTCTAGTGAAAATGGCACCAATATCAACTTAATAGCATCATGTGGAACTCCATTGTACTTAAGGGTATTGCAAAGAGCAAGGAATCTCTTAAGGTGATCATGAGGATTATCATTCTTGTGACCATAGAAAGGTGTGTTTGAAACCAAGGTAATCATAGCCGTTTTTAGCTCAAATGAATTTGCGGGAATGTCGGGAATTCTGATAGAATTGGCATATCCGTGAACATTGGATTGCAAACGTTCCATCAAAGAACGATTATCAACAGCCATGGCTTCTTGTTGTGGATGAATCAAAGCACGATTCTCGTGATCGGCTTGATGGACGGTGGTGGTCTTACTCTTTCTCTTTTTCTTCCTTTTCGGAGGAAGAGGTTGTACACCAATCGGTATTTGTGCACGCCCGCGAGTGAGCATGCAACTCAATACAAGGAATGAGAGAGAAGCTCTCGTGTGACTTTGAAGAGAAAAGGATTATCCTCTTCGAGTTTCAATATGAAATATCCACTAGAAAATAATAATATACGTATGTACTACTTGGGTGCAAGACCCCCAATGAAGCCTTCCTTCTTAGAATACTCACAAATGAACGGGGGGTTAGGTGGCGCGAAGCACTTAAGTACCTATTGACCCTTAGATGGCATTTTATAGCACATCGCCTTTCTATTCACTTAATTGTTTGTATTCTTCGAATTGTTGCTTATTGGAAGTATTTATCTATTCTTGCTTTATTTTGTTTGATCGATACACGTGTCAAGGACCGGAACGCCCCTCAACACGGTGTATTGCCTTGGCAATACTTATGGAGAATATGTGAATTGGTTGTTCTTATACGTATACGTATTTACTTATAATAATATATGGAAAATATTTTTGTATTATTGAGTTTTAAGAGAAAATACTATATGTACATAAAAATCAAGAAAATCCAATAATATATATTTTTGGGTGCAATCTCTTAGGAAAAAGATTGCTTCTTGGATTTTTTAATTTGTTTGGTCAATTCTTTAGGAAAAGAATTGTTTTGTTAATTTTTTAGTTTTTATATATTTTTATATTTTTGATTTTTTTTATTTGTTTTTTATTTATGATACGTAAAAATAACGTTCACTAGGTGAACGGATCCCAAAAGCCAATGAAAACCGTCAATCGATAGTCTCTCGTAAAGTCAAAGAACCGGCAGCGGCGCCATTTGAAATGTGTATAGTTGAAGTTCGTTTTTCTCAGTTCTTAACAAATTGAAAGTCCTAACAAGATCTGGTTTTTAATTGTTTTTGGTTGGTAATGTTTTTTTGGATATTCTATTGCTAATTCAAACAAGCCTTGCTAAAATGAAAAATATCGTCTACTTATATGTAAAACAAAGTGCAAATACCAAGTTTTTATTCAATTAAAATGCCAAATGTAAATTCTACAAACTAGAAGGACTGGAAATGTAAATTCTATGAAATTTAAATGCTAAAAATGTAAAGCTAAAAAGTATAAGGACTAAATGTGTAATATCAGTAAACTATATGGACTTGAAATGAAAACTATTCAAACAATGTAACTAATTTTCAACAAAATTGAAACTGCCTAACTAAATTTGAACAAAATTGAAAATACAAGGACTGCCATTTTGAAAACCCTAATTACTTGAAAAGATTAGCTGGAATTAAAAACAGTTTTGTACTACAAGGACCTAAATGCAATTTTCAAAAACTTTTTAACAAAAACGGGTTTAACTATTCAATAAGCTCGTTTGAGCTTATTTCTCAACCAAATTCGATCAAACAAGTTGCAAATGACTTAAAATTGAATTTAAGCTAGACCTATCCAAGGAAATTGGCTGAAAGTTACTAAAACTCAGATAAGCTGAATTCAATAAGCACACAATAAGCTACAAGTTAAACTAGACTTGCACAACTAGATTTTAATGAAAATTCTTGTTAATAAGCTCAAAAGAAGGACGGGAAATCAAGTCTCATGAAAAATCATCAAGTAATAAGCTCAGAATCTGAAAATAAGCCAAAATCAGCTTATGTTGACTTTCGTTGACCAGAAATTTCAAAAAGCTCAAATTCTCAAAATTTAACAAGGAACACTAATGGAATGAAATTGTGAAAGAAAATTAGCTTGTTTATGAAGTGGAAATCAAGATATGAAAAATCAGTTTGCCAAGTTACAGAAACTTGCATTTGCTCATGATCTCAAACTTTTGCTTATTTCTAGCTTAATTCTTGATACTGTACAGTTTCCTTATACAAATTGAAAGTTCATATATTGAGTGAGAAATGAGAACTGGTTTGGAATGATTTCATCAACTAACAAAGTAATGGCAAGCAAATCAAATTCACAACTTCCTGATAAGAAACTTGAATTTAACTGACCCAAACTTTTTATATGACCATTTGCCTTTTTGACCAAAACTTTGACTTAAAAGTGACTCAAAACTAATTGTTATGACTTGTTAACTGAAAATGCACCAAAGATTGCCAAATTCTAACACTTGAAAACTAAATCAAAGCTAATGCCAAACACCTCTTTACAGATATTTTTGAAACTTTTATGAAGAGTTTTTTGATCAAATGATAAGACTGAGTTAAGAAAGATATCACACTAAGTTTTATAGCCAAAATGAAGAGAAATAGAACTAGTTACAAGTACTCTAAACAACAATAACTCTAAATGGTTATCAAAACTAAACTGACTGATCAATGTGAAAACAGGTCAAATTTTAAGACTATTAAGCAGGATTAAGCTACTATTAAGCTACAAAATCAATGAGACCAGATCAATAGCAGGCTAAAACAACTTTTATCATACAATCAAGCAAGGATTATCTAGGAATGAAGCAGGCAATCAACTGTTTAGTGGAACTTAAAATCAGAACATGAAAACCTTTAGCTAAGGCCTCCTTTGGGGAGTAGAGGAGCGCTGAGCTCTCTAATCTAGTGCTAACAACCACCTTAGCACTAGAACACACTAATCAACAACTAGTCAACAGCTACAACCACCAAGAATCACCATAACTGGACTGAATTCTTCAAAGTCTGCTATATCTGGAACTGGATGATCAAAATAGCTACAATCTTCACAATTAGCTCACTATGATCAAGTTATGATCATAACAGACTATCAACATCACAATAGTAACAATGGTGCAAGTATGAACAGTAGAAAGGTAATGAGAATTTTGGAGGGAAAATGGAAATTTGAATTTATTGAATTGAAAAGTAGTTACAAGGCTGGTAAGTTTGTTACAACTAACTATAACAGACTCAAGAGTGTGTCAAACTCTTGAGTTGTTAAGCTAAAGCTAAAATGAGTTGAGAGAGAAACTAAAAGTGTGTGTGATTTCACACTTTTTCTACAATACAAGAAATGAGAACAATCCATGGTATTTATAGACTGCAGGAGTGAAGTGGTTGGGGTTGGTGACGTGTTAGAACCAATCCCTAGCTTCTACGTGTCAAAAATCTGCTAATTGGATTTTGCTGATGAAGAACAAATTTGGGGATTTTCTCTTGAGTTGATTTCAGCTTAATTTGTGGTAATCAATGGATTCGTCTCTCAAAAACGAGCAAGTTTCATGTTTATACCATCTCTTGAAATTGCTTCTAGCTCAAAAACGATCCTGGTAATATGCGTTGATGAAGATAACACGTGGCAAGATTCCATTGGATAAGGGCTGAGCACACGGATCATTATCCAACATGGATAATTCTGATTATTGCATGTTGCTCTCCTATTGGTGGAAAAAGGAGTAGTGCGCAGCACTGTTAGGATTTTGACGAATTAAATACTGGCGGCTGAGTTGCATTAAATGAAGTGAAGTGGCAATCCTTGTCACTTGATTCTTGCATTCTCATTGGCCAAAAACATAACACACGGATCAAGCTTAGTTTAACTTTCCAAAGTTGGCAGAATTAGCCCCTTGACTTGGCAGAATGTAATTTTGAGCTATATTCTTCATTCTTTTGACAATTTAAGTCCTTCTACTTGTAAACTTGATCAAAAAGCCCCTTTGACTGAGTTGACTTGAGAGTTGACCAGATTTGACTTTGATCTTGACTTTGTCATATTTACACTTTTGGTCCTTCATCTTTCGCAGATTGTCAAGATAGGTCCTTTGTCTTCAAAGTCTTATCACTTTTGATCCTTCTTTGTCTTTTTCATCAAATTAAGCTTGATTTTCCTTTGTTTGCTTGAAATTGTATCCTTCTTACCTATTTGAGCACAAACACAAAACATACCACATAATTCCGCTTTATAGCACAAAGTTTAGGTATTTTTATTGTGTTTTTAGGGTGATTTGTTGATAAATTGATATGAGTTTTTGCTTATATCAGAAAGTTTATAAAAGTTTACTTAAAAATATTGGTCAAAGTCAGACCTGGTCATACCAAACTCACACACGTGTCTCATCTTCTTCTACATTCTAAGAGAGAGAAAGAATCAGATAAACAGTCGCCCTATACTTTCTATTCACCAATACTTTCAAATGATTTTCAAGGAAATATACAAGGATTCAAGCAAAGATCAAAACTACAAAAATGATCCTCATGTCCTCCTCTACATAATGGTGCGACTTAATTAGATCAAAAGTGAAAGAAGAAGAGACGCCCAAATCGAATCAAGAATGAAGAACGAAGCCAGTCCTCGTATTTACACGTGGCATGATCTGATTAGAGGCAACACGTCACACCACCACCACTCAACGCCTATAAATACTGAGAGAAGACCTCATTTGAAGACGGTTATCTAGGAGTAGTTTTACACATAGTTAGGTTAGGAGTAGATAGATAATCAGCTTTTTAATCTTGTAACAAATTCTGTTTTTCAATTAAAGTAGTTTGTAACCGAATATTCTTTTCACCATTAATGAATCTACTTTAAATTTTTCAAAACTTTCTCAACATTCTTTGGATTCATGTTCTTAGCAGTTCGTTATGTTTCTATTATTAGTTCGTATGATATAAGCTTGTTATTAGCTCGTATGATATAAGCTAGATATTTAGCTTGTTACGTTTCTGTTTTGTTACAGTCTTAGATAGGTTTGAGTAATCAGTAATTACTCTCGATTTTCTTGTGGTTCAGATGAATGAAACTGTTAGTTGGTTTGATTCCAGTTAGTAAAATCTTTAAATCAAATTTGTGATTTTGTTTAATAAACATTCTTCTGTAAATCAGTTGATAAATCGATTTAATCCATTTATTTAGCTTATCGTGATCTGATAAGATAAATTGTTAACTGGTTGCAAAAGTTGTAGTTTTAAACTGATAATTTTCTTAGCCTGAGTTTTCGAGCATATCTCACAGCTTATGAGTTTTGGTTAAATAGTTATCTTTTACAGAATTTTTCACAGACTTTGAATTACTTCAGTTGTTCTACTGGTTTAATCTACCAGCATTGTATCTCGTCCACTTAATCTTTTTACAGGGTTTTGTTTTCAAGAGAATGAATTTTCAGCGATAGAATTCAAACGATAGCAGAATAGCTGGTGATTTTTCAGTTCAGGATTATTCAGTCGTAGTAAATCAGCAAGTGGAGTTCAGTTGATTTCAGTTTTAGATCGAACTTGAAAAGTTGGCTCAGCACCATACTTCACATCAAAGGACTTGATCTTTGGATGAATAGGTCAAGCTCGAAATTACATTTTTTCTACATATCTTAGCTTACTTCTAATCAGTTAATGCTAGAGGTTAAATTTTGTGTGATGCATATTGAGTATTTGTTGTAGAGTGTTATTTGACATGTTTGTTTGAGCATTTAAATGTTTCACTCATTTTAGCTGTGTAAAAAATTCTTGGTTCTCTGATTAAGGTACGTTTGGCATTAAGTTTTGGCAGTCGGATAGCTTAGAACTGTAGGATTAATTCCCTGTTTTGTTCTTGATATGTGCTAAGTATCAGACTGTTTCTTTGTTTTGGGTCGTGTAGAAGTAGTTGGTTTAGATTAATTTGGGCCTTTTTCTTCTAAAAATCAATTTAATGCTAAAAGTTGAGTTGGATTGGTTAGATTTGTAAACGTAAATTTTTTTGTGTTAGTTTGTTTAAAAAAAGTTAAATACAAATTTAGATTTTTCAACTTTAGCTTCCTATATGTACACATTTAGTCCTTCATTTTGTTATATGTTATTTCAATCACAGTCCAAAACTGGTTAGTAGTTATATATGTTAAATACATTTTAGGTCCTATTTGATTCAATTCATTAGTTGTTAATTGTACTTGTTGGGCTCAGTAGAATTTCTTTGGGCTTTCATTTTGAACTGTGAGTTTTGTAATTGTAGACTTTGATTAGTTAGAATTTTTATTACATTTCTTAGTATTACGTTTAGATTTAGAATGTAAGTTTAGATTTATAATTTTTTATTTTGAATTTGCATTAATAGTATAAATTTGGATTTTACATTTGATAGGTGTGTAAACACCCATCCTTTTTACCACTTAATTACAATAATAACCGAGCCAAAACGTGTATTTTATGTCAATATTGTCGGAATTATGCGTGGTTTGTGTTTTTGTTGTGATTTAGGACGAAAAGGTGAAAAGTGGAGAAAACACGGGCATTCATGGGCTTTTATCGAAGAAAAAGACGAAAGACGAAGTCAAGAAGTCAAAAGTGCAAAAAGAACGGAAGTCCAAGACCAATTCTGAAGATTTATCGAAGAAAAAGTCAAAAGACGGAAGTTTACTAAAAAGCCGAAGAACTCGAGTCTTGTTTATGAAGAAATGTCAAGACGAGTTAAAGAAATCTCGAGCCAAAGTCATTAAAGTCCAAGTATTAAGAAGATTAACAAAGGATTAAGAAGATCAAGGACTAATGCATGCAATTAAAGAAAGAAGAAAGAGGGAGGAAGCTTCCTAAGCTCCTCCCTAATCTCCCTATATATAGTTTTCATCTTAATTTTCATTAGTGTTGTTGGTGTCTTGACAACCCACACTTCCACCATTTTTATTCCCTGCACATTTAATTTCTTGCACCTTAATTTCATGTATTGCACCTTTAAATTCCTTTTAATTCCAAGTAAGTTTACTGTAGAAATTGATAACCTATGAATCTATGAAGTGGGTTGATGTTTTTCTAGTGAGAGAAACTATAGAGAGAGAAAGTGAGAGAAATATATGGAAGATTTTATTAATATGAAAAGTGAATGAGACAACAACCAACCCCTTTCCTTAGTGGAAAGGGGTATTTATAGTCCAAGCCAAACATTGGGCTTGGGCCGGTCCATGACAAGCCCATGGACCGGTTCTTACTTAAGTTAATAAGCAAATAATAACTAATTACTAACTACGAGCTATTACAACATAAATCATATTGTGGAGCGACCGACACTTCTAATATACGTTAAAACGTATTTCTAACAATCTCCCCCTAAGGGAGGTCACTCCACGTTACAAAGTTCTAAACCTAGCATACTATACTAAGTCTTCGTTCTTTAGCTCGTAGTCTTTTCTTCTTTTCTTTCTTTTGTTGTGAATATGTTGATTTGATCTTTTTGGCTTTGACTTGAGAGCATTGTTCTTTGGCCTTTCACGTGCGATCTTTGCCTTTCTTGTGAACTTTGCCTCCTCGTGACTTCATGTTCCACACACTTACGTCTTTTTGTTGGATTCTTGAAAGCTTCAGAATTTGGTACAGCGGAAGACTTCATCTTGTACTTTCTTGAATTTTTGTTGCAAAAGACATAAGCATGTGGGAACGACTTTTACAGGTACACCGCAACACCACCGTCTTCACTGTTACACAGCAACGCCACCGTCTTCAACAGGTACTCAGCAACGCCACCGTCTTTAGCAGGTACACAGCAACGACACGAATAAAATGGCTTTGAACATTTTATTCTAATTCGGTAGCATTTTACCTCCGGTCGGTGAAGACCGTTGGACGATATTAGATATCGTACCCGTGACGGATAGTTTCAATTAAGTAACTTCCTGACAGGATTTCGCGGGTAAACCCGTTCTCTTTATTCGACCGTCCAAAGCTGACTGCGAACATAAAGAGTGAATCACTTGGATAAATTATCCTTGTGATTAAAAGCCGTCAATTCATGAAACCTGGAACAAGTGAATCTCAATTAAGATTTTCACCATCGTTGCTTTCCAGTTGTCACGAGCTCGATTCATAAGGAATCTTGCGCGTTACCTACCAAGTGCTGTTTGATGTTGACACTAGAAGGATTTCCACTCGTCACTGTGGTCAATAAAGAGTCACTCTGAGTGTTCTGGCAAGATCATATGATAATGCGAAGAGGCCTGGAACGAGTTTAAGTTCAATTAAGAATTAAACCACTGTTACCTTCCAGTTTTTCACAAGATTGGTTCGAAAAGAACCGTACGTGTAACCTACCATGAGCTTGTTTGATGTTGGCTCAAGCAGGATTTCCATCTTCATTGTAATACTTGCGTATTACTCGGATGTTCTGGCAATATTACAGGAATACTGCGTAGGACTAATGAAAATCTCTTACTTTTCACAGTGTGTGAGAAAGCAAGGAATAAATGGAAAGTGTCCTAATGAGACTTTTGATGATCTCTTGGCTCTAGACTCGATTGTGCGTTTTGATTTAGTGAGCGATGGCTGGAGAGGAGTGCCACCTTTTCAATACCAGTCTATTCGGAGTGAATAAACCAGTAGATAATGTGTTGATCTCCGTGTGATTAAAACAAATACCTTTTGAGAGATATTTGAGTTAGCTGGGGAAGGGTTGTGCATTGCATCACTGGGTCCATGATGTCTTTCTTCAATACCGAGAATCATTAGCAAAAATGACCTCAATAGCATATGTATTGACCCGGTTTCTGCCTAAAGTTGTAAGGAGGGCTTCTTTCTTTACACCCTTTATCTTTACATTTCTTTTTCATTCTTCAACCCCTTCAATGCTTACCAATACGTCATCACTAGCACCTTGTTGTGATTGTTCCAGTGCTAGCTTAAGTACTTGGTCGGCATTCAGCTACGTTCACATTCTTTCTCCATCTTTCCTAGGACTTCTAATTCTAACTAGGGAATTGTCCTTGGGAAGATTCCATCGGCTCTGATGAATCATTGGACTAAACCTATTCCTACCACCCTTTTGTCACCACATCCGTCGTGAACTAAGCGTGTTTTGGGAAGGAATTGCCACCATGAAAAATCATTGAAAATCACCTAAAGTACTTGTGATATTGAAATCAAAAGTTTTGTACCTTAGGTGTTTTGTTCATCAAAAACGCTCCCCCTTAACACGTGCTTTCCACATATTAAGTTGGATAATCTTTAAGTCTTTTTCATTTTTTAGCCAAGTATCATTTACGTCTCCTTAATCCCATTTTCTCCCCTTATCCAAAATGTTAACCATTAATATTTGGGATATTGAATGGATTAACCGGTCTTTGGGTAAAAATGAAATTGTTGTTTGGCCATAGAACAACTGATTGCTCCCCCTTAAGTTAATAAGGGGTAGTTGTAGTGCTTTAATATGATATATTTTGAAAGATTTAGAATCTCGTGAGAAATTCTTGAAAAATTATCATACTTTAACACTACAACAAGCCATTAACGCACATTATTCACAAATATACATATTCACAAATAATACCAATATAGAGTGACCTGAAATGTACGACCCTTCAGATGGATCGTTGCAGTGTCCTGTAGTGCACTCCATATGGTCTACCACCCACAAATCTTTCCAAGCTCCTCATCAATCTACGTTCACGGAGCTTCTGATCGATCTTCTTGATGACATACTTCGCCATCTGCCGGTAACCTGGATGCCAATCCTCCGTCATTTCTGGCAAAGTCCCACCCGAGTTCAGATGCTCCAACTTGTCTCTGACTTGTATAAGAGTCCCATCACTATACTTGTGGAGCTCCCCCACCCTCATAAACTTCATCAATCCTCGACTGTTCAAGTAGAAGATGCCGATTGATAAGGATTGGGTTTAGCTTATTTTGGTTGTGGTTTTGGATCAAAAATCGGGGTAAAAAGCTTCTTTTTAAGTCTCGGAAACAATTTCTTCCAGTTTTTTCCGAATAGGATTCCGAATAGGAGGATTTTCAGCATAGACAGTTTATTCCGAATAGGATTCCGAATAGGAGGAGTTTCCGAATAGAAGAAATTGTTCCGAATAGAGAATTTTTTCCGAATAGAAGAAATTTTCCGAATAGAGAATTTTTTCCGAATAGAAGAAATTTTCCGAATAGAGAAGGTTTTTCCGAATAGAGAAGTTTTTTCCGAATAGAAGATCTTTCCGAATAGAAGATTTTTCCGAATAGCCAATCTTTCCGCATAGACACCAATTTTCCGAATAGCCAACTTTTCCGAATAGACACCATTTTTCCGAATAGCCAAAATTAGGAAATATTCCGAATAGACCAGTTTTTCCGAATAAGCCAAATTGCCAAAATATTCCGAATTGAAGAAAACATTCCGAATAGGGGTTTTTCCGCATAAGGGTTATTCTGCATAGGGTTTATTCCGAATAGGGTATTTTTCAGCATAGGATTATTCCGAATAGGCATTATTCCGAATAAGGGTTTATTCTGAGTTTGGGTTATTCCGTATAAGCAAGTTCAAGGGGTATTTCAGTTTTTTCGACGATCTTTAGTGGATTTAATCTTGAGTTCAACCAACACAACACAAATTCTCAACCTTTCTTCACTGCTCGATCAAACGATAATCTTTGAGTCTGTTAAGTGATCACAATGAATCCAAGTTCATTAATGCCTCAGATGACATCTCTTACGGATATCTCGATCATAACGGGGACTGATAGTCGTCCACCGATGCTTATTAAAGAGGTGTTTGAGGCATGGCAAGGTCGAATGATGCAATATCTAAAGGGGAAACCAACATACGGAAGGCTTATGGTCAAATCGATTTTAAATGGTCCACTCGACTATGGCACCATTACGGTTGACAACGTGACAAGACCACGAGAATTTGAAGAACTCACTCCAGCTCAACAACTTGTTGCAGATGCAGATGAAAAAGCTCTTCAAACAATTCTTCAAGCTCTTCCCCATGATATTTATAGGATGGTAAGCAAGTATACGGTAGCAAAAGACTTATGGGAACGTCTTAAGGTGTTGCTACAAGGTACATCTCTCACAAAACAGGAAAGGGAATGTCAGTTGTATGACCTGTTTGATAGATTCACCTACAACCCAGGGGAAACACTTCACGATTATTACTTTAGATTCACCACACTCATGAATGATCTGAATGTATACAATCTTGAGATTGCTCCATTCCAGGTTAACACCAAATTCTTGAATACTCTACCTCAAGCTGAATGGGGTGAGTATATTACCGATGTCAAGTTAACCAGGGATCTGCACAAGTGCAATTTGGATCAAATATATGCCTTCCTTCAGCAGCATGAGAAGCATGTGATTATGCACCGTTCTCCTCGAGGTATGTATCCAGATTCCTTAGCTTTGGTGGCGAATCAACCAAGTTTGTCACACAACAACACACCCTATATCTTGGGACATCAAGCCTATCATGCATCACCTTACATGACACCAACTTTTCCCCAATACTCGATCTTACCACAACCCCCCACCTCACATCAGCAACAATATCGGTTCAGTGCACCCACATCACAGTATGGTTCACAACTTCATCCAGCAAATGTTGCACCTTATGCTCAGCCTTCATATTCGTCTTATCAAGAGAATGCAGCATTTCAAACAAGCTACCCTGATCAAATGAGTATTCCTTCTACTGATTATGCAGCTCATCCAGATCAAGCATTGTATTGTGATGATGAAGAAGTCCCTGTTCCTGTTTTCCAACAAGGAGCTGACCCAGTTGAAGTGCTAACTACTATGTCTGCATATCTCACAAGAACTTTAAGCAAACGAGGATTCAGAGGATCAGCTCCTACCAACAATCAGTTGAGGAATTCATCCAATTCTCGCCAACAAGCTACAATTGAGAATGGCAGGGTCATGGTTCAGCCAATTCAACCATATCAGGGGAGATCTTCCACTTCAACCAATGCTCGCACAATCACTCCTGCTCCTGCTCCAATGGTTAACAATCCTCCACGGGCTAATACAGGCAAATTGAGAATGATTACCTGCTACAACTGCAAAGAAGAGGGTCATATGTCCAGGGATTGTAAGAAACCCAAGAGGAAAAGGGATGGACAGTGGTTTGCAGAAAAGATCTATCTGGTAAATGCTCAGGCGCAAGGAAGGGAACTGGATGAAGAGGAGCTTGCATTTCTTGCTGACCCAGGGATTGCTGAACAAGACGTCGTCACTACGCAGAATGCCGCTTACCAAGCTGATGATCTTGATGCGTATGATTCCGACTGTGACGACTTTCAAACTGCAAAGGCTGCTTTCATGGCAACATTCTCCAGCTTAGGGCCAGATAAGAAATCTGAGGTACTTATTAACAACACCGATAATGCCACTGATGCTAGTATTCAACCACATCAAGTTGGGCAAGAGAGTGCTAATTCGAATGAATCTTCGGTGGTGAGTCTTTCAAACGAGGAGACAAACAATGATAGCAATATCAATGTGAGTCCCCAGACTTTGAGTGAATCACAACCGGGAACCAGTTCGCATATGCCTACTTCTGCTCAGCAAGATTTGGTCATGGTTCCTGCTACATTACTTAGCCAAATGAATGCTGCACTCTTAGAAACCTTAGCTAAGAATAAGAATTTGTCTGATGAGCTTGCCTTAAGCAATGAGAAAGTACAAACTTTGGAATTAGTGCCTTCGTCTAGTGTTCTCACAAATCTCGAATATGATCATTTTAGAAACAAACAAATGAGTCACTTGCAAGAAATCGAAAACTTAAGAGCAAATCTGTCTAGTGAACTTAAAGAAAAGGAGTTAGTGGTCACTAATTTTCAAAAACTTCAAACTGATTTTGAATTACTCGAATCTAAGAAGACTGAAATGGAGATTAATGCCACTAATAAGATTAGAAGTCTAGACTACTTGCTGTTAAGACAATATGCTGCTTCACAACTAGTTCACTTATTTGATGCTTCATTTAGAGAATTTAACTTATCACGTCTAAAAGGCCTTCCCCCTAATCCACGGTATGCAAAACAAGCTTTAAGACATAGTCCTAGACTTTATAATGCAACTCAATTAGGATTGGCTTTAGACCCGATTGTTTTTCCCAATGATCGAACAAGTAAGGATCTAGTTGATGAGGATCGGTCATACAATTCTGCAAAATATCCCGAGTGTGATAATTTTAAAATGAATAAGGAGCTTGCTAAAACTGATTTTAGAGTTCGATTCCATATGGATAAAGATCTCATCACAGCACCGACCTACATGTTAGAGGAAGAACGCCCTAGTACATTTCCTACACTTGTCAACATGGAGGATCCTAAGGAAATTCCAAAGAATCTTCCACCGGTTAGCACTGTATGGTTAAACTTGAAAGAGATTAACCGATACTTTACTACCTTTGACAAGGTCATTTTGGAATGTACGACTTCAAATGGCTTAAACGCCGGAGAATGGGCTTTCGAACACATGAACGAGGTGTTTAAGACTAAGATCAATCCGTTTGTCGAAAGTCTAAAAGAAAGTTTTGCATCTCTTAAGGAAAATCTTCAGTTTGAAATTGGGGAAGTTCAAAAAGTGTTTTATGAAATGGACACCGCTTACGAACTGCAACTAATTGAAAAGGAAAAGATTTTAACCGAATATGACCGATTCTTGTCTGAAGTAATCTCGTGTGATGTGCTTACCACTGTAAATGTTAATTATTCGAATGAGCTTACATCCACTATGATTAATTGTGATGCTGTGAATATTTGTGAGGATATTTGTGATGATGTTTGTGATATTTCTGTAAATGTTGCTGAAACTGTAAATGAGGTAGATAATCATTCTTGTCACGAATCTAACGCTGAGTTTTTAAAGCTACAAGATTCTTATAATTTACTTTCTCAACGCTTTAATCAACTAGAACAACATTGTATATCTTTAGAATTAAAACAACAAGCTCTGATACCAAATGTAGAAATTGATAACCTATGAATCTATGAAGTGGGTTGATGTTTTTCTAGTGAGAGAAACTATAGAGAGAGAAAGTGAGAGAAATATATGGAAGATTTTATTAATATGAAAAGTGAATGAGACAACAACCAACCCCTTTCCTTAGTGGAAAGGGGTATTTATAGTCCAAGCCAAACATTGGGCTTGGGCCGGTCCATGACAAGCCCATGGACCGGTTCTTACTTAAGTTAATAAGCAAATAATAACTAATTACTAACTACGAGCTATTACAACATAAATCATATTGTGGAGCGACCGACACTTCTAATATACGTTAAAACGTATTTCTAACATTTACTTTTAATTGTTGTTAATCTTTACTTTATTGTTAATCTCCTTCTACCTTTCTTGTTTGATTTGTTCTTCATCTTCATTGTTCATGTTCTTGAGTTTTTATGGTTTTGATCAAGTGGGTTTTGATCATTTTGGTTATGATTGTTAGCTTTGATGATTTGTTTTGATTGATTATTGTTAGTAGATCATTTGTGGTTGTTTTGGTTTAATCTTTTGGTTAATCTTGGTTAGTTTTGATCTAAATTCGTGCGTCTCTTCATCCCCTGTTCTTCTGTTCATGTTTACTGTTTCTTTCGCCAGATTCCGGATCAACTGCTTCTTTTGTCCTTCGTTCGGAATAATCGTTTATTCCGGATCAAGGCCCTTCGTTCGGAATATATAAATATTCCGGATCAAGCTCTTCGTTCGGAATAACATTTATTCCGGATCAAGGTCCTTCGTTCGGAATATTATTTATTCCGGATCAAGCTCCTTCGTTCAGAATATAATTTATTCCGGATCAAGGTCCTTCGTTCGGAATATTGATTATTCCGGATCAAGTGTTTCATTCGGAATGTTCAACTATTCGGGATCAAGCTGTTTATTCCGAATCAATCATTTTTCCTTTTTTATTCCGGATCAAGCCTTATTCCGGATGAGCTGTTTATTCCGGATAAGCAATTATTCCGGATGAACATGTTTATTCCGGATGAAGGCTTTATTCCGAATGAAGTGTTTTTAGTTTTTTTTGTAGTTTTATGATTTTTAGTTTTAAACTTTATTTTTCCCGCCTTTTTCTTTATTTGCATTTTTACTTGTCTTCTTTTTAGTTTAAGTTTAAGTTTGCGTCATTTACCTTTATTGCTTTTAATTTCTCTCATTTACTTTTCGTCAAGTTTTTATCTTTCAGTATTTCTTTTTACCGTCTTTATTTTATTCTTATTTGTTTCAAGTCTTTATTTTTAATTGGTTTTAGACAACGACCACCCTTTTTATTCCACCAAGAACAACTAATCTCGCACATTTAACCGTGATCAATTCGAGAAGATTCCGAGAAAATGAACTTTTTCAACTAGTAAAATCTTCACATTAAAATGGCGCCGCTGCCGGCTCTTTTCGTGAGGATTAACGGTTTTTTGTGAGAGACGCGTTGGCTTTTGGGATCCGTTCACTTGTGAACGTTATTTTTCGTATCAAAAATTTTCAAAAATCCAAAAACATTTGAAAAATCATAAAAAGCATTTCTTTTTCAAAGTTTTGCAACAAAAATATTCTTCTTGCTTATCTATTTTTCTTTATGGATTCTTATGTCCATTGCGTCGGGTATGGGAGACGATTATACGGGAACGACTCTTGTCAATGGTGTACATGTGAGTGGTGCGGAAACGATATCGACAATACACAATTGCTATTCGGATTTTGTCCTTTGTGCAACTCGACTAATTCGTCCTTTTTGAACCCACCTCCTCCTGTTCCCCCGTGCATCTATTGTGTCATTGGCATGTTTCGTGCCCGATTCGATACCTGTATGGTCACGAGCAAGAACCGGGTTACAATTATGACAATGGTAATAGCTATCCACAAGAAGCACCCAGTTTCTCTCCATACCCATGGTGCTATATTTGTGGGCGCCCTCACGATGCTTCTTTTTGTGATCCGTCGCAAGTCTTTGAGAAAGTATTGTGCTATCATCCTAGTGTCTATAACTTTGAGCCCCCACATCACACCCTCAATCATCAATCCTCTCAGCAAATTAGTCTTGATCAACAACTCACTACTTTGAATGGCATTCTAGAAAGTATAGCTCAACTCCGAGCTGACTTGCATCCGGAAAAGCAACCTTTGCTTGATGTGGACGAAACCTTGAAAACCACCGACACCTTTTTGATCCAATTTAGTCGTTTTCCCTTCTTTTCTACACCAAAATGTTTAATTACAGCGTGGGATAGAATTGGTGAAATTGAACATACTCGGGGAGATGAACAACAAAAGTTGCTGCATGAGCTTCTTAAAGATGTGGAGGTTATCAAGGAAGAGTTAGCCGACTACGTCACTCCTAACTGGACTCGTCCCATCTATTATGATGATGATGACGACGATGCTGTATGCACTTTCAACACATCTTCTGAAGTTGTTGCTCCTACTCTCCATGTTCCTACTGCGTCTAAGGATCTAGATTCGTTGAATGAGCTTAGTGATGTTGGTCTCGACAAATTATTGGATGATGAGGTTTGTGACTTACCTGCTATGGAGCCTGAGGACGACGTTGCTCTTACGGAAGAGGTCGATCCTAGTGATGACGATTCTTCTCTCCGCTATGAGAATTTCACTTTTGAAATTTCTCAATCTCCACCGGGAGATACGGGCGAGGACGATTTATTCTCTCCGGCTTACAAGAAGTTCACCGATGAACTTGATCTTGTGGATGAGGTGGAAGACGTGCTTCTTCGCGATAGATTACGGAAAGTGCACCTTCTTCTTGCTCAAATCGAAGAGTTGACTTCTCCTCCTCTCTCTCCGAGTCTTTGCCTCCATCTATTCCTCCCGTTGAAGATAATGACCCATTGCTGGAAGAAATCGACATTCACTCCATGCCTCCAGGTATTGATGATAATGATACGGAGGGGGATATTATTTTTGATAATTTACTGCAGGAAGGTATTGTCCCAAGTCCCCCTCCCGAGCACCTTTCATCCTCCCCTTTAGCCACTATTACGGAGGATGAGTGCTTTGAACCGGGAGGTGACATTTATTATGCTATCATTGATAACATTACGGCTTTGCCGAGTGCTCAACATCCATTGTCGTTGGGGGATGACAATATGCTTACTTTACCCACCCCACCTCCCGTGGATCTTGATTTCACATACTTTTCGTATGTTGAAAGAACCTTTCTCCCATTCAAGACTTATCCCCCCGCCTCTCCTTTATTGATGTCCTCCGGGAACGAGGACAAGGTCTTTGATCTTGGTATTACATTCGAGGCTTCCCCATGGACCATTTAATTCGGGGATGAGTCAGGCTCATGACTCGGTTAACAAAAACAAGCGCTTTTTGGGAGGCGACCCATTTATCTATCTATCTTTACCATAAGTGTAGGGGGGCCCCGTGGTGTTTCTTGCTTTCTTTCTTATCATGTGCAGGGATTAGAGCTTAAAAGACACACTCTTGATGACTTTTGACGAACTGTGATTCCGTGTTCCCTTCTTCCTGGTTCTATCCTAAACTCTTTTTGATTCACTATTTTATATTTCTCAATATTAAAATAGGAATCTCTTTAGTTGTCTCTTCCTTAGTGAGATTTAAACAAAGTGCACAATGTCCTAAGTGTAGGGGAGTTTACTCCCACATGCTTAAACATTGAGGACAATGTTTATATTAAGTGTAGGGGGGACTTCTATCGAAGTTAAGTGGTCTTTTCCTTGTATTTGTCCTCATTTTAACCGGAAAATCAATTTTTCGACATTTTTCAAAAATTTTGATCTATTTTGGCCCATTAGTTTTCCCCTTTTGTATAGTTATTTTCTTTCCTTGCTAGAATAAATCTTTAATAAAGTGGTTTTAATTTTCAAACGTTGTGAATCTTTTGACTCAACCCGAGTTTACTTATCTAAGTTTACTCTAGCTAGTATCCTTAACGTGTTTAAGTCAAGTTTTGCTAGGCTTTTATATAGGGAGCTATAAAACGCGAAAGTCTTAACTCTCACGGGTTAAGAACAAGAACTTTTCGCAAGTTCCTATAATTGATCCTAGAGAGTCGCTTATCAAAGGAACTTTAAAATGCGATTTCTAAACTTGAAAAAGTTTAAGAGTTTGCAAGATCCTATAGATGACTCGAAAACCAAAAACTTTGATTTAATTGGCTAAGCATCCACGAGTCTCATTCCTTGAGATTTTAAATTGTGGAGAACGAGAGATGATAGAGTCAATTATAAGTTTGGTATTTTTTCGTGAATTTATGTGAGTTAATCATAAGCCTATTCTCCCATCGCTTGCTAATAAATTTATCTACAATAAATAAGGTTGTATGATTTGAAAAGTTACTTAGCTTCTAGCCCAAGATCGTTTAAAAGTTGCTCGGTATGGATTAGAGTTCATAGCCAAGGCATAACTTATGAAGCGGGATGCGAATATTGGCGAGTCCAAAAAGGTCCTAACAAGGCATGAGGGCTATATTTTGTTGCTAAAGATCCCAAGTGATGTGAAGAATCATTTATCGAAAATCAATATGAAGGATCGAGACACACGACGAAAAGCAAAAACTCCCCAAAAGTCATGGAGAAGTCTATCCGAAAAGGCCCTAACAAGGTATGAGGATAAATAAATCCAAGTCCAAAAAGGAGGCGAATCGTTGTATATCAAAGTCCAAAATAATGATTGGAGAAAAATGAAGAAGTCGTGGTCCAAATATGAAGAATCTCTCAAAAATTCGAGTGAAGAAATTCCTATATGAAGAGAAGACACTTATTTCATGAACGTCTCTCAAGATTCGAAGTATGAAGACGCTGCCAAATATCGGTCCGAGAAAGGTCTCAAATCGCGAAGCGAGTTATGCCAAGATATGAACTTTATGAGGTCCCGAGAAGCAGTTTTAAAAGATTTTGTCCTTTAGCTAACTATTGATTAAAACGTTCACTTTATTTTCAGACTTAATAACTATCGAAATAAGTCAACAATGTATCTTCGTGATCATTCAAGACAACAATAAAATATAAGAGATACACCTAGGAATAAGGGAGTCTAAGTGAATAATTGGCCCACATGAGTTCGTGTTAGTTTGCTAACTTATAATAACAATGATCTCGTTTTTAAGCTTGGTTTGGAGAATGAAAACTTGAGGATGATGATCATTCATAACATTTCCAAAACCCGAAGGTATGTTTTTAATTTCTTTACTTTGAATGTTTATAATTTTCTATCTCTTTAATAAAGGCCAAGGTGGATTGATTATGATGAAAAGTGTAATCGTGCTTTGTAACTAATGCATTGCATGAGGACATTGCAATGGTCAAGTGTAGGGGATTTGATAGGTGTGTAAACACCCATCCTTTTTACCACTTAATTACAATAATAACCGAGCCAAAACGTGTATTTTATGTCAATATTGTGGGAATTATGCGTGGTTTGTGTTTTTGTTGTGATTTAGGACGAAAAGGTACATTTTATAATTTTGTGTGCATTTAAGTGTGGTAATTGCTAAATGTTTTAGCGTAGTACGTAAACGTAGTATAAATAATATTTTTTTACCTTTTTACATGCTTTGTGCCAATTAGACATAGATACCAATCAAGCCTTTTATAGCCAAAAACAATAAAGTCAATCTTGAAAAGTTATATCAATTCGATTAGATACTGAGAGAAAATGATACTAAAAACGAAATATTAGCGTGCATTTAATCGGAAAATATAAGGAGCTCTGGACACGCTTTTGTGCGCGTACACTCGTCATTAAAACGCTCCGTGAAGTCTTTTGTAGACTCTCCGGGCCTTTGGTTGACTGTTCCCAATGAGACTGGATCTCTATTATACTTCTTTCGCTGAGTATAATTGTTTTGGAACGCTGTGCGTAATTCATCGAAGCTGTTGATGCTTCGATGGGGGAGCTTCTCAAACCAGTCGCGCGTATTACCAATCAAAGTTGAATTGAACATCTGGCACCATATTAGCATCGGCCATCGTTCAATTTTAGCCTGTGTGTCAAACACCTTTAGGTGATCCTCCGGATCACCAGGTCCGTTATAGGTATGGACGCTTGCCGGCATGCGGCGCTTCTTTTCCTCAAAGTAATTGCGTATACAAAGAGTGAAGGCATCCTCCCTCTCGCTACACCATGGGAGGGAGAGATCTTCCTCCTCTTCATCACGATAGTAGGTATCGCTGTATCGTCCTTCGTCGTCCGACGGTTCAGGGTTGGAATACCTAGGTCGGCGACGTCTGGGGTGATGATCATCTGAATCAGACCCTGAAGGGTTGCTATAGGGGGGTTTTCCCTCTCGTTTTGATTTACGGTAAGCACTTTTGTGAGAAGGAGCTTCCTTACCACCAGAGTTTATCCTACGTCACACACTTGTGCGGCAATTGTCCACAGGGGTTTCTAACACCGGGCGTCCAGTGGAGCCGTTAGATTTATCCCCATCTTCCTGGGCTTCTTGTAATTCTTGCATGATGCGATCCCTTATGCGCTCGGACACATTCCGTGGTCGAGGTGTTTCCTCGAAGGAAGGCTGTTCCTGAGCTCGCATCTTCCTTCCCCTCTTTGGAGCTTGAGGGGAAGGACCGTGCGCGGCGCTGCCAAAGTTAAGTCTAGACTGGAGGTTCCTTCCCAGATTTAACCTTGTCGAGATGCCCGACATGATTCTGTCGAAATTTTGCGTGAGTACGCGTTCGAGGTCCTCATCATCGAGTGAACCAACTTCCAATTCTGCCTCGACCATTGGTGGCTTTTACTGCTCCTTGGTAGGGGCCTTTGGCGAAGCTCCCGGATCGGGATTATCCAAAGTGATGGTTGGTGGTGGGGTATTATTGGGCGTGTCTGGCCTACCGAGAGACTGAAACATGTTTCGATTATTTAGTCCTCCTGTTTGGCCACCAGAGGGCTGGGCTAAGGTGATTATCCCATCACCCGCGGACTTCCAATTCCCAGGATTCGTGTTCCTTGGGTTTCCCTGAAAGTGTCCCTTCGTCATTGGGAGAGATTGAGATTGAGATTGAGTTTAGTTTAGTGTATGGTCCCACGGATGGCGACAACTTGTTGATACAAAAGTTGGATGATCCTTGCTTGATCCGAATTAGGCTTAATTCGGATAGGTTAGGCTCTGGCTCTTGCACCAAGTGAAAGTCATGCTGATATCCTGCACACTAAAACAACACGCGTTAAGCTTACCGTGGAAATGTATCCCACGATTAGACTCCGGTGTGAGAGTAAGTAATCGATTTAGGGTTATGAATCGGTTGTAGGTTGAGAGTATGAAGAATGTGATACCTTTGTGGAACCCTTGGGGGTTCCTTATATTGGCGGTGAAACCCAAATGGGGTCCATGACCCGGTTGGGACTATACGTCATCACCTATAAAGATACATTTCACAGATCATTGTTGAAGTTTATCAGCCGAGTCATGTTTCACATACGACTCACAACCACAGATCTTTAAATAAGACAAATATGGCTTTTTTCCATGCCATATTTCATATAGTGTCTTATTTACCTTATTCGTAAGAACTATATTTAGAATACGAACAGCAGATTCTAAGGCATAGTCCCAAAAGGATAATGGAAAAGCTGTAAGATTGAACATAGATCGCACCATACTTAATAATGTATGATTTCTCTTTTCGGATACACCATTTTGTTGTGGAGTATAAGGCGAAATAAGATTCTTAACAATTCCATTATCACTTAGATAATCTTTAAACTCTTGGCTTAAGTACTTGCCACCTCTATTAGAACGAAGAGCTTTAATTTTCTTTCCTAGTTGTAGTTCAATTTCATCTTTAAACACTTTGAATGTTTCAAATGCCTCATGTTTATGATTAAGTAAATAAACATAACCATAACGGCTAAAATCATCCATAAAAGTTAAGAAGTAGCTAGCACCTTTCCTTCACATATCAGTTTGTATTAAACCAAGTAGATCAGTAGCCCTTTCAACGTTACTATTAAAAGGTTTCTTGGTTATCTTCCCCGAGATACAAGACTCACATTTATCAAATGATTCATTATTGATATATTCCAAAAGACCTTTACGTTGAAGCTTCTGTATGCGTGTCTTCCCAATATAGGCAAGTCTACAATGCCAAAGATAATAAGAGTTCTTGTCTAACTTTCTCTTCTTATTCATGCTAAAGACAGAATTATTATTATACTTGTAAACATTATCATGCTTGTCAATTTCAAACACACCGTTCACAGTAATTGCATTAAAACAGAAAATACCATATTTGAAAACAGAAATTCCATTATTATCAATAGTGTGGATAAATCCAATGTTCCAACAAACAAGAAAAGGAAATAACACCTCTAACAATAGAAGGTGCATAATGAAAATTGTTTAAGATCAGTATTAAACCTGAAGGTAAAACTAAATTAAACGTTCTTATGGCTTCAAAAGCTGCTTGTGTTCCATTGCCCACTTGTAGGTATTGTTCTCAATAGGATAGCTTCCTTTCCAGCTTAAACCCCTGAAGCGTATTACGAATGTTAATACCGCATGCCGTATCATATACCCAGGAATTTAACATGTATGTTAATGTTAGCCGTATTTAAAGTGATAGTCATATAATATACCGTTGTGAAGCTCGTGGAAAATGCTATTCAGCGGTGTCGAGAGTTCTTAGATTATGTTATGTATGTAACTGGAAGTAGTCCCGAACACACAAATGAGGAAGGCCTTCTATACATTACACTTGTATAAAAGGCCCTTAGCACCTCATTTGTGTGTGTGTCTTTTCCATTTTCATAGTTGGTAGAGAGAGAAACACCATGTCTTTCTCTCACTAGGAAATCACAACCTTTTTTTTCTCTTTATTCTTCATCTTAATCTAATCTTTGTTTTTGCTTTAATCCATCATGTTATTCGTGTTTGGTTAGTCGTGTGTTACATTCCTACAAGTGGTATCATTCTACAAGGGATTCGTGGATTGTTGGTAGTGTTGTTTTAGTCGTATTTGTATTTCGTGTGTTCTCTTGATAAATCATCCCAAGATTTCAAAATTTTTTCGTGTTTTTGTTATTCCAAGTGATCCATATATCTTCTACATTATTGTGGTAGAGATTCGGGTTCTTTGGTTTGGTTAAAATCATGTTGTTCTTGGCAAAAAGTCTCCAGTTTTTTCCTCAAAGTTCGGATCTGTAACTCTTATTGCGACAGGACTCCTATCGCAATGACTTAGGGTTTTGGATTGCGACGTGGTGGATAGCGACGTGGATTGCGACGTGGATTGTGATAGATATTTCGTTGGGTATTGCGACAGTTTTTTGTTGGGACATTGCGATAGATACTTGTTTCAGACATTGCGACAGGTTCTAATCTCAAACATTGCGACAAGTTCAACTTTTTGGTATTGCGACACGTTTAGCTTTGAGACATTGCGACAGCTACAGTTTTCGACATTGCGACAGAAATAATTTGGGAACATTGAGACATCACTTGTTTAACATTGCGGTAGTATCATCTTTGTACATTACGACAGAAGTTTTTGGGCATTGCGATAGATATGTTTTCCAACATTGTGACGTGTTGAATTATTGTGAGTTTTTAGGGGATTTTAACTACAACACTTTGCTTTCTACGAATTGAGATCCTGTTGTACATACGACTTCTACGATGACGTCTCAACAAGATATTTATGCTGCGGGCACTGAGAATCGTCCACCCATGCTTACCAAGGAGAATTACACTACATGGGCTAGTCGTCTCCTTCGTTATGCAAAATGTAAACCGTTGGGAAACTTGATTGTCAACTCGATTCCAAAAGGTCCGTATGTTCGAAGAACAATACTTGTGCCTGGGGACCCCACTAATGCTAACCCAGTAGCGGATTCAAGTCATGAGCAAACGGATGAAGATTTAACTGAAGTTGAATCCAAACAACTCGACGCTGATGATCAAGCAATTCAAGTCATTCTCATGGGACTCCCTGAAGATGTTTATGCTGCTGTCGATAGTTGTGAAACCGCACACGAGATGTGGCTTAGGATCCAGAAAATGATGAAGGGTAGTGAAATTGGTTTACAAGAAAAGGAAACTAAATTGCTTCGTGAATGGGAGAAATTTACGTCTACTGAAGGGGAACAAATTGAACCTTACTATCATCGGTTTTCAACCCTCATGAATCATCTTAGAAGAAACAAACATGAACCTGCACAAATAGCTGCCAACATCAAATTTCTTGATAATCTTCCTTCTAAATGGTCACGATATGTCACTCTTGTCAATTAAACCAAGGATCTTCATGTCGTGGACTACACTCAAGTATATGATTATTTGAAGATGAATCAAGATGAAGCTAACAAAGTTAGGGCTGAAAGACGTGCCAAAACACAAGATGCATTGGCTTTTATGGCAAATTCTCCGTCATCTATGTCATATCCCATGGTACCCTATCATCAACCCTCGTCAAGTAACTTCATGCCACAACAACAACAACTCACCTCTTATTGATATCAACTTCCTGCTACTGTGAATTACTTACAACAACCCATTGCTTATTTTGATGACATCACTGATCCTACTCATGCGATTAATATTGGTCTTGCACTTCTTGCAAAGGCATTCAAAATTACCATTAACCCCCACCAACAACAATCAGAGAATCTCCTTGAACACTAGAAATAGGCAGATTGCTCAACCTTTCATGAATGTGAATCAAGATCGCCAATTAGTAGTTGTTAGGAACACTGGGACACAATTTCAACAATATGGTCAGAATGCTGGGCAGACTGTTAGGAATGCAGGAAATCAGTATGGGAAAAACCGTGGTCAAAATCTTAGTGTTCTGAATCTAGGTAATCAGAATGTGTTAATTGTTGTGCCAGCAGTTAGTAATCAGATGGGAAATATTGTGGTTGCAAGGGCTAAGAATACTGGTACGGGACATGGAAACAACAATCGTCAGGTTTAGTGCTACAACTGCAGGGGATTTGGTCATTATGCTCGAGATTGCACAGCTAAAAAGAAGAGGGATACTACTTATCTTCAGACTCAACTTCTTATAGCACAAAAGGAAGAGGGAGGGATTCCACTTCAAGCTGAGGAATTGGATCTTATGGCTTCTGTAGCAGAATATGACGAGGAAGAAGAAGTGAATGCCAACTACATCTTGATGGCAAACTTACAGCAAGCATGTACCTCATGAATGCATGATGACAGCGCTCCCGTCTATGATTCAGACGGTCCCTCTGAGGTACACCCACGTTTCGATAATAATGATATATATAGTATGTCTAATCAGGAGGAAGAGTATACTGAGATGCTTGAGCCCTACATTGAGACACACGGGGATCAAACGAATAATAGTAATATTATTTCGAATGAGCCCAGTATGGACCTTAGTGTAGATCAAGTCGCCCAGCCTACAACCCTTCCTGATGCGACACATGCGTATTATAAATCTTTATTTGATAAGCTTGCTAAGGATGTTGACCATGCTACGGTGGTTAATAATAAGTTTAGAGAAACTAATGCCAAATTGACCACTGAGCTTGCGGGATATAAGGAACGGGAGAAAAGTTTTGAAATTCATCATGCTAAAATTAAAGAACTTGAACAAGCTCATGCTACATCGGTTTATAAAAAAAATGCACAACTAAGAAATTAAATGCCTTACATTTAAGTAGTGCTAAAAAGATAAGCGAACTGAATGTTGAAATCACCTCTCTTAATAAACAGCTTTCAACTTAAAAATCTATTATCTCGGAACTAAAAGAAGAACGAAAAAAGCTGAAACATGATTTCAAAATTCGAGAAGATGGGCTTCTTGAGGATTTTTGCAACGCTCAGGATAGGATCAGGGAATTAGACAACCTTTTGGTAAAACGTGGTCAATCTATGCAGACGATAAACATGCTCGCACCAAAGTGAATGAGATTAATTACACCCGTTACAAAATGGCTTTAGGTTGTCCTCTTCCTCCGAATCCCGAATATCTTAAGCATGCTCAGACCACCCATCAAAGTTTATATAATGGTAATGTGTTGCTAGATAAGCATGACGCTCCTGTTATGTGTGATTCGGAAGAAACCCTTGAACTGGCCGAAGAGAGTCATTTACGATTGCAAAAGCTTGATAGAGAAGTCACACCCGTTTATTATCCAAAAGTTAATCCTCCAACAGTTTTTGTTCGGTCTAAAATGAGTACTGAAATGCTTTTGCTACCAAGTGAGGAATTGTCTGATGACCCTCCTAAACCAAGTATCGTACTCCGATTTCTAAACAAGCTAAAAGACAACTTTGTCATACTTAAACGTGTTGTTAATTCCAAAATCACAGGAGGATATTTTACATCACCAGTTCAGATTGAGGTCCAGAAAATTCTTCAAAATGATATTAATCCGATTATTAATCAAGTTGATGCTCGGATAAGCAATTTGGAAAACGCTTTTCTAAAATAATTAGCCAACTTTGTTGAAGACTTTGAATCTTTGGTGAAGGATCTGATGAATCTCTTGATAAAATCTAAGTTTTGGAAAACGATCTTAAACGCCTCTCTAAAGCACATGATAATGTTGATAGTAGCCCCGTTGTGTTAGATACCTCTGTGTCGAATCATGAAACCCTCCAAACTGAGCTTGAACGTACGAAAGAGAAAATGGAATCTGTTGTCATTAAAAAGGACAAAGAATTTACCGATCTATGGAATAAATTTTTCAAAAAATGTGATGAATGCAAATATGACAAAATTTCGTATGATAAAGCCTAAAATGAAATGCAACAAACTATCGCACGATTGCAGGCTCAGTTAGGAGGGGTTAAGGAAAAGAATTTGGCTTCTTCAGAGTTAGAGAATGCCAGTGATGGGAATGTTCAGAAGCTTAAGGCTAAGATTGCAGATTTAGAATATGTAGTTGTTTCATATAAGCGGGCTGTAGAACAAAGTAAGTCAGTCTATCATAAACTAATCTATAAAATCTGCGAGAACTGTAAGTTAAAGGCCTTGTTAAAAGATAAGACTTCTGAGCCTAACTCGATTGTGGACACGATGATCCAAAAACAAGCAACCTCCGGACCTACTCTTATTGCTATAACACCTTGCTCCACGGTTGCTGGAACGAAAGTTGTTGTGATTGCCCAAGGAATGTTTCGTGTTAGTTCTCCCTCTATGCCTAGCAAACAACATAAAGCAAGCGTTAGGACAAAACCGACCACTATATCTCAACCATAAGTCATTGATTTAAAACGTGCTAATTCTAATAGACGCGTGTCTTCTTCTACATGAATAAACAACAACACTAACAGCAGAAGGCCACAGCCTAAGAGCAATACAAGGAATGATAGGGTCCCTTTTGCCTCTAGAAGTAGTCGCCCCAAGATCAATAATGTGGAAGTAGATGAACACCCTATGAATTTACCTCTTTTTAATCATAAGCAGAAACTTAATTCATCTGAATGTAATGACTTTAAGCTTGCTTTTCGGAATAAAAAATCTGAAGTTATTTGTGCTAAATGTAATAAATGTTTCTTTACTTTTAGTCATGATGCTTGTGGTTTGACTATGAATGATTTGAATTATGGTGGTTACACTCGTATTGACAAGCTGTCAATCAGTGAAAAACATAGCACCCTAAGGCTAAGGTGTATGTTCCAAAAAGTACGCACGAAGGGTCCACAGAAAGTCTTGCTAAGCCTAGTAGCCCTAGCTTCACCTCTAAATGGTTGCCTACTGGCAGAAATTTTGACAGTAGTGGCAAAATTATCGACACTATTAAATCTCATACTTTTTTTTTGAACGCCAGTTTGGTGCAGCGGAGTATCTTGCGTGCCACCGAGGCACCAAGTCTCTCAACCCGAGTTCGAATCATCTCACGAAGAGAATATCAACCCCCATGCTAGCCATCCAGTTTCCCATTAAGGAGCTTCAAGACATTGCGATGGGATTCATTAGATCTCATACTGACAGTGAAATTTTGGTATGTGATCAGGCTTAATTATCATCTAACCCTACAAGAACCTATTTCATCGGTTGCCAAAATATTTTCTTCTCTTATCATTGGCAGGCTGTTGAAATTTGTCTCTGGTGTGTGGACTCGGGTTGTTCCAAACATATTACTGGGAATCAAATCCTTCTCAAGAACTTTGTTTGGTGATTCATGGGAACTGTTCGATTTGGAAATGATCATGTTGCTGCAATTCTAGGCTATGGTGATCTTCATTGGGGAAATATAATCATCACCAGAGTCTCTTTTGTTGATGGCTTGGGATACAATTTGTTCTCGGTTGGGCAATTATGTGATTAGACTTGGAGGTAGCCTTCAGAAGTCATACATGCTTTGTAAGAGATCTTGAAGGAATTGATTTGTTGAAAGGAAATCGTACCACCAACCTGTACACCATTGATCTTTTTCAAATGTCTTTTTCTTCTCCAATTTGTCTCATGGCCCGAGCCACATTAACAAAGTCATGGTTATGGCATCAAAGATTATCTCATCTCAATTTCTGATGCCATCACCCAACTCGCGAAAAATGATCTCGTTACCGGTCTTCCAAAGTTCAAATATACAAAAGACCATCTTTGTCCTTCATGTGAGCAAGGTAAGAGCAAGAAGAAGCCTCACAAACCCAAACCTGTTCCAAACTCCACGAATAGGTTACATATCCTACATATGGATTTGTGTGGCCCAATGAGAATCAAAAGCATAAATGGTAAGCGGTACATCCTTGTGATTGTGGATGATTATTCTCGTTACACAGGGGTTCATTTTCTTGATTCAAAAGATGAAGCCCTTGGAGTGATCATCAATTTCTTGAAGAAAACATCAGTGCTACTTCAAGCCCCTGGCATCATTGTAAGAACAGATAACGACACATAATTCACCAATCAGGAACTAAAAGCTTACTTTAACGAAGTTGGGATTTCTCATCAAACTTCGGCTGTAAGAACTCTAGAGCAGAATGGAGTTATGGAACGGAGGAATCGTACGTTAGTTGAAGCTGCTCGGACAATGCTTCTCTCCTCCAGTGCACCGTCATTCCTTTGGGCCGATGCCATTGCTACTGCATGTTATACTCAAAACCGCTCCATTATTCACACCCGTTTCAACAAAACACCTTATGAGATCATTAATGGAAAAAAACCGGATATATCATTTCTACATGTCTTTGGTGCATTATGTTATCCGAAGAATGATAGTGAAGATATCGGTAAACTTGAACCTAAAGGTGATATTGGTTTTTTCATTAGTTATTCTTCAACTGCTTGTGCTTACAGGGTTTATAATCGAAGGACAAGAAAGGTAATGGAGACTATGAATGTTACCTTTGATGAACTCTCGGGTATGGCCTCTCAACATAGAAGTTCACATCCCGAGCTTCAAGGTCAGATTTCTGGACATGTAAGTTTAGGACTCGCGCTTCAATTCGCACCGTTAGCAATATCATCGTTACAACCTTCGGAACATGACTTAGAAGTTTTATTTGGACCAATCTATGATGAATATATGGAGGGTCCTTCGTCATTTGGTGCTACTCAAAATGCCCCGGCTGCACCTGCTACGGTAGTTCAAGAACCTCCAATTGCATCTACATCAACGACATCTTCTTTTGCTCCATCTACATCCACCTCAACCATATTGTCTCCAAATATCCAACCACTCCTTCGACTGCTGACATGACTCAACAACATTCTCAGCAAATTCCTAATCGTTCATCTTCCGAATGAAATTGTTGCTGATAATGCAAACAATGTGGAACATGAGTTTGTTAATCCATTTGCGGCTTCCACAAGTACTACTCAGCCTTCAACACCATATGTGGAACCGTCAAGCTCGCATCAAGTTTCTCATACACTTCTACATGAACACAAATGGACTAAGAATCATCCTTTGGTTCAAGTGATTGGCAATCTCTCACGACCAGTCTCGACACGAAATCAGCTGCGTACTGTAACAACCCAAAACTATGGTCATTATTTAATTATATTTTACGTATATTTTTGAAATTTTTTACGAGGTTGATTGTCATGACGATTGGTAATTTGATTTGGATGATGTTGAAATTTTATTTTTACGTTTTGACGAGTTGCGAGGATTATTAGTGATGACGATATCGAAGGATGCCCGAGAAATTTTACATGTTATTTTAAACATGTCGATGTTTAATATTTTGACGTTTTTATTTTAATGTCGTATTAAGTCGTGGCGGGACTATATAATATCATATTGTTTGTGCGTTTTAAGTTTTGAGAAGCATTTTTATGAAATCCGAGACCCGTAAAAATTTTCAAAAGTGACTAGTAGTCATTTCCCGCTTTTTAACAAAGTATTTGCACTTTGGTCCAAAAGAATCACAATTGGAAAAAACTACCCTAAACTTTTCCCATATAAAAGGAAAATTAAACATGAAAAACACACAAACACTTCCACTAACAAGATTTTTCTCTCTCCCTCTCCCCTACCCCTTGTTTCCGTCACCTCCACACCACCATACAACCCCAAAAATTTTGATTTTTAGCTTGAATCTATTAAAACCAATTGAAGACCCATCTTAGTTTCATCAATCTATACACATTGGTATAAAAATTTCTTACATGCAAGCATATTTTTGAAAAACCCATTTTTGGATGAAAATCTTGTTGTTTGATCTTAAATTGTTGTTGTATGTAGGTGTTTATGTTTATATATATTAGTTTTTATGATTGCATGTTTATATTTTTGAGTTGGGTTTTTATGAATTAATCATCTAGGATGATTTAGTGTGTTATGATATAAACTAGTAGTGTAAGAATGATTATAGTGGTAAAAATGGGGTTAAAATGTGGTGAAAAATTAATTTTGAAGGATATTTAAATATATATTTTTAAACAGATTATTAAAGTGAATTTTCTGAAAATATGAGTTTGAGTTTGAGATGAACTAATTAGATATTGTTGTAGAAGATGTTTTTAGCTTCATTTTGGTATAAGGTAGGACTTCTAGCTCCAAACGAGTGAAAAGTTACGTTAGTTTGGTTATTTCGTGTACAGGGAGACGAGTATCGACACAATATATAATTGTTGTCGATATTTGGATCGAATCTCGGGGACTATAAAATGGATTTTTAAATATGTCATGGACTGATTTTGAAGGTTAAGTATGAGGATGTCGAGTTATTTTCAAAGTTGAGTGTCGGTTTCATAAACGGAGAAAAATAAATGTGTTAAAAGACTATATGAATTGTTGACGTAAAACTGTCCGGTTTTTGTAGTTCAAAGATGTGTCGGGCAGGGAACTTTAAATGTAAAATCTTTTGATGAGTTTTTAACAGGCCGTTCTATATATAGTAAGTGAACTTTCTGATTAGTATCATAAAAATTTGACGTGTTTAAGTGGGGTAAATGAGCTTGTACATTTGGTGTGTACCGGCAGATTTTTATCGAAGGAGTCAACTAATAGAATAAATATATAGAATGAAATAAAAGGTCACTTGTATTATTTTTATTTTGGATTGATTATGATTTTATGATTTTGAGTTTGATATTACTAAGTATGGATTTTACTCGAGTTATTATTGATGAACGCGCCTTATTTGATAGGTTGCGGTTTTTGTGTTTATCGGGCATCAACTATCGTCGAAGATCGTCTTGCTACTGCTATTACTCCAGGTGAGTCTATAGCCTCGCTTTCTACTTGTTTTAATGATTTTAAAACCCGCGAGGGGGATACATGCTATTTGAAGTAAAATGAACACATGTCATGAGTAATTGTTGGACCCGATGTTGACTTTGATGAAATTAATTGTATAAGTACCTAATTGCATAAGACCCTAAATTCATGAGCCGTTAACTATCTTCTGACTTGATGTTGCGAGTTGGGAATAGCCGCTTATTCTAATAATAGTACTATTGGGCTGACAACCCTTTCTGAGACCAGGGCTTTACGCTGAGTAACCCGTTGGGAAGGATAATTTTACGTGAATGAGAATTGGTATTCTTACAATTAATACCCTAGTAGGGGCACTGGTAATTTTTCTAGTCATGCTGGCATTTGGCGTGGGTGACTAAGTTAAGGGGTCGGTGTCATGAGCTTAATACAATTCGATAGCTACTGCTATAATATGATATACCTGATTGATAGATTGTATGGCCACAATTCTATTAAACAATTATGAATGAGATTTTTACGATGTGTTCAATTATGTTTTGTAAAACCTATAGACTTGCTCAACCTTTGTGTTGATGATTTTAAGCATGTATTTCAGGTACTTGAAGTTGTTGATTGCGGAGCTTGCTGGAGAAGGATTACGGGATTGCTTTTGTAGTAATTTGGTCTAAAACATATTTCATTCCCTATTGTCATAAACATATAGTAAATGGTCAAATATTTTGGTAAAAGGTTTGTTGATTTGATTAAGATCCTAGGGGAACCTGTACGCTACTCTTATATATTTTAAACTGATTTTACTTGGGATTGAAGGTTTTAGACATTGATTTAAATTATTTCCATATTTATTCCTAAATATACTGTTTTTGGGTCATTTAAAGAGTTGTGAAATGTAGTTTGTGAATAACACCCAATTGTGTATTTTCCGCTGCGCAATGTAAATTGGGGGTGTTAGAGATTGTTAACCAGAGCTTTTTAGTTATAGCGAATTAGGTCGATTTTTGAAAAATGTCCTAAACTATAACTTTGGTGTCGAAAGTATTTTATAAAAGCAACACAACTTCTCTTCAAGGCTAAGGTATGATTATTTATTTTGTTATGCTTTGTTATTATAGATGTATCCCTTATAATTGTTGTGAATTCTTGAGTATTTATTAAGTAAATACTGCAATGAGGTATTGGTATTAATGAAAGGACATGGAGTACTTTCATCATAATTTCATCATAATTTCATTTTTATGAATATTGTATAGTTATCATTTGCATTGCATCGCATACATATATCTATTTTGCATACGTAATTAATTTGCATTTGCATAGTTATGCATTGCATATATATTTTTGAATAATGACCTTATGTACTTTTGAATTTTCTGTGATTTCAGAAAATGTCTGACATACCATATTACGTCAAGAATGGGGGATTTGCTGTAGGTCAATGGAGTTTGCAGAATCAGTATGTAGGTGATCATAAGATTTTAGGTGGATGGTTAGATTACGAGGATGATACGAATGATAAGAAAAATGTTGTAGAATCTGATAGTGATAATTATATGATTGAGAGTGAGGTTGGAAGAACTGAGGTTAGAACTGAAGTGAGAAGTTATAGGACTGATTTTGAGAAGTATCAGAAAGAGATAGATAGGCTTCGCAGGTTAAGTGAATATGTAGCTCATCTTGGGCCGTATCTTGAACCACATTGGAAGTTTCAGGATAGTGAGGTATATGCTAATTCTCATTATATGATAGATCCGCCGTGTCAAGGAGGGATTTTGAAGTATGGATCCACCGTGTTTAGATCCAAAAGGGAAGTGTTGCAAGTTAGGACCAGATGAAGATGAAGCAGGAACGAGCCAAGTTGGAGAAAGTGATGGACCACATCCTATGGAGTGATGTAGTGATGGATTTTGTTGTATTTCAGTTTATGTATTATTGTGTTGTATTTGGATTATCTAGATGTTGTGAGGTAGTTTTGTGATGGATTATTATTATTGTTGTTTTTGATGGTAAGGGTAAGTGACATTAGTGACAAGGTTTTGTTGCGATTTTCTCGGATTTATGGATGAAATCTACTATTACCCTTTAGTATTTTGATGTGTCTTTGTTATTCTCTCTTTTGTAAGATGATTGTGGAATTCAGGTAGTATTGTGTTGTTGGCGTATGCAGTATTCATGTTATATCTTGATGAAAAGACCATATTCTTTCTATCTCGATGTGTATACTTATTAAGTTTCTTTCTACTGTTATCACATGGAAAGAGTTGAGTGAGATATATTTCTGTCATTAGCAGGGATTCATGTGTGTGTGACTGAGTATCTTGAAATATGTCTCCAAAGGTTCCCAACCATTAGGGTAGATTATATGATTATGGGAATAGTTGTTAGATTGTTTGAAGTTGATAGTGCTGAGAGGAGACGAGATGCTGCTGAGATTAAAAACCCCGCTGTTTCAGTTGAAGATGCTACTGACACAGAAGATGCTGCTGAGATTGAAGATGCTGCTGAGACTGAAGATGCTGCTTAGATTGAAGATGCTGTTGTTCCAGTTAGAGATGTTGATGTTATTCTGCAAGATTTTAAAAGGATGTCTGTGTGTTGAATTCTTAGGAATGAGAAGAGATGCGGTGAAGAGTGTCGTACGACTACTGATGGTAATTGGAAAGGTGCAACTATATGGATAAGTTCGAGTAACTGATGGATGTTTAATATATAAATGGTCATTTGGGAATGTTCGACTAGACAAAAAGAGATAGTAATTTAAAGATTGATCCTGATTCGAAATTAAGTGTGGCAGAAAAGGGTAAAGGAACGGTGTTGTTGTGAATGAAAATAAGGAATAGGAATTTATTTCCTCTAACAGAAGGTAAACTTGGAATTTAATAGTCTAAGATAAGAAGAGATGGTATTCAAGAAGTTACTATAAATCGGGTAAACAGGAGGAAGTATGATGTGCAGATCACATGTATTTTATACCACTTAAGTAATTATTTATTTACTTGATGCAAGTACGGACTAGCTGGAGGTCGAGCTGCTGAAGGAATAGCAAGGAGTGTGGTATAGGAATTGGTATTTCTGTAGTAATGAAATATTTTCATTTCGGTAAAGGAGATTGAATAAAGGAATTATTCAGATAATGGAAAATCAATATGAAAAGGAATGTTGCTGCTATTACAGCCTATATTTTGGAAATGTTGATAAGATTTGAGATTTAGATGCAGTAAATTGTGTATTCTTATCTGGTAACATTGAGTTAGGATTTTATTGAAATTATAAAGGTGTTATTGATGGTGTATTAAATTCTGAAGATGTTATTGAGGATATATTGAGATTTGAAGATGTTAGATTTTAGCAGAATTGAGGACGAGAAATCAACGAGAATTTGCGATTGGTTGAAATGAGAAATTCACCGACGGAAGAATAATATATATATATATATATATATATTAAGGAAATATTTTCTGAGTTTATGGAATTAAGAAATATAGCGCAATTAATTGAACTAGAGTTGTGAGAAAGTTAACCAGGGTAAGGATGAATATCATAGGATATGATAAATAAAGGTGGAAAGAATTAAATTGGAATGTTGTTGAACATTGAGTACTGATTTCAGGAAGTAGTTAGTGGAATTTCTATTTGACGATTTTATTGGTCAATGATGAGAAGGTATGTAGTAGGAAACTACAATAAGTCAAATTTTTTATGCGCTTTACTAGTAGTAGTCGGAAAAGAATGAGAAGATGAGTTAGTACTTGAGGATACTATGTGATTGTTCTGCGGAATCGTAGAATTCACTGTCGTCATGGGAAAAAGGAAGTTTTGTGTTAGCTTGGTGATAAGAGTTGTACAATCTGATTGTATATTTTGTTATATGGCATTATCAGGAAGTTGAGGATGGTAATATGTTTGATTGTAAGGATTGGCAGATGAGACAATAAGGATAATCTGATTTGACTGGAAGGGTAAGTCGTCAGAGAAGTAATAATGTAAGTAAGTAAAGAAGCTGGATGTTTTGTGAATAAGATGATTGTTGTGAGGTTGAACAAACTAAGCACTAGATATCGGTGTCCATTATTGATTGTGAATGTTTAGTGTGATGAATAGATGATTGAAGGAAAGAAAAGTATTCCCTAACAACTGGAAAATTGTTATTAAAAAGGAATGGTGTGTAAAAATTCTTTGGATAAGAATTTTAGTTGGAATATTATAGATGTTTTAGAATGTGAGATTTATGGCTGAATTGATCGTGAAAATCTGACTAGATTGAAACAATTGAGGCTTTGTCGATACCGACGAAACCGACTGAAGCTTGTCAATTCCTTTGTGTATGTTGAGTATTATCGGAGGTTTATCAAGAGGTTATCACTTATTGTTGAACCAAGGATAAAGATGACAAAGAAGAACTAAATGTGTGAAATCTATTCATATATTTAAGTTGTGGTTGTGAGATCTAATTTTGTAGTTGAGGAAGTTGTTTACGAACGCCGAGGATAGATTGAAGTTCTGTGCCTGTATAATTAGTATTGGAGGAATCTGAAGGATGTATAGAGCTGCGATGATGATATTTGGATAATATCAAGTGGAAAGGAAAGCAATAGTAGTGTGTTGACTTGAATAAAGAAGTGTAACGGGGTTTATATGATCATGAGATTGGACATTGTGGTATTTGTTTTGGATTTGAAAAGTATTACTTGTATGGAATCAAGTATGAAGAAAATAAGAATAAGAAGGACTTGTGTATAAATGCCATTCGGGGATTTTAAAGAAAGGAGTTAAGGATTACTTAATGATGACGGGGAAATAATCGGTAAAATTTTAGATGGGATATGTTATAGTTCCTTATTATGAAGTATGTTTCAGATTATGAAGGATAAGTGTGGATACTGTCACTATCAACTAGTGAGTATTTAGTAAGGAGGAGAAGGAAAAAGAGATTATAAAGTTTCTGAAGTAATTGAGAATTGACTCTTGAGTTTTGAGATAATTGGAATATTGGTAGCAACAAGCAGAATGGATAGAATGGAAAGAAAGTTAGAATCAAGGTAATAAACTAATGGAAAAGGAATATCAAAGAAAGAAAATCAACAGATTGTTGGAAATTTTGAAATAGAATGGTAATAGAAATGAGAAAGTTGAGATGTATGTTTTTGTTGGACAAAAACGGTTATTGTGATTATCTAATTTTTCTTCTATTAGATCAGAGAGTGTGTTAAGAATGCAAGGACCAATGGTGAATGAATTGTTCAGATTAAAAAGAGAATTTAATTATTCTTAGAGTGCTGAGAGTATCGCAGGTAGTATTGAAGGGATTTTACAAATTGAAGTATTAATACAGAATGGTTGGAATAAAATGTATTACGATATCAGGAAGTGATCTGACCATTATACATTTCAGATTTGATTATATGAGGCTAACTGAGTTATTTAAACAGTATATGATACGAGGAAGATGTAATAATGTACTATGGAAGGTACTGTAAATCAGTGATCTAGCAAGCACTACACTTGGGACATAGAGATTGTTAGAATGAATGAAAGTGGAAAATGAGTATGGGAAGTATTTAAGTGACTGGTTAGAATTATGGATAATCTCATTGTATTTAGTTTGAGTATAACCTCAGGACATAGAGGCAGAGTAATTTTTGAATATTGGAAATCGGTGTGATAAAGTATAAGTATTGATTAAGGTTTGGACATATTATATGTGAACCAGAGATTGAGGTTGACTTTTGGATATTAGAGATTTCTACAGAAAGTGTGAAGAATTGAGTTAAGAAGGAATATTGCGTATTTTCGGAAAGCAATGGACAGAGTGGAAGGATGAATTGAACGATGGTAATTGATCAACATATGAAAGTCCCTAATCAATGCAAGAAACCCTAATCTTAGGTTAATCAACACAAGGTATTACTTTTCAAACGTAATCTTATTATTGTATAATAAAGAATTACAAGTGTTATGGATAACACCGTTTGATGACAATGTGTTGTGCACACTTTGAACAACAATAAACCTTAACTTATGAATACAGTCGTAGCTGTTTGATTCACTAAGTTATACGCACTAATGTTCTTAATATCTCAAAGTGTTGAATCTTAATGCAAGGATACACATCCTATTTATAGTGTTACGAGGTTGACTTGAACAGTACTTGATGTCGACTACACAAGCTTTTACAAGTTCCCACATCAGTCACATGATGTCCTTCTATTCTTGGTAGTCTTCCATTATGCTTTAAGGAACAGTTGTCCAAAACAGTTTCCTTATTCTTCATATTCTCGAACACACAAATGGCATGTCCAAAGTGTGCTGAGAGTTATCAGGGTATTGCCACCCCTGTTAACTCTCAACCCCTCAGAGTCCCTAATACATCTTGGATGTTATCCATCACAGCCAAGGAGTATGTCTTCAGGTAATCTTCGACTTCCCTGACAATGTCTCTGACATGGACTCCTCTGAGGTTGCTCACAGAGACTCGGATCTCTGTGAGTCTTGCGAAACTTGCCTGCCTCCTAGGCACAGGCAAGGGACTATCTATCAGCCTAATTATGTTTAAATCAATGAACAGGGAATCTAACAAGTTTAGATTCCCAACAATCTCCCCCTATTTAAACATAAATAGTGCTAGATCTAACTAAGTTAAGGTATGTGAGTTTAACAGCTTCTTCTTACACATAACAGATCTAAACAAACATACCTCATGATTTTATTAAGACTTAAAGAAAAATTACAAGTTCATTACATAAGTTAAATAAAAGATGAAGGTAAAAGGGCTGACACTATCTTCAATAGTCATCATTTTTGATTCTTTCTTCAGCTTCAGCCACATCTAATCTGTTATCAATTTCATCCTGCAAAGTCTTTGCAAACTTCTTGGAATACTCTGAGTTGATCTTGAGACACTTCTTGTGACAGAGTAGCTGAATAGTTGAAGCCAGGCAAAGCTCATCTTCCCTCTGAAAAGCATATTGGCAGGCTTTGTTCATAAACGCCATTCCTCTTTCAGGCACTGAGTATGTCTGACCATCAACAGGGCCAACTATACCATTAGGAAGGATCAGATCCCTGTGCATGCCATCCACACGAACATCTTCAGTAACAAAAGTTTCATCAATGATTTGGGAAATTCTTCTTCTTTTGTTGCCTGTCTTTGGGGGTCCTTGTTCGAAAAGCTGTGGTGGGGGATCAATCTTGAGTTTGGCAGCTGTTTCCTTGATCCAGTTAAACTTAGCCTTAAGAGTTTTAAGCAGAAGGAAATTTGCCTGTCCAGACTTTTTGGCAGCTAAGGCTTCGAGTTCAAACCATTCTGATAACCCAAGTGTTTTTAACCTGAAGTTGTCAAACACATCCATATTCCTCGTTTGATTATCCCTCCATAAGATCATCTGTGGGGTGTTTGTGGACTTGTGAATGGTGTATCTAAACTTGGTTATCTTGCCAGCAGCATACCTGTTGTTTACGCAGGCATCATAGTCAGCTTTGACTTTCTTTAGGGCCTCAGCGCGTTTAAGTTCCATTTCCCTCAACCTTTGTTTTTGTTTTTCTTTTTCAGGTGGTGTCATCTTCCTCAGAGTGGCTTCATTTAATTCTTTGGCTGCCTTGAGCTCACTTAGTCTTTTGAATTCTTCAGCCTGTTGCTCTATTTCTTCAGGCGTTAAAGGTCTCTCATCGGAAGGTGTAAAGGTTGAAAAGTGGGAAAGGTCTGTTGTGGATCCTCCTGTCTCTAGCATCGCAGCTATCTTCTTAAGTTTGGTGTCAGTATCAACCAAAACTATCTCTTTACCTTTCTTTGAGACAGAGGACTCCACACTTATGTTTTTCAAATCATCAGCTCTTTTGAGGAACGCTGTCTGAGCCTGATTTTGAATAGATTTTGGTAGGGAGCTCACAGTGAATTTAAGTTTCTTGGCTGCTGGTTCATCATCATCCTCAGGCTTGCTGATGTTAACTAGGATCATGGATTTAGATGAGTCAGCTCCATCTTGTGTTTGTTGCTCCCCCTGAGTCTGATCCTCATCATCAGATACTATGACTGGTGTGATGACTTGAAGAGGAACAGGTGTTGTTGAAGGATTGGCTGAAGATGAGCCTTGTTCAGCAGATGCAAGGCTGAGTGTAGTTTTCTTCTCCCCCTCACGTTCATCCTTACTTCTAATATGCTTGGATGAACGTGCCTGAAATCTTCTTGCAATCTGCTCCACAGAAGCAGCCATGGCACGCTGTCTTTTTCTTGATGCCCTGGCAATCTTCAGCAATAGGTTGGCATTGGCATTGGTATTTGCCTGAACACGCCTGACAATAAAACCAGCATGGTTGTATTGCCTGTTGCGCACTGCATTGAAGTGCCTGTTTATGTTGTTTTCTTGTTCATGGAACAATGCAGGGACAACTGAGTCAATTGCATTCTTGATTCGTGTCGAGAGATGACTTAGTCCTTGGGCCACACCTTTTCTTGCACCCTCCTGAATAGGCTCAGTGACAGCCTCAGTCACAGCCTTCTTTATAATACCTGGAAAGGTGACAGTAAAATTGTGCATCTCTGACTTGATCACGTCCAGCTTTCGTGATAAGCGCTCAATATCAGACTGATGGTGTACAGGCTGAAGATTCTTGATATTGAGGCTTTGTTGAGCAAAATCATCCTCCCTTGGAATCAAGTCGAAGTTAGTCTGGGTAGGATGATCAAACAAAAGGAATTCAGCTGTTGGATCATATATTGGTCTTTGGAAGACTGTTGTTGCAGATGTAGCAGAGTTTTGTGTGTCAACAGCTTCCTTGAGAGGAGAAGTCTTGTCATCTTCTTTAGGAGGAGAGGCTGACAGCTGGTCATCCTCATCTTCTTCCTCCTCTTCATCAAACATTCCCTCAGGGAATTCATCTTCAGGCATTGGTTCAAACTCAGCGACATAATCTTCTACTGAAAGCATTTCTTCATCAGTATTGAGCACAAGTTCTTCTTCATTCGGAATGTCCTGAGTTATTGTATCAGCCTCCTTTTCATGTACCTGAGGTTCTTGGACTGGCTGTACAATTTCAGCCTGCAAGTTTGTTGTAATTAGTAACAGGGGAAAATATAAAGTGAATGGTCGCCATTTCGCTGTCCCAGAGAGGCTGAGGGTGATTACTCAGCCACTCCAAAGGATAAATCCTTGGGATTCTTTTAAGTGTGAATGAAGTGTGGTTAATGGTCGCCATTCGCTGCCCCTAGGAAAGCTGAGTGTGATTATTCAGCCCCCCAAAAGGTAAAAACCTTTGGGACTCTTTTGATTGTGAAACATATGTTGTTTAATGATCGCCATTCGCTGCCCCTAGGAAAGCTGAGGGTGATGATTCAGCTCCCCCTGAAAGGATAAATCCTTTGGGACTCTTTTAATGAGGGAACCAAGAGGCTGTGTGAAGTACAGCCTTCAAGGTTGAGACATTAATGTATTCAGGTTGTTGTTAGCCTGAATACTGTCTAGAGGGTTCAGGGTCATCGGGGTGCTTTATAAACACAAATGAATCACTCCCTGGTGCAAAGACAGAGTGTACAGAAGTCTTAAAGTATTCTAAGTGAAATGACAGACTTCTATGGGTCGAGGATTACCCTAACTTCACCACTCTCTCCTACAGACAAATGAGAGTGGTTGATTGTGAACCTCTAAAAATGTACACTGATTACCTGTGCGATATCAGCTTGGTTTGGCTGGTTTCCTGTAGTCTCTGCTGACCTAGAGACACTAGACGCCTGTTGTTTGTCAGCCAAAGATTCTGTATCCACAAGAGTATCTGGACCAGAGGCGGTGTCAATCTTCTTTTCCTTGGCCTTGCTAACAGCTTTAGGTTGGGAAGAAGAGGGGATTTTCTTCTTCTTTAGCTGTTGGCCAGATGAAGCCTTGGACTTAGTAGTGTGCTGCCCAGAGGTCAAAGACGTAGACTTGCCAGCGACACTAGAAGTATTCACCTTCTCAGAGGAAGGGATCAAGGACTTCTCAGCGTTGGGTACCTGGTTGGCCACGTTCAGCATGTGTGCAGTCACAGGGATATCCTCAGCTCCTATCTCCTTGTAGATGGCGCCAGTGATGCGATAGGGCTTCAGAGCTGTCAAGGCCTTGTTATGGTAGTTCTCTCCCAGCAAACTCTCAAAGATCAGGGACAGATAACGCACATAACAGATGTTCTTTTCCCTGACCTGATTTCTTCCCTTCAGTTGTTCTACCAGGTTAGAGAAAAGGAGGCTTCCAACGTCAACATCAGCTCCCCATATTAATCCATACGCAATAGTCTGATGTTTGAACGACATTTGATCCTGTGATCCCTGCATGCCTCCCAGGGACTTCACAATGTGGGTGAAGAGGACACGCCACATAGGTGAAAAATACTTAATCTTCAGAGGGGCTTTAGCAAGGATTTCAGCTGGTGTGAGGGCAGGGTTAATGTCATGACAAGGGTTGAGTGTGGCCAATGCTTCCTTGACAGCCTTTTTGTCAACTGTCTTCAGGCATCCATCTCCATGTTTAAGTCCGGCCACACTAGCAAAATCAGTAAGGGAAAAGGCAAAAGGATGTTCATTGCAAGAAAGGCTAAAAGTAATGGTGTCTTCTTCAACTTCAGTAGAATACCAGAATTCCCTAAGGTATTCTTGGTAAAAGGTGGATGGAGTTTTGGTGAAGGCTTCGTTTAGGTCACAATTCTGCATGAAATTTACCAGATCTGAGTAGGTGTTGTTTGGTGCCTTGATCCATCCAATGGCGTTATTTGAGGCGATGATGCTCTCGTTGATCTCGAAGTTCACATTGGAGGCTTTTGGTACGGGAAACGCCATTGATTTAAGGTTGAAGGAGAATGAAAATGGCGGATGGTTGAGAGAGATAAGAGTTTTAGAGAGAGAAGATGATTTTGAGAATGGTGGTGGGTGAGAAGAGAAAGAAGACAATATATATAATCAAACTTGAGTGAACAGTTATTCAACCGTATTAAATGCAAAAGCGAAAATGACTGCTCAAGTGGGTCCCCTTGACCTTTCAAAAAATTTTGTCTCCTCGTTATCCGAAACTTAAATGATTAAAAAATGTGAGAATGTTTTTCGCATTTACTTGGAATGCAACTACCTAGTTACATGTGAAAAACATTTAATAAAACATTTAATATAGAATCAATCATTTAATGAACACATTTAATATCAAGCCACAGGCTTTGAGATATTGAGCATCCCTAGCTCAGCAACTAGCCTGTTGAACGTAGGTTCAGCCAAAGGCTTTGTAAAGATATCAGCTAGTTGCAACTCTGTGGGAACAAAATGCAGCTCAATATCTCCCTTCATAATATGATCCCTGATAAAATGATACCTGATATCAATGTGTTTGGTACGAGAGTGAAGCACAGGGTTGTTGGATATGGCAATGGCGCTGGTGTTGTCACAAAATATTGGAACTTTGTCATACAAGATTTCATAGTCAGCCAATTGACTTTTCATCCAGAGCACCTGAGCACAACAGCTGGCTGCAGCGACATATTCAGCTTCAGCTGAAGACATAGCCACAGAGTTTTGCTTCTTAGCACTCCATCCAACCAATTTTCCTCCTAGGATTTGACAGCTGCCTGAAGTACTTTTCCTGTCAATACAGCATCCAGCATAATCTGAATCTGAATAGGCCTTGAGATCAAAGCCTGATTCCTTTGGATACCATAGTCCTAGGGATGGTGTTCCTTTGAGATACCTGAAAATTCTCTTAACAGCCACTAGATGGGATTCTTTTGGGTTAGCTTGGTACCTTGCACAGAGACATGTGGAGAATTAGATATCTGGACGACTGGCTGTTAAATACATCAGTGACCCAATCATGCCTCTATATAAAGTCTCATTAACAGAGACCCCTGACTCATCAGGGCCCAAGTTGTTGGGTGGAAGCATGGGGCATTTCACTGATGCACAATCAGCTAAGTCATATTTTTTAAGTAAATCCTTAACATACTTTTCTTGACAAATAGAAATTCCCTTAGGACATTGTTTAATTTGAAAGCCCAAAAAGTAAGTCAATTCACCCATCATACTCATCTCATATTTCTTGGTCATTAATTTAGCAAAACGTTTACTAAGATTGACATTTGTTGACCCAAAGATGATATCATCCACATAAATCTGCACAATGATGAAATCACTCTTGTCCTTGAAGGTAAAGAGTGTTTTATCAATAGATCCCCTGATAAATTTGTTTTCAGATAGGAAATTTGAAAGAGTTTCATACCATGCTCTTGGAGCTTGTTTCAGACCATACATTGCTTTGTGAAGTCTGTACACATGGTTGGGAAACTCGCTGTTCTCAAATCCTTCAGGTTGAGCAACATAGACTTCCTCAGCCAAATCACCATTGAGGAAGGCACTCTTTACATCCATCTGATAGACAGTGATGTTCATATAGGCAGCATAAGCAAGAAAAATTCTGATGGCTTCAAGTCTAGCAACAGGTGCAAAGGTTTCATCATAATCAATTCCTTCAGTCTGAGAGTATCCCTGTGCTACCAATCTTGCCTTGTTCCTGATGATGTTCCCAATTTCATCCATCTTGTTTCTATAGATCCATCTAGTGCCTGTGATATTCTTTCCAGGTGGAGCTGGCACTAGTGTCCATACTTTGTTCCTTTTGAACTGATTGATTTCTTCTTGCATAGCAGCTACCCATCCATCTTCTACCAGAGCCTCAGCAACTCTTTTAGGTTCAATTTGAGAAAGAAATTCAGCAAATAGACATTCATTGGCTGAGGCTGACTCAGAGTCTTGGATTCGCTGTCTGGTTGTGACCCCTGCATTTGGTTCCCCAATAATGTTGACAAGAAGAATGTGTTGATCTCTTGACCACTTATTTTGAGGAGCTGGAGTTTCAAGAACAGGGGTACTTGAGGGCACAGCTGGAACAATTTGAGTCTCATCCTGCTGGCTAGGAGGGCTTTCTTCAAAGACTACTTCAGTGTCTGAGTCTTCTTCAGCCACATCAAGGGAAGCAATTTCATTATCAGCAGGAGCAACTTCAGAGGTTTGAAGAATTGGTGAGTCATTAATATCATGAGAAGGACCATCAGAGATTTGAGGTTCTTCTTCATCAAGTCCCTGAGAGGTAGGAACTTCTATGTTGTGAGTAGACAGAGGATCAAAGGCAGGAACATAAGGAGTGAGAGTGTTGGAGTGGTGATGACTGGTAGGCCTGGGTTCTGTGAACTCATCACTTGGGAAAGAAATATTTTCATTAAAATCTACTTCATCACCCTCTGTTCCTGTTCTCTGTATGACTTCATCATCTTCATTAAATCTGACATGGAAAGTTTCTTCTACTTCTTGTCTTCTGATGTTGAATACTCTGAAGGCTTTGGCTGTTGGAGAGTATCCCAAAAAGAATCCATCATCAGCCTTTTCATCAAACTTTCCAAGTTTATCCCTGTAGTTATAAATAAACACAGGGCATCCAAACACATGAAAATAGCTGACGTCTGGAGATCTTTTTCTGAAAACTTCATAGGAGGTTTTGCCATGTCTTTTGACAATGATTGATCTGTTTTGAGTATAGCAGGCAGTGTGTACAGCTTCTCCCCAAAATTGCTTTGGTAAGGCTGCACCATTTAACATAGTTCTTGCTGCTTCAATCAGAGTCCTGTTTCTTCTCTCAGCCACACCATTTTGTTCAGGAGTGCCAGCTGAAGAGAAATTCTGTGAAATCCCTTTTTCATCACAATATGATTCAAGTTGATGATTCTTGAATTCTGTACCATTATCACTTCTTAGAGCTTTTACTCTAACATCATTCATATTTTCTACCTGTCTGATGAAGGACATGATGGTATCAGCTGCATCACTTTTCCTTCTGAGGAAAAATACCCATGTATATCTTGAAAATTCATCAACTATGACCAAGGTGTATTTGTTGTGATTAATGGTTTGAGGTTTGACAGGCCCAAACAAGTCCATGTGAAGGAGATGTAAGCACTTGTCAATAGAGAATGATTGCCTAGTCTTGAATGAAGACCTGTGATGTTTTCCTTTGACACAGGCAGAACAAGTTTTGTCTTTGGAAAACATCACTGAAGGTAGACCAGCAACCAAGTTTTGAGTGGCAATCTTATTGATGTTCTTGAAGTTGAGATGAGACAGTCTCTTGTGCCACAGCCAGTTGACACTTTCAGAGGCTTTGGCAAGAAAACAATTTGAGCTGTCTTCAGAGCACACAGCCATGTTGATGACATAAACATCTCTCCTTCTAGGTGCAACCAGCACAACATCATTATTTTTGTTGAATATGGTTCCCTGAGTCTTAGTAAACAAAACCTTATAATCAGCATCACATAACTGGCTGATGCTAATAAGATTGTGCTTAAGACCATTCACATATGCAACCCTGGTAAATGTGATCCCATTGCAATTCACTGAGCCATATCCTTCTGTGTCACCTGAAGAGTTATCTCCAAACACCACTTTGGGACCTGGCTCCTTTGAGTATCTGTGCAGGTATTGTTGAATCCCTGTCATGTGTCTAGAACAGCCACTATCTAGATACCATACCAATTCCTTGAGATATTTCTGCACAGATACATAGAAACAGATTAGTTCCTATGGTGAACCCACTTTCCAGTGGGTTCCCTGAATTGCTTGTTAGCAACTCTTGTGTTTCTGAAAAACTTTTGGCGTTGGGATGGACAGTTCATTGTTTCATGGTTATAACTCCCACAGATATCACACCCAGGGAAGTCACCACACTCGTCTGAGTGATGGTCTGTGAACCCACAGAATTTACAGGGAGGATAAGAATTGTAATTTCCCTGTTGTCTTTTGGAACTCTGTGGTCTGTCCCTAGAGGGTGTCTGAGCTCTTTTAGCTGCCATGTGTCTGTCATGATCTAAGGTCGAGTGGTGAGAATTCTTACAAACATTGCAATAAGGTTTGATTAACCTTTCCCCTTTGGGTTCACCTAGGACTGACTTAGGTTCATGAGAAGTAGAGCATTCAGCGGAAGGCTTAATGTGTTGTTTCAAGAGTTCTACTTCTTTCATAAGAGACAACAGGCGATCTTCAGTGGTGGGGTCAACCTTATTCACAGCTTTAGTAGAAACAGGCTTAAAAGCTACTTGTTTACCAGTTGGTTTAGCAGGCACACGAAAAACTTTGGCTGGAGGATTCTCAATATCTATCTTAAGTTCATCCTTAGCATATCTAGAAGAACTGCTAGGTTCAACTCCAGAGAGTTTGGGCAAGGGTGGAAGCTCAGCCACATCTTCAGAGACAGGGTCATTAGTCAAAGAGGTATCTGACATATGAATAGTCTCTGTAGATTTAAAGACAATGTCTTTGGGTTTGGTGATAATCCTCAGCTTTTTATGCTTAGCAGTTATATCCATGTTTAAGTCAGCAGGCACTTCATCCCTAAGCAATTCATCAATAGTAAACCTAGCACACAGCCATTTTTCAATAACTTTGTTTAATTCAGTGACTTGATCATTTAAAGCTATGTTTTTCAAGGTTAATCTAGCTACTTCATTTTGCAGGGATATTTTTTCTAAGTTAACCCGCCTGAGAGTTTCACATTCAGCCTTAGTATTTATCATTTCAGTTTTAACAGAGTGAAACTTATCAAGAAGGTTCTTCCTTTGTTCCTCAACAAAGTGCAAATCAACAATGGTATAATCAAGGACATGCTTGCGGTCATCACTATCAGACATAGAAAGAAGCCTGTGTACCTTTTTCATTGTGATGTCGACCCATTGTCCTGATCTTGCATCACCTTTTCCGACAGCTGGTTCATCCTCAGCTATTGCCATAAAAGCCCTGACTCTTGTGGTGTCTTCTTCATCTGAAGTCAATGGTTCATCATTCCAATCATAGGTTTCAACAACCAACCCTTTCTCAGCCTTTTTCTCACCACCTTTCTTTTTGGACATAGCTTCAATCTTCAAGTTCATCTGTTCTAACTCAGCTTTAAGTGCCTTGTACTTATTTTTGTAATCTTTCTTCTCAGTGTCTGAAGAATTGGATTGAGATGAGTTGTTATTTTGTTTGAACTTGTAGGGTTTGGATGAAGATGATGGATAAGAGGGTGAGGATGTTTTGGTGGAAGGACATTCTTTTTGAAAATGTCCAAGCTTTCCACAGGCAAAACATGTTTCTTTTGACCTGTCAGTTGGTTTGCTAGCTGATCCTACTCTTCCAGATCTTTTGTAGTATCTTCTTTGGTTGGCTAGCAGTGCTCTTTCATGAAATTCTGCATTGAGGTCTGACAAGAACTCTTGGCTGCTACGGGTATCTTCTTCCATATCAGAATCGCTGTCAAGAGGATGTGTTGCAGAGATCAAAGCTTTGGAAGATGCTCCTTGGACTACAAATCTTTCAGTCTCTGATTTGTAGATAGTATCGATCAGCCCTTCTTCATAATTGTACTTTCCATAGAGATGAGCAAGGGTATCATTTTTGATTGAGTTGTTAGCTCTCTGAGTCTGATTCATGCTCAGCCACTTTCTTGGAAGGCTGTTGACAAAAGTGGCATTGATCTCAGCTTGACCAATAGTAACATCATTCATAGCGAGGTCATTTAGAAGAATCTTCAGCCTAGTATAGGTTTGCTGAACCTTTTCACCTTCAAGAGACTTAAAGGCATTAAACTGAAGTCTGAGTGCCTGAATCTTTGTCTCTCTTGTTTCAGAGGGTCCTTCATGGCCAAGAATGAGGTCTGTCCACATTTGTTTAGCTGTGGGACACTGAATGACAGACTTCATGATATGCTTTGGAAGACAGGAAATTATGATGCTTTTGAGACGTTTATCTTGGTTTGCTAATTTCCTATCAGCTGCGGTCCATTGTTTGACAGGCTTGGGAAGAGGGTTTTCTTCAGTAGAAGTAAGTGCCATGGGAATATATGGACCATTTTCTAAAATTTCTAAGAGAAAAGGTTCAAGTCCATCAAGGTATACAAGAAATTGACTCTTCCAACTGGCAAAGTCTTCTTCATCAAAGACTGGTACACTGGTTACGTGTGATCCACCTCTTGAGTCGAGAAGTTGGGGTAGATCATCGTCATTTGCTGGGGGGGTAAGTCTTGGTGAAGATGGGTTTCTGGAAGGTGAGTGTGGGCTAGAGGTTTCCGGCATGGTGGATCTTGATTATAAAACGGAGAACGATGTTTCTTGAAGGTTTTAATATCAAACACTGCTCTGATACCAATTGAAAGTCCCTAATCAATGCAAGAAACCCTAATCTTAGGTTAATCAACACAAGGTATTACTTTTCAAACGTAATCTTATTATTGTATAATAAAGAATTACAAGTGTTATGGATAACACCGTTTGATGACAATTTGTTGTGCACACTTTGAACAACAATAAACCTTAACTTATGAATACAGTCGTAGCTGTTTGATTCACTAAGTTATACGCACTAATGTTCTTAATATCTCAAAGTGTTGAATCTTAATGCAAGGATACACATCCTATTTATAGTGTTACGAGGTTGACTTGAACAGTACTTGATGTCGACTACACAAGCTTTTACAAGTTCCCACATCAGTCACATGATGTCCTTCTATTCTTGGTAGTCTTCCATTATGCTTTAAGGAACAGTTGTCCAAAACAGTTTCCTTATTCTTCATATTCTCGAACACACAAATGGCATGTCCAAAGTGTGCTGAGAGTTATCAGGGTATTGCCACCCCTGTTAACTCTCAACCCCTCAGAGTCCCTAATACATCTTGGCTGTTATCCATCACAGCCAAGGAGTATGTCTTCAGGTAATCTTCGACTTCCCTGACAATGTCTCTGACATGGACTCCTCTGAGGTTGCTCACAGAGACTCGGATCTCTGTGAGTCTTGCGAAACTTGCCTGCCTCCTAGGCACAGGCAAGGGACTATCTATCAGCCTAATTATGTTTAAATCAATGAACAGGGAATCTAACAAGTTTAGATTCCCAACAACATATAATAGAAACTTGGGATGATGATATCTTAATATTTCACTATGAGGACTAAAGGAAACTAGTGAAGATGGAATCTTTATGCGATAATAATCGTCATATCAGTAGTTAAGAGGTGTAATTTGAGAACATACATAGTTGTGGGGTATGTTGTCAGAGTATTGGGGCAGGAATGAAACTGAGAAAGTGATGTAGAAGAAGTATGAATGATGAAGGAATATTAGCATAATAGAAGATGAAATTGAAAGTTGAAGTGTAGTAATAATTATGGATATGGTGATATCATAAGAATTAAGTTGGACTGATGTGAAAGACGTGAGTATCTCTTGAGGATAAGAGGTCACGTTGACTCTAGAAGTGAGGAAGTGCGAATGTGAGGCGGGTTGAGCGTCAGGACGTCGCTCTCTTTTAGGAGGGTAGGATGTAACAACCCAAACCGTGGTCATTATTTAATTATATTTTTACGTATATTTTTGAAATTTTTGACGAGGTTGATTGTCATGACGATCGGTAATTTGATTTGGATGATGTTGAAATTTTATTTTTACGTTTTGACGAGTTGCGAGGATTATTAGTGATGACGATATCGAGGATGCCCGAGAAATTTTACATTTTATTTTAAACATGTCGATGTTTAATATTTTGACGTTTTTATTTTAATGTCGTATTAAGTCGTGTCGGGACTATATAATATCATATTTTGTGTGTGTTTTAAGTTTTGAGAAGCATTTTTATGAAACCCGAGACCCGTAAAAATTTTCAAAAGTGACTAGTAGTCATTTCCCGCTTTTTAACAAAGTATTTGCACTTTGGTCCAAAAGAATCACAATTTGCAAAAACTACCCTAAACTTTTCCCATATAAAAGGAAAATTAAACATGAAAAACACACAAACACTTCCACTAACAAGATTTTTCTCTCTCCCTCTCCCCTACCCCTTGTTTCCGTCACCTCCACACCACCATACAACCCCAAAAATTTTGATTTTTAGCTTGAATCTATTAAAACCAATTGAAGACCCATCTTAGTTTCATCAATCTCTACACATTGGTATAAAAATTTCTTACATGCAAACATATTTCTGAAAAACCCATTTTTGGATGAAAATCTTGTTGTTTGATCTTAAATTGTTGTTGTATGTAGGTGTTTATGTTTATATATATTAGTTTTTATGATTGCATGTTTATATTTTTGAGTTGGGTTTTTATGAATTAATCATCTAGGATGATTTAGTGTGTTATGATATAAACTAGTAGTGTAAGAATGATTATAGTGGTAAAAATAGGGTTAAAATATGGTGAAAAATTAATTTTGAAGGATATTTAAATATATATTTTTAAACAGATTACCAAAATGAATTTTCTGAAAATATGACTTTGAGATGAACTAATTAGATATTGTTGTAGAGGATGTTTTTAGCTTCTTTTTGGTATAAGGTAGGACTTCTAGCTCCAAACGAGTGAAAAGTTACGTTAGTTTGATTATTTCGTGTACCGGGAGACGAGTATCGACACAATATATAATTATTGTCGATATTTGGATCGAATCTCGGGGACTATAAAATGGATTTTTAAATATGTCATGGACTGATTTTGAAGGTTAAGTATGAGGATGTCGAGTTATTTTCAAAGTTGAGTGTCGGTGTCATAAACGGAGAAAAATAAATGTGTTAAAAGACTATATGAATTGTTGACGTAAAACTGTCCGGTTTTTGTAGTTCAAAGATGTGTCGGGCAGGGAACTTTAAATGTAAAATCTTTTGATGAGTTTTTAACAGACCTTTCTATATATAGTAAGTGAAGTTTCTGATTAGTATCAAAAAAATTTGACGTGTTTAAGTGGGGTAAATGAGCTTGTACATTTGGTGTGTACCGGCAGATTTTTATCGAAGGAGTCAACTAACAGAATAAATATATAGAATGAAATAAAAGGTCACTTGTATTATTTTTATTTTGGATTGATTGTGATTTTATGATTTTGAGTTTGATATTACTAAGTATTGATTTTACTCGAGTTATTATTGATGAACGCGCCTTATTTGATAGGTTGCGGTTTTTGTGTTTATCGGGCATCAACTATCGTCGAAGATCTTCTTGTTACTGCTATTACTCCAGGTGAGTCTATAGCCTTGCTTTATACTTGTTTTAAGGATTTTAAAACCCGCGAGGGGGATACATACCATTTGAAGTAAAATGAACACATGTCATGAGTAATTGTTGGACCCGATGTCGCCTTTGATGAAATGAATTGTATAAGTACCTAATTGCATAAGACCCTAAATTCATGAGCCGTTAACTATCTTCTGACTTGATGTTGTGAGTTGGAAATAGCCGCTTATTCTAATAATACTACTATTGGGCTGACAACCCTATCTGAGACCAGGGCTTTACGCTGAGTAACCCGCTGGGAAGGATAATTTTACGTGAATGAGAATTGGTATTCTTGCAATCAATACCCTAGTAGGGGCACTGGTAATTTTTCTAGTCATGCTGGCATTTGGCGTGGGTGACTAAGTTAAGGGGTCGGTGTCATGAGCTTAATACAATTCGATAGCTACTGCTATAATATGATATACCTGATTGATAGATTGTATGGCCACAATTCTATTAAACAATTGTGAATGAGATTTTTACGATGTGTTCAATTATGTTTTGTAAAACCTATAGACTTGCTCAACCTTTGTGTTGATGATTTTAAGCATGTATTTCAGGTACTTGAAGTTGTTGATTTGCGGAGCTTGCTGGAGAAGGATTGCGGGATTGCTTTTGTAGTAATTTGGTCTAAAACAGATTTATTTCCCTATTGTCATAAACATATAGTAAATGGTCAAATATTTTGGTAAAAGGTTTGTTGATTTGATTAAGATCCTAGGGGAACCTGTACGCTACTCTGATATATTTTAAACTGATTTTACTTGGGATTGAAGGTTTTAGACATTGATTTAAATTATTTCCATATTTATTCCTAAATATACTATTTTTGGGTCGTTTAAAGAGTTGTGAAATGTAGTTTGTGAATAACACCCAATTGTATATTTTCCGCTGCGCAATGTAAATTGGGGGTGTTAGACGTACTGATTGTGATAGTGTATATATGCACTATCTGTCAGCACAATGGAACCAGCAAGTGTTAAAGAAGCAATGACCGACGCTTCATGGATTGAGTCTATGCAAGAAGAGCTCAATCAATTCATCCGGCTTGATGTATGGGAGTTAGTACCACGCCCGGACAATATTGATCCACTTACCTTGAAATGGTTATTCAAAAACAAGATGGATGAGGAGCAAATGGTCATTAGGAACAAGGACTCTTTCTCTATAAGACTCCCAACGAATCATATCAATTGCTCGAGGACCATGTTCTCTTAAAACTCGATTGGTCCAAAGATAACCGTTCCAAACCTTTCAAGAAAACCGTTGCTTTCGTTGAAAGTAGCGAAAATTCTAAACTCATGGAAAAGATGGACGCTCTCACATCTAAATTCGACTCGCAATTCAAAACTATCAAAGACGAAATGAAAGAAATGTGAGGCGAATGTACTCTTTGTGGAGGACCACACCCATCTACGGAGTCTGATGACACACCAATAAGAGAACCACCACAAGAAGCAAACTACGCCCAAGGATACCGAGTAGGTGGTTATCGAGGTAACTACTATGGTAGAAACCCTGGCACTTGGCGTGAGTACCCCAAAAACGAAAATCATAACTCATAACCTCGTGTGAACGATAATTCCGCTCCATCAAACGAGAAGAAACCCGAAGGATCGAACTTAGAGAAAACGTTGTTAGCTTTCATAGAATCTAAAAAATCAACAAACACGTTCATTAAGAACCAATTCTTCGATCTCAAAGCCAAAGTTGAAAGAGGACAAAGACACCACACCGCCATTATTAGTGATCTCGAAACCAATATCGGTCGAATCAACGACCAATTAGCCAATCGACCAAGTGGTTCGTTGCCAAGCAACACTCAAACGAACCCAAAACCATCTACGGATAAACCATACCGCCCACCCTCCTCCCGTAATTAACATGTGAATGTTGTATTCATAAAGAGTGGGTTGAGTTATGATCCGCCAAAAAACCCAAATGCTCCCACTTTCGCCGATGAAAGTGAAGATGAAGCCGATGAGGCCGAGAAGGAAGAAACCGTTCCTCCTTCCAAACCCAAACCAAAACAAACCACACCCATTCCAACACCCACACCAAAGGCGTATACACCCAAAATTCCATATCCTCAACGCCTACGAAAGGAAAAGATGGAGGCTCATAATGCCAAACTCCTTAAGATGATCAAAGAAGTTAAGATCAATGTTCCCCTTGTTGATATCTTAACCGGCATGCCCAACTATGGGAAATTCCTCAAAGATCTTATGACCAACCATAGTAAGACGGAGCAAATCTCTGCTGCGTTTCTGAATGAAGAATGTTCTCCAGCCTTGCAAAGCAAACTTCCACCAAAGCTCGGAGATCCGGGAAGCTTTCTCATACCATGTACCCTATCCAACAACATTGAATGTCACGCCTTGGCCGATCTAGGCGCGAGTATCAATCTTATGCCATACTCATTATACAAGAATCTTTCAAACAATACTTTGAAACCTACAAGTATGAGTATACGTTTGGCTAACCACACTTACCAATATCCCATTGGGATAACCGAGAACATGCTTATTCAAGTTGGCAAGTTCATATTTCCTGCCGACTTCGTAATCCTTGAAATGTAGGAAGACCATCACGTCCCCCTCATTTTAGGACGACCATTCTTGCACACTGCCGATGCTATAATTCGTGTGAAGAATAAAGAACTCAAACTTGGAGTTGGTGACGATCGAGTCACATTCTTAGTCGATAAAGCTATGCAACATTCTCATTTCATTGATGACACATTCTTCCGCGTGGATGTTATCGATGAAGTAATGGAAGAAGAGTTCGATGCATTACTTGATGACAACGCACCATTCCAAACAACTTCGGAAAAGATTAGCGATACCGATCGTGATCGTAAATTCGAAGAATTCATGGCCGTTGACTCTGAAGTAACTCTAGAAGAAGAGGAAAACAAACCCTTCGAAGTTTTGCCTTCGAAGTCGAACTTTGTAGTTCACAAATCTATTCATGATCCACCAACGGATCTTGAATTGAAACCTCTTCTCGAACATCTCGAGTACGCTTATCTAGAGAAGGATTCACTCCTTCCGGTGATTATCTCAGCCTCACTCGAGGAAGATCAGAAGAAACGTCTTGTTTCAATGCTCAAAAACCACAAAGAAGCGTTTGCATGGAAAACATCCGATATACCGGGAATTGATTCGCAATTTTGCAAACAAAAAATCAATCTTGAAGACTACCAAGGCCGTTATTGAGAGGCAACGTCGACTTATCACAAACATGAAGGAGATTGTAAAAGTCGCAGTGATCAAACTCCTTGAAGCAGGAATCATCTTTTCCATAGAAGATAGTCCTTGGGTTAGTCTTATTCATTGCGTTCCTAAGAAGGAGGAATAACTGTTGTGACCAACGAACATAACGAACTTGTTCCAACAAGAACCATTACCGGTTGGCGTATGTGTATTGATTACCGCAAATTAAATGATGCCACACGAAAAGATCATTTTCCTCTACCATTCATGGACCAAATGTTGTAAAGACTAGCTGGGAACAAATTCTTTTGTTTTCTCGATGGCTTTTCCGGATATTTCCAAATACCTATCGAACCATCCGATCAAGACAAGACCACTTTCACGTGTCCTTTTGGAACGTTTGCTTATAGGCGTATGCCTTTTGCTCTTTGCAATGCACCTGCGACTTTTCAAAGGTGTATGATCGCGATCTTTCAAGACATTATCGAAGTATCCATGGAAGTTTTCATGGATGATTTCGCAGTCTTCGGAAACTCATTCGAGTCTTGCCTTTTTAATCTAGAGCACATGCTCATCTGATGCAAACAAGCTCATCTCGTGCTCAATTGGGAGAAAAGTCACTTTATGGTGACTGAAGGAATTGTGCTTGGACACAAAGTCTCCGGAGCTGGAGTGGAAGTAGAAAAGGCCAAGATCGAAGTGATATCCAAATTACCACCACCCACTAACGTTAAATCCGTTAGAAGTTTTCTAGGTCATGCGGGATTATACCGCCGATTCATAAAAGACTTTTCCAAAATCGCTAGACCGATGACCAAACTCCTTGAAAAAGACATAGTCTTTGATTTCAATGAAGAATGCATAAAGGCATTTGAAAAGCTTAAAGACAAGTTAACGAATGCACCGATCATGGTTTCACTGGATTGTTCGCGACCGTTTGAACTTATGTGTGATGAAAGCGATTTCGCTGTACGAGCCGTATTAGGACAACACGAAGGAAAACATTTCTGTCCTATACATTTTGCGAGCAAAACTCTAAATAGCGCGCAGCTCAACTACACAATCACCGAGAAAGAACTACTTGTCGTAGTTTTTGCTTTTGACAAATTTCGATCCTATCTCGCGTTGTCAAAGACGATTGTATTCACCGATCATTCCGCGTTGAAATACCTATACTCTAAACAAGATGCTAAGCCGCGTCTTATTAGATGGATTTTACTCCTCCAAGAATTTGACATCCAAATTCAAAACAAGAAAAGAGCTAAAAACACCACAGCCGATCATTTGTTACGACTTGAAAATCCAAACATGGAAGAGTTAACGGATGAAGATATTGATGACTATTTTCCTGATGAAACTCTTATGAAAATCTCTACGGACGAATCTCCGTGGTTCGCAGATTTTGCAAATTACCTCGTTGGAAGAATTCTAAGAAAAGGTTTAACCTATCACCAACGATGTAAATTATTTTCCTACCTCAAACACTAGTTCTTGGAAGATCCCTATCTTTTCAAGGTATGCCCCGATGGCATGATTAGGAGATGTGTTTATGGTACGGAAACAAGAAAGATCCTTGATAAATGTCATCATGGCCCTACTGGGGGACATTATGGTCCTTCCACCACTGCGAAAAAAGTGTTTGATGCTGGTTTCTATTGGCCAACAATTTTTAAAGAGGCATATACTCTAGTGAAAAATTGTGATGCTTGCCAACGTACTGGTAGCCTCTCACGAAGAGATGAGATGCCTCAAAACAACATCCAAGTTAGCGAAATATTTGACGTATGGGGAATTGATTTCATGGGACCCTTTCCCAAATCCCATAAGTTCGAATATATCTTAGTCGCTATTGATTAGTGTCCAAATGGGCCGAAGCCGAAGCTTTACCTACGAACGATTCACGAGCCGTAATCAATTTTCTGAAAAGGCTTTTCTCTCATTATGGAATGCCGAAAGCTTTAATTAGCGATCGTGGTTCCCATTTTTGTAACAAACAAACGGAGAAAATCTTAAAGCGTTATGGAGTCACCCATCGCTTTGCCACCGCATATCATCCATAAACGAGTGGACAAGTTGAGAATACCAACAGAGCCATAAAGCGAATACTCGAAAAAACGGTTAAGGACAATCCTTCCATTTGGTCAAGGAAACTTGACGACGCTCTGTGGGCATTCCGAACAGCTTATAAGACACCAATTGGCACAACACCTTATCGTTTATTGTATGGTAAAACGTGTCACTTGCCCTTCGAAATTGAGCACCGTGCTTATTGGGCATTGAGAAGATGTAATCCTGATCTCAAAATCGCTAGAGAAAACTGATTCTTGCAATTGCATGAACTCGATGAATTAAGACTCCAAGCTTATGAGAATTCTAAATTATACAAAGCATGCACCAAAGCTTATCATGACAGGAAACTTCGAATCCGAAAAGAATTCAAGAAAGGAGACAAAGTTCTCTTGTTTAATATGCGATATAAATTGCAAGCTCCAAAGCTTAAACAAAAGTGGAACGGTCCTTTTATAGTAAAACATGGATACCCGTCCGGCTATGTTGATTTATATGACAAGAATGGAGGAACTTCATTGTTAATGGACACCGCGTTAAACTATACCATGAGAAGTGGAGTGAACACTTTCCGCTCGATAAAAACAAAGAAAAATAAAAAGAAGTACGAGTCAGGCTGATGACTCAATAATAAAATAAGCGCTTCTCGGGAGGCAACCCGTGTGTTTTGAATTTTTAAGTGTGATTTTCCTTTTTAAATTAATTCATGCTTACACCCCACAATCTTTAACCAATGGTTTGCTTAAGTGTGAGGGGGTGTAGCATGTGTCGCTTTTATATAAAAACCAAAAATAGAGTGTTCTCGTATTTTTGTGTGTTTATCTTTTTTGTAGGTATCGCAAGTTGAAGGCGGAGACAAGACTCTTGTATGATGTACGATATGCCCGTGATTCTGGTTTTTCTCTCATTCCCTATACTTTTGTTCAGTTTCATCACCAGGACAATGCTAAACTTAAGTGTGAGGGGGTTGTAGGGAAATCGAGAAAAAAGATGCTTAATTGCCATATTTTTGGGCTATTTTAAAATCTTGTTCGGTTTTGTCCTCGTAAATAAAAAGTTTCAAGCAAATGTATATAAATAATCAAGAAATTATCCAATCGGTAATTTTTGAAAATTTGAGATATATTTTTGTGTCAAACTTACCCAAGTCAAAGTCTCATATAATAGTAGAAGAAAAATACAAAAAATTAGGAGAAAGTTGCAAGTTCAATGTTTGTCAATACAACATGAACTTTGTAAGTATGTTGATCCATGGCTAGGAGTTTTAGCCAAGAAAAAAAAGAGAAAAATAAAGAAAAAGTCAAAAAGACAAATAAATAGCCAATGAGCTATAATGTTATGAAGTTGAAGGAAGAAGAAGAAATAAAAGGTATCGATTAGCCAATGTGCTAAGTCGGGATACATGTTGCTTCAATTCATATGTTATTAGTATAGTTAGAAATAAAAGACTTTCTAGATTTTTATGGGTATTGACTTTATATCTCAATTTTTCAACCTTAAAAACTTAAGACGATGAGTTTTATCTTGTACTTGTACTTGGTAGACTTGCATCGAATTTTTATAAAATACATGTACCTTTGGATTTAATTTTCTTTTCTTCTTGCTTGAGGGCAAGCAAAACTTAAGTGTGAGGGAATTTGATAACGCCCAAATCCAACATGTTTTTTGGAGCGTTATCCGTACTTTTGTACATGTATATTGGTTATATCTATGATACTTTTGTGCATATTGTGCGCAATTGTGTTTGCAAGTCTTTGTGTAGCCAATTGCAGGAATGAAGTGTAAAACAACGCGAATGTGAAGATTAGTACGAGTACGAAGAATCCTAGTAAAGTTCAAGACCCGTGTACAAGTTACAAGCCTTTGAAGATCAATTTCGGGTGCAAGAATAACTATTTCTAAGGAGAATACAAGTCATTCAGCATAAAGATGCCACCAGCACCATCAAGTTGCCACTTGCATAAATCATCAAAGAAGCCACCAACATGATGAAGATGCCACCAACATTTGTGTAGGCAGAAATTGTGTCTACATTCATGCAAGCTCATACAAGAAGTTTCTAGACTTGCTTTGGCTCTAAGCACTTCTCTTTGGCTCCAAGTATTTGTCTTTGGCTCCAAGCCATGCATTCACTCCATGCCATCAACTTTGCCTATAAATAAGACCCTTGGGGTCATGTAATCATATGCTTTTCATTATATTGTCACAACTCAAATATATCATCATATCATCTCATAAATAACTCTCTTAACCTTGTCCAAACCTCCATTCCCGGATTTGAGCAAGGTGGTGCAAGAAAAGTCACTTTTGGAGTCCGAAAAGCAAAGTTAACATCACGAAACTCTTAGGGATCGTTACCCTAATCATTAGCAACATATTTCCACTTTGTAAGACTCTTAATTATGACTTGTAAGACTATTATTTCAGAGTTTATTTCATCATTTGTTATGAGTAGCTAAATCTCATTCTACACTTGGTAGGATGATGTTTGTGGTATGAAGTAGTGGTTGTGATTGTGATTTATGTTTATTTAAATGTCAAGCTTTCCTATGAACCATTAGTACTTATGTTTCATGTGACAATTGTTATCAAAAATTAATTTGTTGGTAAAGATTTCATAGGTCGAAAGGGTTATTTTCTATCAACAAGTCATAGCCGGTTTGTCTATGGTTGGCTATCTTTTGTATTGATCATTTCTTAAGAAGTATTGATTATCAAGAAACATAATTATAAGTGTTAACAAATTCGTGAAACGACCGTGAATCAAATGTGTTGAGATTGGATTAAGTCTTGAATTGAGTGATTGAGTCTAATGCTTGTTTTCTTTACCAAAGTCTTGACGAAGATTAAAGATTTTGAAAACAATAGATTAGATTATCCATCTAATTATCAAAATAATATTTGTTAAACGTGTCATCACAATCATACCACTACGGATGCTCAAACTAGTTCTTACCAAGTGTTGCCTTTAATCCTATTATTAATCTCATCATTTTACTTGTTACTTGTTTATCAACAATTGCTACAATCAACGATTATAGTTTTATTTTTGAATGATCATAGGTTTTCCAAATCCCCGTGAACGATCTCGGTATTACCACATAAAATATATACACAAATGAAAGGGTTATACTTGCCCGTGCATTTTTAGTCAATCCGGTAATTCGTGTTTATAAATTTAAAACTTGTTCTCCAAATCCAACCACGACGGACGCATCAGAGTCCTACGCTCTATCCTTGTGGTATTGTTAGAACATTCAGAGTGATACTCTTCAGTATTCACAGTGATGAATGGAAATCCTTCTAGTGTTAACATCAAACAGCACTGTGGTAGGTCATATGTAAGATTCACTTGAATTAAACATATGCTAACTGGAAAGCAACGGTGGTTTGATTCTTTTATTATTCAAACTCATTCCAGGTCTCTACGCAATATCTTTATGATCTTGCCAGAACATTCAAAGTAATAATCATTAGTATTTACAGTGATGAACGGAAATCCTTCAAGTGTCATCATCAAACAGCACTGCGGTAGGTAACTTGTGAGATTCTATATGAATCAAACTTGTGTCAACTGGAAAGCAACAATGGTTTGATTCATAATTGATTCAAACTTGTTCCAGGAAACGAATTGAAGACTTAATCAGCAGAATGGAACTGCATGATTCACTTTTCACTATGAATTACCTTTCGAGATATTCAAGTATTGAGAACGGATACCACTGCCGAAAACCCTGTCAAGGAAGTTCTTTGAACTTACCAAATCACAGGTACGGTATTCGTACTGTATAACGGGAAACCGGAGGAATGCAAATGGTGGCGTAACCTCAAGAGTCGTGATTCAAGACCACATACTCAAGTAAATTAATAAAGCTCAAGAACAACTAAAGACAAAGACTTTCGCTACTCTGATCATTAAGGGAGATTGTTAACAAGCTTTCAAGACAATACAAAATATGAGTATGTGGGGAAAGACACAAGAACACAAGTTGGCAAGGATTCAAGATCAAGTCAAGGCAAAGATTAAAGATCCAAGATCACAAGTCATAAAAGGAAATATGAAAGAACTCTCAAGACAACGAGCTTTAAAGTCTGCAACATATAAGAAGTGAAGTCACATATTACATGACCACCCCTTATGGGGAGATTGTTAGTCGTATTTAAAGTGATGGTCATATAATATACCGTTGCGAAGCTCGTGGAAAACACTATTCAACGGTGTCGAGAGTTCTTAGTTTATGTTATGTGTGTAATGGGAATTAGTCCCGAACACACAAATGAGGAAGGCCTTCTATACATTACACTTGTAGCATAAAAGGCACTTAGCACCTCATTTGTGTGTGTGTGTGTTTTCCATTTTCATAGTTGGTAGAGAGAGAAACATCATGTCTTTCTTTCACTAGGAAATCACAACCTTTTTGTTTTCTCTTTATTCTTCATCTTATCTAATCTTTCTATTTAGTTTAATCCATCATGTTATTTGTGTTTGGTTAGTCGTGTGTTACATTCCTACATTTAAATTAAATAATTCAATCATAAATAAGTTACCTGAAGCTGCAACACTTGGCTCAGACTTCTTTTTCTTAATTTCTCGCAACTCATCGAGGTATAGAGGGAAATTCCTCTTCCAGAGACCATTGGCGCCTTGATATTGATTCTTCTTAGCAAAGTTTTGCTTAGGCTTTTGATTAGTCGCAACTTGCTTGCCCTTATCACCTTTGCCTTTGCCTTTCATCTTTTTGTTCGCTAGTGGTTTTGGCTTACTTACTCTACCCTTTTGTATGTTAAGTACTTGAGGAGTAGAGGTAGACTCCTTGTCCTTTAAACCTTTTTCATAGTCAATGAGCATTGAGTGCAAATTATTAATTGTCTTCCCCGCGCAATGCATATGGAAGTTCCTAACAAAATTGATAAAGTCCTTGTTAAGGGACCTATTGATTAAGTTAATCGCCATATCATTGTCATAGGGTTTCCCAAGTGCAATGAGTTGTTCCATATAACCTCTCATTTAAAAATAGTGTGCACTTACGGATTTCTCAAGGGTTTGCTTACAGCTATGCAAATCATCTACTAAATCGTAGATCTCCACAGCTTGAGGCTTCTCAAACATTGCCTTGAGCTCTTCAAGCATGCACATGGGAGGATAAAGCTCAAACTAATTTTGAAGAGAATGTGACATTTTACCAAGCATTAAGCAAGCCACATCAGTGTGCTTCTTAATTTCAGTGTTGTAAGTGAGCCTTTCGGCATCAGAAGCCCCTTCAGCAAGGTTGGCCGGCATGGTCGTGAACAAGTAATCAATAGTACCCGCTACTCTCAAGACAATTCTCAGAGAGCGATACCAATCATTGAAGTTTGGGCCAGTCAGTTCTTGACGTTCAAAGAAAGTTTTGAACAGCGAACTTAAAACGTTGTTGTCGGGTTGAGCCATTTCTATATAAATAAGTTCAAATATTAGTATTTTTGATAATACTTTGAAGAATATAAAATTACCCTGGTAAATAAATTAATCATAGTATTTCCTTGAAACTAGAACCTATATTGACTTAGATCCATTACATCAGTTGATTTGCTAGTAATGAATGTAGTCAACATAGTAACTTGTCGAATAATTTTATTAGCAAACAATTTTCAAATTCTAGATATTTTAGGGACTTACATTGCCAAAAGAACGTTTTGCATTGTAAACATGTTTCATCCCTTATTAATGCCTTAAGTTTCTAGATCTCACTAAGTAACTTAGTTAAGTTGACTAATCTAAAGAACGTAAAATTAATCATGCGAATTCTCATTCTATGAAAGTTTTCTTTCCATCACAACATCGTCCAAAATCTCATATGACGTCATTGTAACTTCAAGTGTTCGTCAATTAGATGGCATTTGACTTAAATTTTAAGGGTATATATTTTGATGTCAATATCAATGTATGAAGAAGCATGCATACATCTTCATAACATAAGTTTAATAAAACTTCAGTAAACTTTTCGGCAAGACTAAAATACATAAATTATTGTTGAAGCATTGGTTAAACCAATTGAAGAATTACCCACAACAAAATTCACAACTTACTTTTTCTAGAACTTGGCTAAGCACATAGAAATAACCTTATTCATTGTGTTTCGGATGTGAATTTGCGGTAAATTAACCTTAAAGTAAAGTGAAAATAATAATCGTAGGTATACCAATTTTACGCACAGGCAAGCCAACAATTCGGTCAGCGACAATGGCATATAACCTCCTTCGTTAGTCGGGTACATGACCAGCAACGCGTTATACCCACTTTATAGTTTGTCAAATTCAGTAGGCCTTTCTAAATATTGTTGCAAATTACCAATCAACGTAATTTAATATAATTTAGATCTCAAAACAATTTAGTTTTAATATGTTTTGGTCCATATTATTTTTCTTAAAAGAAATTACCCTTATTTACAACAATTCATATAATTAATTAAACAAATAGGGAAATAAAAAAAACTAAATCATAAACACATAATAACAATTTATATGTGTAATAATGAATCAAACAGTCACATGCATACGATTTTATTCAATAATTTTAAAATCTAGGGTTTTTATGTTCATATAAAAATCTTCCTAATTCTAGATTTATTGAATCAAAATAGAAAAATAGCACATAAGATCATATGATCTATGAAAAAGCATGCATGTTCATCATGGATCCATCCACATCACATAACAATTAAATCTCTATGGATCATAACCACAATCTACATGACATAACAATTAATCATGCAATTTTATCTAAAGATCATACAACATGCAATTTAGGGTTTCCAAAAAACTTTTTTTTATAAAAAGTCTAAAAAAACGCCCCAAAACAAAACCCTAAATAATTTTAAGAAACCTAAAAAACATGTAGTTTTAAGTAAAAACAATTATTAGTTAAAAACTTTAGATCTCGATAATTATCAGATTCAGGTTAATAGCAAAAGCGATTTAACAAAATCATAATAACACATTCATTATTAATCGAATTAGGGTTACGTACCTTTTAGCTAATGCGATTCCACAAGATAAGAACGGATCACCAATTAGGGTTTAAGACGGATCAATGATTAACCCCTTACCGTTTTGTTAATCGATCCAAGATGCAATCTATAATGAGATTGTATTACGTTCTTGTACACATGTGTAATAACGAGTTAACTGTAATACTAGTACGTGTAAAACGAGCTTAAACTTTTAGTGGAAAATAAACCCAACAACCCTAGAGAGAGGTTGGGACTTGATTCAAGAAATCAACCAAACTAAAAGGAACCCTTTAAGCCTGTTTTGTTTGATTCGATCGCAAGAGAGAAGAGAGGAGAAAGTGGAGTGAAAAATTATGAAGGCTTGATGTGTTTATATAGGCTCTCCAAAGTTGTAGTACAAGATAAACAGAAATAAGGCAAGAAATCTTCTCCCCCTTTCTTTTTGTCCACCGATCGTCGGCCCACCCACAAGGGTGTTCCAGAGCCTTCTTTTCCTCTCGTTAAATATACACGTTTAACCGTAAGTCCTTAACTCTTAAACTTGACGACGGTTAAATATTTAAAGCTCGATTTAAATAATAAACATATAAATACATTTATTAATAAATTAACTCTTTACGTATTGTGTGCAATTCCGTAATCTCGAGTTCGATCCTAACACACGAGTATTAAATTTACGTCCATAAACTTACATATATTGTTAGACTACGAGTTACTACTAGTTATATTGTTGGAGTGACCGATCCTTCCTAAATACGTAAAAACGTATTTCCAACAGGGTGTATCGCACACACTCAAGCATTCACCTAAACAAAACAAAACAAAGTACCTAGGATGTATCCATACGCCCCCTGCAAAACAAAGTCATATATGTACACTAGCTCGATGACTAGCACACACACACACATAATAACATAATAAATGTGCACACAAAAGGGAACTATGTGGATCAATCATACCACCAGAGATAGTGTCACGTCATTGGTGCATCAATGACGTGATCATGGTCCTTCCATGAGTAGTTACAAATGGCTCGGGCAAAGAAAAAGGAAACAACCAATTTCAAATAGCTTATTTAGGGAACCCACAAATACCAAATATGATTATAAAAGGCATATCAAATCAAAAGGCATAACGAAACTAAATAAATCAGGATCATATAGAAAGGGATCATCATATGAAAGTCGTGGGATCAATCAAAAGTAAACAAAAGTCAAAAGAAATGTCTTTACTAAAAGGACAAAATATTTGTATATTAAAAGATGCGCACAAACACATATTTTTAACCATGGTTATCGAATTTTTTACTCGATCAATTCACGGGTTTGAACTTATCGTCAAACGGTTTATTTTCGCTTTTGCTGAACATAAACTATTAAATTTGGTGTTTTTATATGGCCTGGGTTATTGGTACCCCCTTAAACTTATTCCAATACCCCCTTACTTTTTATTTATTATTATTTTATTTTTTTATATAATTTTGTTTTTGTTATAAAACTGTGAAACGGAAAGTGTGGAATAAAAAATATAAAGTTTAGCATGTCAAAAACAGTAAACTGTCAAAAATACGGAATTGAAATTGACAAAAAACTGTATTGTACTGTAACAGAGAAACAAAATATTGCAAGTACTTTATGTACTTTTTGCCCCTAAAGGGGTAGTATTAACGTAACCCTTTTATATTCCTTGGTAAACGAATATAAATGGTATCTCATCAGAAGAGTTGCCTGTTTGACTTTTTCTATGATATATCAGACAAGTAGACGTTTTCTATATATTTTCTACAACACAAAAACATAGACAAGTTGACATAAATTTTATTACCCGAAACACAAAAATATACTGTAAAAAAAAGACACATTGACATTCTATGTAAGACAAACTCATTAGTACCAACAATAAAAGCAACATAAGACTATTTTATATATGTATGTATATCGTGGGTGCTACTCGGACCCTTTATATATAAGTATATGTATGGATCAGCATTTTGTGACAACTTGTAGTTTGTAATTTTTTCTGCATTGAATACAATGGCGTCAAGCACTAGATTCATTGTTCTTCTACTCGGATTTCTTTTGCTTGTTTCTACCTTGAACGCGATCCCTGTGTCAAGTAAACAAATCATTTTCCATGTACTTTACTTTACGTTTATGTGTTTCGAACACCAAAGCATAAAATCGTCATGGACAGCGATGATTACAAGTAGCGATTAACACTGTATTATTTTTTGCAGGAACTATAAATCTTATTGACGAAGGATCACTCGAAGTTTCAAGAACTACCTACTCGGTAATGACCTTATTTTAGTAAACCATATATGCTACTAATATTTAACCATAGTTCATAACTTTATATCCGTAAACACATTTTTATGGGTTAGAAATGTGATTTTTATATTTCTTTGTTCCTGATGAATGCAGGAAAGTGTAGATGACAGATGGGATGAAAGCATATTATCGAGAAGGATGATGATATCAACAAATGATTATCCAGGATCAGGTGCCTCTGCCAACGATCGCCACACGCCTCGACCTTAAGTAGGCAAAAATAATATGTTACAAATTGAAAGAAAGAGACTCGACCATGTATGTATCTTTTAAATAAATGATCATTGTTTTAATGTAACTGTATCTATGTCGTTGTCAATGTAATCGTTTGGAGTGTGAATGAGTGGTATTGCAACAGGTATGATTTGCTTGTCTTTGTTTAAATCAGATTGACAGATTGTATGTGGTTTATCTCATTTTTATCTTTTAACTTTTTTAGAATCATGTGTGTATTAATTTTGTAATTTGCTTATCATCGTTGACCCAATTTGTGCAATAACGAGTTTTGAAACCCGCGTTTTGCGGCGGCGTTTTTAATTTGTTAGTTGTTGAAATTTTTTTAATGGCGTTAACGATTAGTGGGTCGAGTAATGCAGTGATATTCAAGCGGACAGTATGCCTTCCTCGAATCTTTGCTTAGTTATAGTTAAATTTCTTATCCGTTTCGCCTGAGAAGAAAAGCCTTTGGCAGGTTTTGAACCCAAGACTTTCAAAAGACTTCCAGGGAAAGAACCTCCCCCAAGACCATTTAACGAAACCTTGTTGGCCAACTGGGCTAAGTCAGTTGTTTTGATTTTTAATTAGTTGCGTTAGTGAGTGGGGTTTAAAAACGGTTAATAACCGGGCCACACATATAACCCAGCGTGAGCCCAAACACGAATGCGACCCCACGCACCTGCTAATTGTATTGTATGGCAGGACGATGTATAGTATTGATCGACCGGCACATTACTATTCCTACGGGCCTATTGACCAATATCACGAATATATTTGGGTAGTCCTTAAAGACCGTACCACGGCAGGCCGTAAGCCTTACCTGGCCACTGCCATGCCACTAGAAGATTAGAAACTTTTAGGGACAACAACTGTCATCGCAAACGGTAGGAAGATGTTGTCGCAAAGTATTTTTTGTGACGACGCGTAGTGGCAAACCGACTGTAGCCAAAGGCTCATCGCAAAAAAGAATTCTATAACAAATCTGAACATTTAGCGATGACCATGGACCCACAAAAAGTCACAAGAAACTTGGTTAACTCCGGTATTGCAACTTAGCGACGACATCGATTGTCGGAAATGTATTTTTTTAATTTTAATTATTTTCGTTTTTTATTTATTATAATATTATTTATATATATATATATATATATATATATATATATATATATATATATATATATATATATATATATATATATATATATATATATATATATATATATATATATATATATATATATATATATATATATATATATATATATATATATATATATATATATATATATATATATATATATATATATATATATATATATATATATATATATATATATATATATATATATATATATATTTATAGAACCCATCTTAGTGACAGAACTTGCAGAACTCTTGTTTTTGAAGGAAAACATGTATATCTGAAGGAGTACATGTATGTTTTTAAAGAATATTTGTATTCGCGAAGCATATTTATAGTTCTTTTTATCAAAATTAATTTAGATTAAAAAAAATATAAAAACATACATGTTTGAGGGTGTGCATGCATGTATATGCACGCATACAAAAGCATACATTTTTGAAAGCGCACATGCATGTATGTGCACCGATCCAAAAACATACATGTCCGCTTTCAAAAACATACATGTACTTCTTCAGACATACATGTTTGCCTTCAAAAACAAGAGTTCTGCAAGTTCTGTCACTAAGATGGGTTCTGTAAATAAAGTCCCCCTATGTATATATATATATATGTATATATATATATATATATATATATATATATATATATATATATATATATATATATATATATATATATATAGATATATATATATATATATATATATATATATATATATATATATATATATATATATATATATATATATATATATATATATATATATATATATATATATATATATATATATATATATATATATATATATATATATATATATATATATATATATATATATATATATATATATATATATATATATATATATATATATATATATATATATAAATATATATATATAGGGGAGAGTTAAAATAAAAAGACTTTTTTTGGTGAGAAGGATAAGAAGGATTTTTAGCCAATCATTTAAAATCAATGGATAAGATCAATCCATATTCCTAACTAACTAACTAACCACCAAAACACGATTTTAAAAAAGTCTTCGAAAATTCTGAAAAAAATTCTAAATTGTCGGATTTGTTGGTGCATAAAAAAGTTGTGAATAAACGTTTTTTAATTTTGAGTTTTTTACGTTTTTCTGATGCACAAAAAACAAAATTTGATGCACAAACACGTGAATTTTGGTGTACAAAATTCTTTTCATTCAAAAAATTTTCAATTTATTATAGTTTGATGCGGAATCATATTTTAAAGCAAAAAGTCAAAAGAAGTTGGGCATAAAAATGAATTCTTGATGCACAAAAAACCTAAAAAACGTAAAAGAAAATGTTTTTGTGCATCAAAATTCCGTTTTTGTGCATTAAAAAAGCGTAAAAAACTTCAAATTAAAAAAACTTTTTTCACAAAAGTTTTTTGCACCAACATACCCGATCTACTAGAATTTTTTCATAATTTTTGAAGAACTTTAAAAAAAACACGTTTAGATGGTTAGTTAGTTAGTTAGTTAGTTAGTTAGGATTGTGATTTAATCTCATCCATTGATTTTAAATCAATGGCTGAAAATTCTTCTTATCCTTCTCACAAAAAAAAGTCTTTTTATTTGATCTCTCCCCTATATATATATATATATATATATATATATATATATATATATATATATATATATATATATATATATATATATATATATATATATATATATATATATATATATATATATATAGAGGAAGGTTAATGTGAGAGCTTTTTTAAAGTTGTAAAAATGAGAATTAATCTAAAACACCAATAAAACTTTGATACATAATCATATTACCAATAATACACCTAAATATACATTATTTATACAACTTAACATTCTATTGACTAATAAACGACGACTTAGTGTGTAATGTATTACTGATACACAATTAAAAATGTGTTACACATACATCAAAATCTCAACAAGATAATATCTTATACATAAAATGGTACATTTGATACACAACCACCACTAAATAACATGATACACGATACCAAGACATGATACAAATCACACCTTAATTCAAGATGTATCACCTAGAATTCGTCAATTTTCAAAAGAAAGCCCATCAAATTATTAAAAAAACTTAGTTTTAGTTAATCTCGTAAAAAATTATTTGTAGTAGAGTGTCATTTGTGAGATTTTAGCTGGTTCTTGTTTTTTCAACTTTAAAAAGTTCTTATTTGAACCGAAATCTCTATATATATATATATATATATATATATATATATATATATATATATATATATATATATATATATATATATATATATATATATATATATATATATATATATATATATATATATATATATATATATATATATATATATATATATATATATATATATATATATATATATATATATATATATATATATATATATATATATATATATATATATATATATATATATATATATAGATGTATATATATGTATATATATATATATATATATATATATATATATATATATATATGTATATATATATATATATATATATATATATATATATATATATATATATATATATATATATATATATATATATATATATATAGATATATATATATATTTAAATTAAAAAAACACATATTTTGCCTTGGCTACTTCAGCGACGCTGATCTAGCATCTTTAGCGACCCAAATGTTGTCGTTAAAGGGACCTGTTATGCAAAGAAAACATCACAAAACTGCTGCAAGTTCAGTTTTTTTTCCATGAAAAAAACTGCTAAAACTTAACCTAGAAATGAACCAGAAGCTGTAATACAAAATGCATCCGTTCATTCATTTAAAACAACCAAAGTCCTAGTATTCGTTTATAACGATACAGTTAAGCTAGTAAACATAGTAATCTGATCATGCAAATAACATAAGGATGGATGTTAATATAGTTACTAATAAGCTACATAAAGTTATCTAAAGTTCGGTCTTTCTTTTTGAATTCAAAGATCTAATCCTACTCGTCATCATAAATGTCAACATCATACGCAAGAGTATCATCGCCACTAACAATATCATCTTGTTTAGTACTTTGGCTATTTTCGGGATCAAAGGTCGGAGTGTAACAATTACCAAGGTTGCGAGGAGTAGAACTAGGGTAGGAGTAGATCTAGGGACGCCAGGAGTAGAGATCGAACCGGGAAACACTTGAGGAATGTATAAATCGGGAATCTTGAACTGCGAAGGAGTACCTTGATGACGGTGGAAGAAATCTACAATTTTTTTCAAGACATTTTGTTGACTTTCAAATTCTTTTTTTAGCTCCTCTATTTCAAAAGCATGTTGTCTCTTCAGGTCTTCTAATTGTTGTTGCGTACAATAAGACGTGTCCGGTAATTTTAACCTCCCAGAATCTAAATTGCTCGTACCCGCTAACTGCCTTCCCACGCCCACTATATGCGCACGATTTGTGCTTTTAAGGAATTCATCCAATATTTCTCTATCGGTCTTGGGCGGGATGGTTTTGGTAGCGATTGAATCTTGGATTGTTGAAGAACTTTAGGAAGGGTAAATGGCACAAGATCGACCAGACCTAGTTACAAAATTTTTTCGTGCTAAACTATAGTATCTCAAGTACAAACTATTCACGAAGCATATCCTCTGTGTTGTTTCGTCACATATATATGTTATCGAGTTTCAAAAACTGTAAAATTTGGTAATTTCTTGATTCGTTAAATGACTATTTTGCCTTTTGACTTTTTATTTTGTCAACTATATGCTTGTACTGTGTTTGAACCGGGAAGTTATCCTGCATTTTCTGAGAAACCGTCTATGGACGCGTAACAACTTGTCACTTTGCTCGGTCATAATTCTGTGAATTTTTCTGTGAGTCTGACCTAATTGCCGTGACGGTCAACATATTGACGATAATCCGTGAGATTATTCATTAATTATGAATTATGTGCTTAACTGTTTAATCTTTAATTACATGATCGTTCTTTATATGAACTGAGTGTTTATGCTTCTGTATATGTTTATGTGTACGCCTTTTAGTATTTTTGCTATTTATAGTAATGAATCGTATTTTTAGTGAGTAATTATTTTCTGTAATGTATTTTTGTACTTTACGTTTTTTTACGTTCAATCGTCGTAAACATGAATAAAACGTTTTATAAATCATAAAATATCTTTTTACGTCGAAAAATCATAAAATTTATTTATTTCGCTAAATTTCTAAGTTTTACGCATTTTTTTAAACTAATTGTATATTTTTAGATAATTACCTAAAACTAATTAACATTTTTACCCTAAAATACATATAAGTTACCACTAGTAAATTTTTGAATAGTTACCCTTTGTGGAGCCCACCATACACGGCCAAAAACACCACCTCACATGACTTTGGCTAAAATTTTGGTTAACCTTATCATAAGGTCATTTTCATGGTTTTTAACCTATTATACATACATTATAATCATCATTTTATCTTCATTATTTTCACTCACCAAAACACACATATCTCTCTATTTTCTTCTCTCTACCCGTGGCTAAGAAACCAAAATACCATAAACCACCATTTTTTATTTTACAAAAGCTTCATTTCTCAAGATTTAGTACTAGTTACACATAATCAAGAGTTCTAAAACTAAAAAGAAGAGAAGGTTTTCATTCTTTGATTCTTTGGTTAAAGTTTAAACATATATTGTAGATCTTGATTTCTTAGTTGATTATATCATAGTTCGGGTTATTGTGATTACTTAGAGACGCTAGATAAAGTTTTTTCTTAAATTATTTTGATTTTTTCATTTTCATGCATAATATATGTATATCTATGCATGCATGTTGCTTATCATGTGTTTTCTTGAATATAAAAGATGGAAAATATTTTCTACTTGATAATCTTTTATATTCATGTATTTCATGAATGGATCTACTAAATCTATGTTTTTTAAACATAACTTGAGTTTTTACAAAAATATATATTGATATATTTATAGATCTATGAGTTTAAACATGTTCTTGTCATATTATTTATGTTTATGAAAGTTAGGTGAAAACTAGGAATGTTACTACAAGTGGTTATGTTTGAAAGTGGTCAAAAATGTATTTTTACAAAACTTATACATTCTGTCCGAATTTTATATTGAGCTTAAAGGCTTATAAAAATTATTTTGATACTAGATTAGTGCAAGATTATGAAAACACAAGTTAATACCTTTTTCAGTATATCATAAGCTAAAAACGGAGTTAAACCGAGCAAGATATGGTCATTTGTATTTTGTTGTCGGAAAACTTAATTTCAATAAAAACTGGAAATATGTTTCCTGTCTATAATTTAAAAATGTACGAATTGATGTTTTCGAGTTAAACCAAGTTATTTTGAGTGTCCAAATGTGTACAAAATGTTGTATATGAATATTGGAAGCGTTTTGAAAAAGGGTAAAAGCGCGTGTTGGAAATATTTGGTTATTGTTGCGATTTTGGACATTGTAAGTGAGTAACTTTGCGAGAAAGTGATTATTGGTTGATTTGGATTGAGAAGTGATTGATTATCGAGAGGTTACTAAAAATGGAAAATTTCAATATGACGCCGAAAGGCTGTCCAATTTTCTGTAGTGTGTTGAGTATTTGAGTAAGTTAAATTTGGGTAAATTAAAACTTACGCAGAAAGGCTGTCGAAATTCCGTCGAGTTAAAAATAAAAAAAATTTCATACGTTTAAGATATTACTATTAACTATATGATTTCAATAAGTCATGTTGTATCAATAAAATATTCACATGATTGATAAGCGACATATGTGATTGTGACAATCCGTCAATTTCTAATCTCGACTTTTAAATATTATGTGTTTACTTTAATGAGAATTTTAAAATTACCGACTAACCGAGAAGGTTGTGGCTTGAAACTTAACGTAAGAATGTCGTTTCGATGAAAATTGGCAAGGAATACGTTAGGTATCGATATTATATTCTCGATTTATCATGTGAATGATTTTATTGTATTTATTTTGTTTTCTCGTGTTTTACGTTTTAACGAATAACGAGAACTACTAATGATCGCGATACCGACGGATGCCCAAAAATTAATGTTTTATTATCGATTGTCTCGATATTTTATATTTTCGACGTTTTCGATTTAATTACGTTTTAAGTCGTGTCTAAGTGATATTATTATTTTTAAGAAGCGTTTTAACTTTTGAAAAGTATTATTACGAAACCCGAGTCCCGTAAATATTTTAAAAATTGACAATTTACATTTTCTACCTTTTAAATTATTTAATTGCTTGGCCCAAAACTATGCCTAAATGACAAAATCTAGCCTACCTACTACACTATATATAATTTTTCCACTTAAGGAAACACATACAAACAAATTAAAAAAAGTTTTCTTCACCCTCACTCTCTTTCTATCTTTGGCCGTACACCCACCAAACCACCCTCAAAAATCTTGATTCTACTTTGAATCAATTAAAACTAAAACAAGACCCACTTTGCAAATTCAACAAGGATCATTTTGGTATAAATTATTTCCACATGCATTCACTTTATTTTTCTTTTCAATTTTGATGAAGAACATGTTGTTTGATCCATTTTTATGGTTAAAAATGTTGTTATTATTATTATATTTGAAGTGGGATGGTGTTGCATGTATGATTTTTATATATTTGATTTTTATTAGATTGAATTTAAGTGTGTTAGGAGTTAGTTAGATGTGTTATGATAATATTAGGATGATATTATGAGTATGTAAATTGTTAAAATGGGTCAAAATGTGGATTTAACATGATTTTTAACTAGTCATTTTAGAGCAGTAGGTTAAAGGGAATTTTTGGATTACTTACTGTAATAATCTTGTTAAACTAATAAGATAGGGTCGTAGAGATTTTCGTTAGCTTCGATTTGATATAAAGTAGGACTTTCAACTCCAAACAAGTGCGAAGTTACAACAATTTTAGTATTTGTGTACCGGGAAACGGGTATCGGCACAATCCGAAAATTATTGTCGATATTTGGATCGAATCTCGGGGACTATAGAATGAGTTTTAAAAATGTTCAAGGACTGATGTTGGAGTCTAAACCTCAGGTCATGAGTGTATTTTCAAACCCGGGTGTCGTTTTTATAAATGGCGTTGTTTAGATATGTCAAAATGGTTTTACGAGTTGAAGACGTAAATCTGTCCGGTTTTTATAACACGAAGGTGTGTCGGGCAGAAGGTCTTAGAAGTAATATTTTTGAATGAAACTTAAACTGAGTCTTCTTCATATTATATGTGAGTTTGTGACCAAGTTTCGTCGAAATTGGACAAGTGTAGATAAGGTACATTGGTGTGTACATTTGGAGTGTACATGTTGGTTATAAATTGGACACGTAGTTCAGTAAATATGTGGCGTGAGTTGAGTATTCGCTATTGGCCATGGTGATTTAATCAAGTGTTAAGTCATTATATAAATGACTTAGTTACTGGTCCGAGAGAAGTAAAATGATAGTTTGACTTGCGTTGACTTGGCGTCTTAAGACGGGTCAATATCGAGAGTGCAAGTGTTTAAAAGAATAATGTTGAATAAAAAGAGTATAGTAATAACACTTCTATTATTAAATTTTTCGGGATTGTCTTGGTTTTGTAATCTTGATTTTTATATTATTTAAGTATGATTTATACTTGAGTCGATTATTAACGAACGCGCCTTATTTGGTAGGTTACGGTTTTTGTGTTTAAACGGGCATCACTAATCATCGGCGATCGTCTCATTACCACTATTGGCTAAGGTGAGTCTATAGCCTCGCCTTTAACATGTTTACTTGTTTTACAAAACTCGCGAGGGGGATAACATGCTTGTTTTATTAAAATAATGGGTGCAACGAGAAGTTGTGGAAATCCTATTAATGGGTGCAACGAGAAGTTGTGGGAACCCTATTTACTTGAAAAGTATTTATTGAAATTGAAAGGTACAACTATAAGTTGTGATAAACTCATGGTTGTTTTAAAATTGAACACAAGGAACTTAATTGTATGTTTAGATGAAAGTTATTACATAAGTTTGTTTAGCCTTAAAAGACCCATGAATCGTGAATTGTTAATCGAAGTAACGCTAATGCTATGGATAGATCTATCGGGGTGACGCCCAGTCCGGTCGCGACTAGCTATCGCGTGGTGTTGTGATGCACTAGTAATGAAACATCGGATGCATTGTATAAGAGAAATATACGCACTTGGCTAGGTGTGTTGGGCTGAAATAATATATGTTAATGTTCAATGTCACGAGACTTATGTAATGACACGATAATTATGTCCGTACAACATAATTGTCTTTCATAAATTATTAACCATGCAACGTTATTTTTGAGTACTTTTGTTCTCTTTATTTAAATTAAAACTCTATAGATTCACTCGGCAAATTTTGCTGACTTTTTAGCATGTTTTTCTCAGGTCCATATAGAAGGCACTCGATGAAGGCGGTTTCGTGAAGTTTGCTTATTTGAAATGTTTTGGTCCGCTTTTGCAAATAGTATCCATTCAAAGAATCTTTTATCCTTTACTGTTTTTGTAAATATTAAAGTATTTGGGACCGTGTGAAAAGTATTATTGTTAAATAAAAATGAATGGATGTTTTTATTAAAACGACTCGTTTTAAGCCGTTTTCTATGATTATGAGATTGAACCATGATAGTAACACCCAATGACCCTTCCGCTGTTATGACCGGAATTTGGGGGTGTTACAGATTGGTATCAGAGCTCAAGTTATAGAGAACGGAAAGATTTTCCAAAAATGAATTTTGAAATCTTTTAACTATAACTGTTGCAAGTGAAACCTCCGAGTTGCCAATGGACGAGAATGAAAGTATTTATATATATGGCATTATATATATGTTGTTGTAATCTTTATCGATTATTTGAACTTGTGAATTACAAGGTATGTTTTCATTTATTTAATTATAAATGATAATTTTATATTTATACGAGATATTTATACAACGTAGATTGTCACGAAGCCACCCTAGTCATTTTAATGCTAGCGCTGAAGCTATTCCTGAAATGATTAACTAAGTTGTGGATATACATGATCCCAACGAAACGGTTAATATTCTTGCTGATATTCTTTTGGTTACAAGGATTTTGATTTCCTTGATTCTTATTCTTGATTTATCGATCCGTTCATTTTGTTTAGCAAATTTAATTTGCATTTTCATTAATCTTCAACATTATACTGTTTTGATAAAAACAAGTTTGTACGAGATGGTACTATTGATTGTTAGGAATTGAGATTGATTTGTATGGTATTCACATGCCAACCAGGATTCAATATCATATCACTGATCATTTTATGTTAAATTAGTTTCTCATTTGTTTTGATTTGATCTTTTGCGTTGAGCTGGCAATGCTTGAATAAAGTGATTTATAATCGTTGAAATAAATTGGCCATTTATTTGAACAAGGAAATTACAAATTGTTGAACTACAAATTTTTGAATCTTATTTGGAAGGACTTGATCAATCCATGGAATAATGATTCATAAACTTGTGGGCTTAAGCATATAGCATCTGCGTGATTAAAATCTTATTGACTCATAATTTGTTTGCTCGATTCATTCTTTGATTTTATCCCTTTAATTCCTTGATCGTGAAATGGTTGTATTGGGGATGTTCCAAAAGCATCAATTGAGGAGGAAATCAAGCGTCTCTGAAAGACATTGAAGAAATCTTCTTCTTGTGGGACCGAGGAGCTTTCTTAACCATGTGAAATACCTAGTAACTCTTAGTAGATTAGTTTATCAATTGTAGTATCTTCTCATTAATCCCTAACTAAACTGTGACAACAGTTAGTAGGACTAGTCTTTTAAGTTGTATAGCATTAGACGATGATTATCTATAATGTTTGACAATACGACTTGTACTAGTTTGTGATCAATGGAATGACTATATTTTGATTCCTAATTCTACATCGTTCTATTATTATCTTTCTTTGCTTTTCTCTTAATTCATGTGGTATAACGCAATCATTGAATGAATACTCATTATGATTTGATTTGCGTTACACACGAATCATGCAGTCAATGAAAGCTATGACTGAAGCACGAATGCGCCAAGTTATTAGTGAATAAGTTGTTGTATCTTAGTTGAATTCATGGCCAACATGAACGATGGATCTGGAACTGGAGCTGAAGCTAAAAACTGGTGGAACTGGAACCGGTAGAGCTGAAGCTGGAGCCGATAATGTTCGTGGTACGGATGGAACAAATGTGCCCGAAATTAGAGGCTATAACTACACTTCATTCATTAAGTGTAATCGTAGACTCTTATGGGGACTAAATATGATGGAGGATTGTGTCAGTTGTTGAAAATCTGGCGTCAGTCTTTCGAATCTGTAACCCTAATCAGGAGGATAAGGTGCAGTTTGAAATTGATACTCTCCAAGGTCGTGCATTAATTTGGTGGAATGGTAGACATGCTTCCATAGGTATCGTTACTTATGGGACACCATGGACTAAGGTGAGGAAGCGGTAGAAGTTTGTCCTCGAAGTATTTCCAAAGTATGGAGCAAGTGTTTTACAATCTGAGTCCGAAGGGAACTAACATTGGTAGATATATCAAGTGTTTCCACAAGTTGACTCCTCTATTTCCAAGAATTATGGAACCCGAACCGTCAAGGTCAAGCAGTATATTTACGGCTGACCAAGAATATATGCGGTGATGTGACTTCTTCTAAGCCATTTACTATTTGTGTAGTTGTCTGCGTGCCTGATTAGCTCATGGGACACATAATTCAAGGCAAGGCTGACAAGGTCACTGAAGGGAAAAATAATTCCAATTGAAAATTCTTTTCTTGCATTAGAGCTCGTAAGTATATCGAAGAAGGTTGTGGATTATTCCTGGCTTAGGTATCGTAGAAGAAATTGTAAGGAAAGTGAGTAGAGATATTGTAGTCATTCATGACTATCCCAAAGTGTTTCTGGAAGATTTGCCAAGGCTTCCGCCTTCAAGGCAAATAGAATTCCTACCTGATCTAATCTCTGGTGCTGAAACTGTGGCACATGCGCCATATTGATTAGCACCCTCCAAGCTAAAGTAATTATTTGTGCAGTTTTAAGAACTATTTGATAGATGTTTTATTCGACCGAGCTATTCAGTTTGTAGAACTCCTATTCTATTCGCTAAGAAGAAAGATGATTCGTTTCGTATGTGTATCGATTACCTAGAGTTGGATAAGCTGACGATCAAGAATCGTTATCCGCTTCCAAGAATTGATGATCTATTTGATCAACTCCAAGATTCCCGTTTTTTCTCCAAGATTGACCTTTGTTTTGCTTATCATCAACTTCGCATCCGCGAGGAAGATATTCCTATTACGGCGTTTAGAACTTGTGATGATCAATATGAGTTTAGGGTTATGCCTTCTGGTTTGACCAATACATCTGCTGTATTCATTGACTTAATGAATTGTATGTGTAAGCCGTGTCTTGATAAATTCGTAATCGTTTTCTTTGATGATATTCTAATCTGCTCTAAGAGCAAGAAAGAACATGCCGAACACTTAGGGATTATCTTGAACTTGTTAAAGAACGAAAAGATGTACCCAAAAATTTTAAAGTGTGATTTTTGGCTTGATTCTGTACAACTTCTCTGTCATGTGATTGACAAATGTGACATACATGTTGATTCTGCGAGAATCGAAGCCATCGAAAATTTGAATGTTCCAACTATTCCAACTGAAGTACGACAAATTCTAGGTTTGGCTGGTTATTACCGAAGGTTTATTAAAGGATCCTCTTTGATATCAAAACCATTAACTAAGCTAACTAAAAAGAATGAACGTATGTGTGGGGCGATGATGAAGAGAAAGCTTTTCAAACTCTGAAAGGGAAACTCTGCAGCACGCCGATCTTATCGTTACCCGAAAGAAGTGAAGATTTTGTTGTTTATTGTGATGCATCTCCTATATGATTTAGAGCTGTTTGATTTGTATATGCTTGTAGGAAACCTAGGAAGAATAAGGAAACTGCACAACCCATGACTTGTAATTGGGTGCGGTGATTTTACTCTTCGTCTATTAAGACATTAATTGTATGGCACTAAGGTACAGTATCCACCGATAGTAAGAGCCTACAATGTATTCTGGAATAAAAGAGGTAAATAAGCCTTTTAAGTGATTACGATTGTGTTATTCGTTATCATTCGTGAAGTTGGAGCAAATTACAATGGATTCATTGTTAAGCTCTCGAAAACTTAGTCTGAATATGACTCGATTTCTGTCAATGTTGATTGATTGACTCTGCTCATTTTATTTCGATAAATAAAATGATCGTGTGAACTAAGAATCGTTTGTTAACTGCTCGTAGTAGACATAGAAGTTATGACGATGTGAAGCGAAAAACCTTGGAAATCGAGGTAGGTGGAAAAGTTATGCCAAAGCTATCACCCTGAAAAGGTGTTATGTATTTTGGAAAACGTGGGAAGTTAAGTCCCCGTAAGTTTTGACCATTCGAGCTGATATCAAGTGTAAGTCCAGTGGCATGAAAACTTAAATTACCTCGATAACTACAAGGAATTCACAATACTTTTCATATGTCGAACCTAAAGAAATTTCTTCCTGACGAAGATCTTATTATCTCTCTTGATGAAGTATGAATCGACGGTAAGTTGCATTTCATCAAAGTACTTGTTGATATTATCGATAAGGAAGTTACGCAACCGAAGCAAAGTCGAATTCCTATTGTCATGTGTGATGGAACTCAAGACGAGGACCAAAATACGTTTAACTCTTTGTTTTCAACGAGCGATCGAGGAAGAAAGCAAGTTGATCTTCGGGACGAAGATCCTAATTTGGTGGGGATAATGTGACAATCCGTCAATTTCAGGTCGATATTTTAATCTCGACTATTAAATATTATGTGTTTATTTTAATGAGAATTTTTAAATTATCGACTAACCGAGAAGGTTGTGGCTTGAAACTTAACGTAAGAATGTCGTTTCGATGAAAACTGGCAAGGAATACGTTAGGTATCGATATTATATTCTCAATTTATCACGTGAATGATTTTATTGTATTTATTTTTATTTCTCGTGTTTTACGTTTTAACGAATAACGAGAACTACTAATGATCGTGATACCGACGGATGCCCAAAAACTTATGTTTTATTATCGATTGTCTCGATATTTTATATTTTTGACGTTTTCGATTTAATTACGTTTTAAGTCGTGTCGAAGTGATATTATTATTTTTAAGAAGCGTTTTAACTTTTGAAAAGTATTATTACGAAACCCGAGTCCCGTAAATATTTTAAAAATTGACAATTTATATTTTCTACCTTTTAAATTATTTAATTGCTTTTTGGCCCAATACTATGCCTAAATGACAAAATCTACCCTACCTACTACACTATATATAATTTTTCCACTTAAGGAAACACATACAAACAAATTAAAATAAAAAAATTCTTCACCCTTACTCTCTTTCTCTCTTTGGCTGTACACCCTCAACACCAAACCATCCTCAAAAATCTTGATTCTACTTTGAATCAATTAAAACTAAAACAAGACCCACTTTGCAAATTCAACAAGGATCATTTTGGTATAAATTTTTCCCACATGCATTCACTTTATTTTTCTTTTCAATTTTTGATAAAGAACATGTTGTTGGATCTATTTTTATGGTTAAAAATTTTGTTATTATTATTATATTTGAAGTGGGATGGTGTTGCATGTATGATTTTTATATATTTGATTTTTATTAGATTGAATTTAAGGGTGTTAGGAGTTATTTAGATGTGTTATGATAATATAGGATGATATTATGAGTATGTAATTTAAGGGTGTCAGGAGTTATTTAGATGTGTTATGATAATATAGGATGATATTATGAATATGTAAATTGTTAAAATGGGTCAAAATGTGGATTTAGCATCATTTTTAACTAGTCATTTTAGACCAGTAGGTTAAAGGGCATTTTTGGATTACTTACTGTAATAATCTTGTTAAACTAATAAGATAGGGTCGTATAGATTTTCGTTAGCTTCGATTTGACATAAAGTAGGACTTTCAACTCCAAACGAGTGCGAAGTTACAACAATTTTAGTATTTGTGTACCGGGAAACGGGTATCGGCACAATCCAAAAATTGTTGTCGATATTTGGATCGAATCTCGGGGACTATATAATGAGTTTTGAAAATGTTCAATGACTGATTTTGGAGTCTAAACCTCAGGTCATGAGTTTATTTTCAAACCCGAGTGTCGGTTTTATAAATGGAGTTGTTTAGATATGTCAAAATGGTTTTACGAGTTGAAGACGTAAATCTGTCCGGTTCTATAACACGAAGGTGTGTCGGGCAGAAGGTCTTAGAAGTAATATTTTTGAATGAAACTTAAACTGAGTCTTCTTCATATTATATGTGAGTTTGTGACCAAGTTTCGTCGAAATCGGACAAGTGTAGATAAGGTACATTGGTGTGTACATTTGGAGTGTACATGCTGATTACAAATTGGACACGTAGTTCAATAAGTATGTGGCGTGAGTTGAGTATTCGCTATTGGACATGGTGATTTACTCAAGTGTTAAGTCATTATATAAATGACTTAGTTACTGGTCCGAGAGAAGTAAAATGATAGTTTGACTTGCGTTGACTTGGCGTCTTAAGACGGGTCAATATCGAGAGTGCAAGTGTTTAAAAGAATAATGTTGAATAAAAAGGGTATAGTAATAACACTTCTATTATTAAATTTTTCGGGATTGTCTTGGTTTTGTAATCTTGATTTTTATATTATTAAGTATGATTTATACTTGAGTCGATTATTAACGAACGCGCCTTATTTGGTAGGTTGCGGTTTTCGTGTTTAAACGGGCATCACTAATCGTTGGCGATCGTCTCATTACCACTATTGGCTAAGGTGAGTCTATAGCCTCGCCTTTAACTTGTTTACTTGTTTTACAAAACTCGCGAGGGGGATAACATGCTTGTTTTATTAAAATAATGGGTGCAACGAGAAGTTGTGGAAATCCTACTAATGGGTGCAACGAGAAGTTGTGGGAACCCTATTTACTTGAAAAGTATTTATTGAAATTGAAAGATACAACTATAAGTTGTGATAAACTCATGATTGTTTTAAAATTGAACACAAGGAACTTAATTGTATGTTTAGATGAAAGTTATTACATAAGTTTGTTTAGCCTTAAAAGACCCATGAATCGTGAATTATTAATCGAAGTAACGCTAATGCTATGGATAGATCTATCGGGGTGACGCCCAGTCCGGTCGCGACTAGCTATTGTGTGGTGTTGTGATGCATTTGTAATGAAACATCGGATGCATTGTATAAGAGAAATATACGCACTTGGCTAGGTGTGTTGGGCTGAAATAATATATGTTAACGTTCAATGTCACGAGACTTATGTAATGACACGATAATTATGTCCGTACAACATAATTGTCTTTGATAAATTATTAACCATGGAAGGTTATTTTTGAATACTTGTGATCTCTTTATTTAAATTAAAACTCTATAGATTCACTCGGCAAATTTTGCTGACTTTTTAGCATGTTTTATCTCAGGTCCATATAGAAGGCACTCGATGAAGGCGGTTTCGTGAAGTTTGCTTATTTGAAATGCTTTGGCCCGCTTTTGCAAATATTATCCATTCAAAGAATCTTTTATCCTTTACTGTGTTTGTAAATTTTAAAGTATTTAGGACCGTGTGAAAAGTATTATTGTTAAATGAAAATGAATGGATGTTTTTATTAAAACGACTCATTTTGAGCCGTTTTCTATGATTATGAGATTCAACCATGATAGTAACACCCAATGACCCTTCCGCTGTTATAACCGAAATTTGGGGGTGTTAAAGTGATAGACTTGTCTGGTTTATTTACTAGTGCCTAAACTATAGTATTATATTTAGGTTGCCGCTAGTACACCATCTACACCTTTTTATTTTCTATAGTATTATCTGATTTATTTTCTACCCCTTCCCCAGTTACACCATCTACACCTCCTCCACCACCATTTATCCCACCTACTTCCACGCCTAGTACTAGTTCTCCATTACCGTCTCCACCTCTTCATGAAGAAGTACCCAAGAAACACCCTTCACCAACCCCACCTTCCACCTTCAAACCTCCAACATCTCAACCTTCACCTTCTACACCTACACCACCTAAACACAACATCCCTTATCCTTCTCGGTTAGACAAGTGAAAATTGCCACTAAAGAGGATGCTCAAGTCACTTCCTTTTTGAAGATGATTACACAAATGAACTTTAACATTAGCCTCGTTGAAGCACTTGTCCAAATGCCGAAATTTGTGAAAGCATTCAAGGAATTGCTTAGTAAGAAGGAAAAGATTTCCGAGTTTTTTAATACTCGATTGAATGAGAATTGTTCTGTAGTCCTTCTTAAAGAACTTCCGGAAAAACTTGGAGATCCCGGTCGTTTTGTGTTACCATGTACTTTTAACCAAACCGAAGAATTTACTGCCTTAGCCGATCTCGGGGCAAGTATTAATTTGATGCCTTTAAGTGTTTGGAAAGAGTTATCATTACCCGATCTTACACCAACAAAGATGACTCTTGAGCTAGCAAATCGAACTCTCGCTTACCCCGTTGGTATTGCCGAAGATGTGTTTGTTAAAGTTGGTACCTTCACTTTTCCGGTCGACTTTGTTGTTGATTATTATGAAATGGACCCTCGTATTCCATTAATACTTGGACGACCATTCTTGAGAACCAGAAAAGCTTTAGTAGATGTTGCCGAAGGTGAACTAATCTTAAGGGTCGGGAATGATGCACAAGTGTTTAAAATGGGGAAGATTACAAACAAATTCAATGGAAGAGAATTGGCGAATATGATTAATGTGCTTCAAGACGAGCTTGATACAACTACTTGTGAAAGTACAAAACTTGATGATTTTATCGTCTATAACAATCCTCTTATCGAGCCTATCTATGATAATCCACTTTTTCAAGAAAACGTGGAAGATTCTGAAGATCCTCTCTCCAATTTGGATGCCCCACCAATATATGATGCTCTGCCAATCTATGATGATGATTCTAGTTCCGATGGGGATGATTATGATAATCTTACTTCAGAGTATAAAGACATGCCAACATATGATGATTTTGATGATGTTGATACTCTTTCGAGTGATTCTTCAAATGATGACCTTGTTCCTATTTTTGATGAAGATCCTCCACCAACAATGCTTGACCCTACTTTGGATGACTACTCATTTGAGGAAGATTTTGCCACTTTCCTTAATACATACTTCCCCAATGAGAATGATTCTCCTCCTTTGGACTTTGATTATGGTCTTTATCCTCCTTCGGATATGAAGAAACCCGTTTTAAAGGAGAAGAAGCCGGAAGACACCGATATCCGTAGTACCTATGTCTTGACACCTCTTTACCACCTTCTGAGGATGAGATTGTGAGATTTATGAGCGGATCTTCTTCAAGGTCTACTGAGCCTGAGTGTTATTTTCCCTTAAGGAAAAGGTGTTCGATCCTAGTATTGCAATTTTTAAGCCATCTTAGTATCCATCTGATGAAATAAAAGGAAAGATTTTTGGAAAAATGGAGATATGCTTGCACTAAATCATACTTTCTACCACCGTGCTCAACAACTGCTTAAGGGAACCTTGCCCACTCTTCTTTGGCTTGCCTTGTTCGCCTTATGCTTGTGCTATTTGATGGACGAAAACCATGTATTTGATCCTGGTGGATGTTTTTCAAGGTTCTTCCCATGCTAATCAAGGTCGAGTCAGGCTCACGACTCGGTGAACAAAAACAAGCGCTTCTCGGGAGGCAACCCGAGTATCTATCCTTTTATTTCGTTTTATAATAAGTGTAGGGGGAGACCCTAGTATGTGTTTGTTGTTTTCTTTCTTATCATGTGCAGTGATTCGAGCTTTCAAAGATCCATTCTTGATGACTTTTGACGACCCGTGATTCCGTGTACCCGTCTTCCCGGTTTTATCCTAAACTCTTTTGATTCTCTATTTTATATTTTTCAATATTAAAATAGGAATCACTTTAGTTGTCTCTTCCTTAGCAAGATTTAAACAACGTGCACAATGTCCTAAGTGTAGGGGAGTTTACTCCCACATGCTTAAACATTGAGGACAATGTTTATATTAAGTGTAGGGGGACTTCTATCAAAGTTAAGTGGGCTTTTCCTTGTATTTGTCTTCATTTTAACCAGAAAATTTATTTTTCGACATTTTTCAAAAATTTTAATCTATTTTGGCCTAGTATTTTTTCCTTTGTTATCGTTATTTTTCATTGCTAGAATAAATTTTAATAAAATGGTTTTAATAAGTTTAGATTTCTTTGATGTATTTTTCAACGTCATGAATCTTTTGACTCAACCCGAGTTTACTTATCTAAGTCACTCTAGCTAGTATCCTTAACGTGTTTAAGTCAAGTTTTGCTAGGCTTTTATATAGGGAACTTTAAAACGCGAAAGTCTTAACTCTTACGGGTTAAGAACAAGAAATTTTCGCAAGTTCCTATAATTGATCCTAGAAAGTCGTTTATCAAGGGAACTTTAAATTGCGAATTCTAAACTTGAAAAAGTCTAAGAAGTTGCAAGATCCTATAGATGACTTGAAAATCCAGAACTTTGATTTAATTGGCTAAGCATCCACGAGTCTCATTCCTTGAGATTTTAAATTGTGGAGAACAAGAGATGATAGAGTCAATTATAAGTTTGGTATTCTTTCATGAATTTATGTGAGTTGATTATGATCTTTTTTTCCCATCGCTTGTTAATAAATTTAATTGCATTAAGTAAGGTTGTACGATTTGAAAAGTTACCCAGCTTCTAGCACAAGATCGTTTAAAAGTTGCTCGATATTAATTAGAGTTCATAGCCAAGGCATAACTTATTGAAGCGTGATGCGAAGATTGGCGAGTCCGAAAAGGCCCTAACAAGGCATGAGGGCTACATTTTGTTGCTAAAAATCCTAAGTGATGTGAAGAATCATTTATCAAAAATCAATATGAAGGATCGAGACACACGACAAAAAGAAAATACTCCCCTAAAGATCATGGAGAAGTCTATCCGAAAAGACCCTTGCAAGGTATGAGGATAAATAGATGCAAGTCCTAAAAGGAGGCGGATCGTTGTATATCAAAATCCCAAGTAAAGATTGGAGAAAAATGAAGAAGTGGTGGTCCAAGTATGAAGAATCTCTCAAAACTTCAAGTGAAGAAATTCCTATTATAAAGAAAAGACCATTATTTCATGAACGTCTCTCAAGATTTGAAGTATGAAGTCAATGCCAAATATCGATCCGAGAAAGGTCTCAAATCGTGAAGCGAGTTATGCCAAGATATGAACTTTTTGAGGTCCCGAGAAGCAGTTTTAAAAGATTTTGTCCTTTAGCTAACTATTGATTAAATCGTCCTACTTTGTTTCCGGCCTTAATAAGCTATCGAATAAAGTCAATAATGCATCCTCGTGATCATTCGAGACAAAAATAAAATATAAGAGATACACCTAGGAATAAGGGAGTCTAAGTGAATAATTCAACCACATGAGTTTGTGTTAGTTTGCTAACTTATAATAACAATGATCTCGTTTTTAAGCTTGGTTTGGAGAACGTGAAACTTGAGAATGATAAACATTCATGACAATCCTAAGCCCTAATGTAAGTCTTCGATCTATTTACTTGTTTTATTCCTTCAAATATTTTGTTATCTTCTATCTTTTTACGTTTCCTTAATGTCTTGTGTTCAAATAAAGGCCAAGGTAGGTTAATTATGATGGAAAATGTAAACCTTGCTTTGTAATTAATGCATTGCATAAGGGCATTGCAATGGTCAAGTGTAGGGGATTTAATAAGTGTGAAAACACTTATCCTTTTACCGCTTAATTATAATAATAACCAAGCCAAAACGTATATTTTATGTCGTAAATGTCGGAATTATGCGTGGTTTGTGTTTTTATTTTGTTTTAGGACCAAAAGATGAAAAAGGAAGAAAACACGGGCTTTCACGGGTTTTTATCGAAGAAAAAGACAAAAGACGAAGTCAAAAGATCAAGAGTGCAAAAAGAACGGAAGTCCAAGGCTTATTCTGAATATTTATCGAATAAAAAGTCTAAAGACGGAAGTTTAATGAAGTCGAAGAACCAAGTCTAATAAAAGAAGAAAATTATAAGACGATTTCAATCTATATCGACAAATCCAAAGACAACGTCGAGAAAGTCGAAGAATTTAAAAGACGAAAAGACGAGAAGAAAGAAGAAAGAATTAACACATGTTAATCCTCCTATAAATACCCTCCTAATGACACATTAGGAGGTGTTAGCTAATTTGACACATTAGTCTTTCCATTTTATTTTCTTGCACTTTCATATTGTCATTTACTTAATTGTTCTTTAATTTCAAGATTATTTCAAGTAAGTTTTTAATTTTGTTGTGGAATCTTTATTTTAAATCAAGTTTTGTATTAATCTCTCATTCTACCTTTCTTGTTTTGCTTAATATTTATGCTTGTTTGCTTATTGTCATGCTTATTTGATTGTTTGTTATGTTTTTATGTGTTTGATTGTGTTAGCTTATTGATCTTATAGCTTATTGTGTGCTTTTCTTAATTTTAATTAAGTGTTTTTAAAAGTTATTTTATAAAAAGTTGATTTTAAATATTTTGATTATTTAGTATTTTTAAAAGTTTTTTAAATTTTGGCTTATTTGCTTTTTCTTAAAATCATTTTGGTTAAACTTTTAGATAAGTGCTTATTTGGTTTTAGCTTATATTTAGTTTTGCTTAATTCTGTTTTAATCCGGAATGCTTCTAAACCCTAGTTTCCCGAATTACAGCTAGTATCTTTATTCCGACTTAAGTGCAGTTCCCTTTATCCCGAATTAGGTCCTAGATTCCCCTTTTCTCGAATCGCATGTTATTGAGTTATCCCGAATTAGAAGATAGATTGCCTATTCCGAATTATATGAAGAGTTCCCTATTCCGGATTAAATCAGATTCAGATTCCGAATTAGGTTACACTCACGCATTCCGAATTGTGTCTTGGTTCTATATCCTGAATTAGGAAGGAATCACGGATTCCGGATTAACTCCTAAGTTGTTATTCCGAATTAGGTCAGTTTGGTGCATTCCGAACTAGGTTGTTAATACATATTCCGAATTAGGTTAGTTTGGTGCATTCCGAATTAGGTTGTTAATAAACATTCCGAATTAGGCCTAGAATATGGATTCCGAACTAGATTAGGATTCTGTTTCCCGACTTGTTTTCTTGTTTATTTTTTAAATACTTGTTTTTCCCGCCATTTTTCTTGAAGTGTTATTTTAATTGTTTTACTTTATTTTAAATTTCAAGTTTGCATTTTTATTAAGTTTTTAAAATTTACTTTTCGTCAATCTTTAATTTCTTGTCATTTAATTAATTTACTTTTAAAGTCTTAATTATTCACCATTTGCTTTTTAATCATTTTTAGCTTTGCCATTTACTTTAAAGTTTTGTTATTTTATTTTAGACAACGACCAAATCTATTTCTTTTTCACCAAGAACAACTAAGTCGTACGTTAAGCCAGTAATCAATTCGATTAGACATAATTCAAAGAACAACTTTTAATCTAGTAAAATCTAGTTATTAGTGATTCATGAGGGTTGAAAACCGATGATAGTAAGGTTCAATTTTTTCCCCTTCAGTAGACGTAAATTTCTCCCATTCACGTAGCAACTTAGTTTCTTTTTCTTGTAAACGAATTTCACTGCCCTTCATCATTTTTTGAATCCTAAGCCACATCTCGTGTGCGGTTTCATAACTATCGACAGCAGCATAAACATCTTCAGGAAGTCCCATAAGAATGACTTGAACTGCTTGATCATCAGCGTCGAGTTGTTTAATTCAGCTTCAGTTAATTCTTCATCCGTTTGTTCATGACTAGAGTCAGCCACTGGGTTAGCATTCGTAGGATCCCCAGGCACAATAATTGTTCTTCTAACATACGGACCCTTTTGAATCGAGTTGACAATCAACTTTCCTAGAGGTTTACATTTTGCGTAACGAAGGAGACGACTAGCACATGTAGTGTGTTCTCCTTAGTAAGCATGGGTGGACGATTCTCAGTACCCGCAGCATAAATATCTTGTTGAGCCGTCATCATAAAAGTCGTGTGTAAATCAGGATCTCAATTCGTAGAAAGCTAAGTGAAAGGTGTATTAGTTAAAACCCCCAAAGATGTAAGCTCAAGAAACCAAAAAAAACTTCAATTTCTAAATCACGTTTATCGAAAAACTTGAAAATAAATTTCAATGATTCCGCAATAGTGGATATGTAACAATTCCGCAATCATGAAATGGACATAATTCCGCAATCCACCAAATTGATTCAATTTCGCAATGCCTCGAAATCTATAATTCTGCAATACCAAATGTCATACAATTCCGCAATACCAAAGATCACACAATTCCGCAATACCAAATATTACATAATTCCGCAATACCAAAGATCACACAATTCCGCAATTTTCAGAAACAATAATTCCGCAATATTGTGATTCGATTTCACAATCCACCAAAAGCTATAATTCCGCAATTTTCAGAAAAAATAATTCCGCAATTTTCAGAAACAATAATTCCGCAATATTGTGATTCGATTTCGCAATCCACCAAAAGCTATAATTCCGCAATGTTCAGAAACAATAATTCTGCAATATTACATAGCTTTCAAATTCGCAATATTTTGGAAGATATAATTCCGCAATTTTCAAAATATTGCGGAATTAGGCAGTTTTTTCCGAAAAAGAAGGAACTCGGGAAAGGACGAATTTTTTTCACTCTTCTTTGCAACTTTGAAGGATTTTAAGCCAATAAAAACCACCAAAACGCTAACCACGAATCCCTTGGCGAATGATACCACTTGAAGGACCTTTACACACGAACTAAACACGAAAAGCTTTGAACTCTATGTATCGAAATACAAAGATGACGAACTTGATGATAGAACAATAATGGAGATGATGAAGAACTAATAGAGATGATAAAATAGATGAATATTAAGCAAAGATTAAACTAAAAAAGAAAGATTAGATTAAGGAAAGAAAAAGAAAACAAAGACGGTGTTTTTCCTAGTGAGAGAAACAAACACCCATTCTCTCTCTAAGATGAAACAAATGGAAAACACACACACACAAATGAGGTGGAGAGGCCTTTTATACTATGTAGTAAATGTTTAGGAGGCCTTCCTCATTTGTGTGTTCGTGACTAATTCCCGTTACATAAACATTAATAACTAATAACTCTCGACACCGTTGAATAGTATTTTTCACGAGCTTCGCAACGGTATATTATATGACCATCACTTTAAATACGGCTAACACACTATATCTCCCATAGTTGCATGTGTACATGAGATGAACTTTTGCAGTCTAACTTGCATGATTTTGACTTGAAACCTATATTCTCACCAACTTTATGTTGACCCCTTTATCATTTATCTCATGTATTTGATGATGATGCTTATCTGGTATATGAAGTACTTGGAGTCTGTATGCTTTTCATGGATATCTTCGGATATTTACTACTTATGTTTTGAACCATTATCTCGTTGACATCTTTAGAACTTTATGCTTCCGCTACTTTGTCTTTTGAAAACTATGACCTCTGTAACTTTGATGTTTTAATTTAATTCAACGAGGTATTTCTTATTAAACGTCTTATTTAGAGTCGTTATGTTGTACCTTGAACTTTGATATTATAACGTAACAGCCCCCGAGCTTTACCTTTCCGTTGATCAGAATTTGGTGTGTTACAAAAACGAGGTTTAGCACATTCTCATTTTCTTCTAATTTTGGTTCAGCTAACAAGCTGGTGAATCTCGATCATTGCGACAAAGTTTTTTACGCTAAAATTACAAACCCAAATAAGCAACCTGGATTGCAACAGTTGGTCATAAAGTACATGATTCATGGTCCTTGTGATAACTTAAATACTCAGTGTGCTTATATAAAGGGTGAACCGTGAACTAAAAAATGTCGTTGGAATTATCCTAGGTAGTTCCAAGAAATAACACAATAAGGAGATGCCACATACCCTTTGTATCGTCGAAGAGACAATGGAATTAAGGTAAACATTCGAAATAGCGTCCTATATGATATTTGGGTTGTTCCATATAACCCAAAATTGTTGATGATGTTCAATTGTCACATCTAAGTGGAGGTGTGCTCAAGTATAAAATCCGTTAAATAAGTATTAAAGTATGTTTACAAGGGTCATGACAAGCAAGCTCTAAATGTTGATAAAGATGGAAAACAAGTCCTTAACAAGATCAAGAGATTCCAGGATTCGTGATATGTATCACCCCCCTAGGCTATGTCGATATTTAAAGGTTTCCCTCCGTAACACTCCTAAAATAAGCCCGCGGAAGCAGACGAGATTTGGGGCCTGTTACGTCATGATTTTCCGAGAGACTGATCCAAGAGAACGACCTCTATGCCAAAAAACACAATGCAGACTCTAAATAATCATATAGTCAAGTACCTGAGAATACATGCTTAAAGCGGTCAACATAAAGTTGGTGAGTTCATAAGTTTATTTAAAATGTTTAAGACACTCAAAAAGTTTATAAATTCCACTACCATAAGTAGTATCGTAAAAGCGTTTAAAAATCAGAGTTTCGCACAAAAGCAACGCTTACCACAAAGTTCAGTCATACATCAACGTTTAGGAAAAGCATCACAGTTAATACAAAATAATTCAGTTCAAAAACAAATTATAATTCACTTTCGCATTCAATAGCCACGGTCAACATTTCATAACAATATCATACTCCAGATTCATATCAAAACAATAAAAGGTCACATCTAATATTCATATTCAAGATCAATACAAGATGACAATAAGATTCACATTCAAGACCAATACAAGATCATAGCCAAGATGGATCACAAGAGCAATTCAAGTACAGAATCATAGCAAGCAATGGACGGTAATAACATAGATAAGATATGCAAGACCGTCATGAGAGATATGTTGTCAAACATATTAGGTAGAATGCAGCATTTATGATAACACTAAGCTCATGAAACCAAACTATGACAAGTACGCCAAAACATCGGGCGCATGAAATACATGTTGCCTCAATAGGTTTCAAACCCAAGACCACCTAGCACAACATCAAATGGTATACGTTCGTTTGGCAATGGCGATGTATAAATCCCCGGATGGGAGTTTCCAAAACTCCAATAGATATATCCATAACATAAGGTTCACTTTACCGGACACCCAGAAGTGATTAACGGTTCTTAAAGGGGACTAAGAAATTTGGTTAAAGCTACTTAGGTATATACGTAAACCATACTTTAGCGAAGTATACAATAAGAGCACATTTTGCATCAATTAAAGTAACAAGGCATTATCTCATCCATAAACAATACACCAGCGAAGTACTTAATAAAAGCACAGTTTGCATCCATAAGAAAATAACAAAGCATTATCTCTCCCCAAATAGATTCAGCATATAAGGCAAATTAAAAGAAAAAATAACTCACGTATTCACAATATGTGGCATTAACAATTCTACAAAGGCATAAACACGTATGTATCGCAAAGAATACTTGAAAAGTATAACCACATATGTATCACAAACAATCATCAAGACGTATAAACACGTATTTGAAAACAAGCATGCATCTCCCCAAAAGAGATTAAACCATTTATAAAGCGATTTCAAAAATAGAAAGAGGGGTATGAACTCACATAGATGTTGTGGAGCGATTAGCAGAAATGCAATTATTTGTGCAGCGTAACGTAAAATGGAACGACTTGATACAAGAATTTGTAGTCTATCTTAGCGATTATTTCCCAGCATCCACATCGATGCATCTAATTTTTCCCGATGAAATGTTTCATTAATACCACCGGATGATAAATTGTTCAAATCTCATGTCGTAATCTTTCGGTAATCCGTTCATTAAGATGAAAAAGAAAATACCTAATATATTACACACGAAATAATGGAACATGTATGTAATCCATAGCTTGAATTATATAACAAGAACAAACAACGCACGAATACTTCGGAGTGTACATGACACGTGTGACAATTCGGATTTTCGAGCACGAATTGTTTAGTTACTCTTTATATGGTGTGTTATGATTTTATGTGATTTATGTGATCCTAGATACGTGGTGTGAGATATTATATGGTAGCCTATGTTTTGCATGAGTAGGTACATATGGTGTACTAAGATGACCCACTTCATGGTCATGTTGACGGTTCGTAAGAATAATGGAATTTCTGAATGTCGAATTTTAGAGTATTGAAGTGGTATTCAACTTTTCGTATGTATGTATTTAATTGTCGTGTACGTAATATTAGTATCTAATTATATATGCAAGCATTTAGTAGTGTAGGCTATTAGCTTCGAGTTAGTATAGAATTCCTTAGATTTATTTAAGAGTTGTAGATAGTAAAATTTTATAAAATAAAATTTTAAATCAACTAAAGTTTTTAATAAAAGTAAGATGTAAACCTTTCTTTGTAAATTAACTTTAAAAGTGTAAGGTTTAAAAATTAAATAAAGGGTTTTTATAGATAAGGAAACTTAGACAAAATTTAATCAAATAATAAATTTAAAAAAAATAAAAGTCGGTATACACCGAAGGTGGAGAGAAAAAAAAGAAAAAAAGGAAAGTTTGTTTAGGCTTGGAGTATGAATACTTGGTATATAATCGCCACTGTAAAAAAAACATACACCCACCGTAGAAAAAAAAGAGACGATCGAAGGAAGGGGGAGAAAAATTAGGGTTTTGCAAAATTTGGTTTTTGTCAATAAAAGGTATAATATTGATTTAGATTCTTGTTCTTATTTAATTAATCATGTTAAAGTCAAGTAATTAATCATATGATGGATTAGGGTTCTTAATTTTTTGAAATAAATAAGGTTAGGGCTTGATTTGGATAATAAATGGGGTAATAATGATGACTAATGGCAAATAAGGGTTTAATATTGTCGAACTCTCACTGAACCGTCGCAAAACTGTCGCTAAATCATCGCAGAATCCTTACTAAGTCTGGGCAGAAGTTGAGTCAAATCGTTTTGATCATAACTTGGTCGTTTTAAAAGCTTTTTTGGTGATTCAAATGCCTAAAATTATGTACTCAGAGTCTACTTTTCAAATATTTAAGGTTTGTGGTCATTTGAGGTAAGTGGGTTGGTCGAAACGTTTGTACAAGTGTCGGAGTCAAGATTGATTTTTGGACAACATGGTTCAAACTTACGTTTTTTGGTGTTTGGGGTACTTAGTCTTTGAGTTGAGCCTTGGTATCATTGTGAGAACTTATTTACATGTTATATGAGTAACTTTTAAAAGGATAAGTCATTTGGGATTGGTTAAGGTCCCTTACTAGAGTGAAACTTTTGGGTATAGTTTCAACATAATTTGATAGACAAAAGTATATATATATATATATATATATATATATATATATATATATATATATATATATATATATATATATATATATATATATATATATATATATATATATATATATATATATATATATATATATATATATATATATATATATATATATATATATATATATATATATATATATATATATATATATATATATATATATATATATATATATATATATATATATAGATATATGTATATATATATATATACATACATATATATATATATATAGATATATATATAGATATATATATATATATATATATATATATATATATATATATATATATATATATATATATATATATATATATATATATATATATATATATATATATATAGAGAGAGAGAGAGAGAGAGAGAGAGATGGGATCAAGAGAAAACTTCATCTCAATAGAAAACCTAGAAAACCCCCTCCTAACCGTTGGATCAAAACTTTTTTCCCTTACTTTTTTCGCACCAAACTGCAGGGGCCTCTTTGTAATTTCTTTTATTTTTCAAGGGCTACTTTTGTCAACTGTTCATTCTCACCATATAAAAAGGCTATTAAAATTTAGTTTTGTTTTTTTTTCTGACGACACTCGTTGTTCATTCCAAAAAATTTCTTAATCCTCTCATAATAATTTATAACATTGAAGATCAAATTATGTTATCTTAATTTTTGATTATTTATGTGATTTTCAGTGTTTTACCTGTACGAATCTTTGTTCACATTTAGTTAGGGTTTTGTTTTTTTAATTTAACCTCGTTAATCATCTTTTTTGTATTAGAGATGAATTGGTTTGATAGTTTGTTGACCGTATGTTGTGTGTAGATTAGTTATTTGAAGTAAATTTGAGAAAAAAATAATTGTAAAACGTGTTTAAAAAAGGTGCACCTAAAGTGTTTAATGAAATGTCTTAGTTATATTTTATAGAAGGGATGCACTAACGGATGCCTAGATTATACGTTAAAGCTAATTGTCGATAAATATTTCTAATGGGTCAAATGGGTTGAAAATCTAAAAATTTAGCATAAGTTGGAAAAATGTGCTGGAATCTCGACCCGACCTGTTTTGACTTGTTTACTTGTATTAGGTCTGCACTGAATCCTTTGCTGAAGGCGGGATATACATTTTTTAAAACATTATCTTACGTGTTGTGTTGGTAAATTGGATACCATGTCAAATTAGGTAATTATGTACATGTCAAAATGCGTCGGGCTCTTGCCCTTTTTAGTTCATATTTGTAAATTCTTATATGTATTTAATTTAATTACAGAAACTATTTTACTAAAAATCCATCTTTCATTCTATATTAAAGTTAAGTGTCAGGCATGATGGAAGTGACTAACAAAAACTCACACGACAACCTAATAGAGGCTTGAGTTTTTTACTTTAGTTTTTGTTAGCTGCAAACTTCTTAGGGCCACTGGCGTGTCATAGCCATACAGTTCACAATTTGGAAGGCTGGTGATTTACATGTTGCATGGAGTTTATGGGTTAAGTTTCATGTCACCAAATGTAGCTCAAGTAGAGTTTCTTTCATAAAAAATGCAGTAATAAAAGATCATGGACACATACTTGATTAGCACACAACGCAATTAAGAAAAATCTACCTAAATCTATGGCATATCAAGTGAGGTCTAATGCTTGTAAGAGAACACAAAAACAATTGTTGTTTTTGGTTTATCGTTCTAGTTATTGTTCTTATAGTAGTTGTGGATGTTGCAAGAACTTCACGTAGCAATGAAGGAAGCCACAATGGTAGTAAATCACAGTATGATGAACACGTTAGTCCTATAAAATCTGTTTGTGACACCACATGGTATCATGATACTTGTTAAACCTCTTTATCTCATCTTGTCAATACGAATCATGTTCAGCTAGTGGGATGATTTGATCAGAGTGGCGGTTGTAATTGCCATAGATGTTGTTCTGTCAACATGTACACATGTTGTATTAGTATCAGAAGGTAAACCAGCTTAATGCTAGCATGAGTTAATATCATGGAATAACTCTGAAAAAGGAGCATCATGTTTCCATGGTAGATTCGCTTAGGCGGGCTAGGCTACTTGACGAGGAGGCGTATCGGCACATTCAAGGTCTGGGTCTGGTTAAGCCTGGACAGTCTATGTTGACAACAACGATTGGAGCTTGCAAGATGCATAAAAATTTCGATATTGGTGTTGTAGCAGCTGAAATATTTCCAATATATATGAAATGGCGGGTCAGATGGATCAAGTGGAAATGGTTAGACATGATGATAGGGGTTAAAGAAACAAGTAGGGTATGCGACTATAGAAGTTGATCAAAAGATGTAGTTGTCTAGCGTGCATGATATATTTCACCCTGAAATAGTTGCAATATATAAGTATCCTGATAAGTTAATGGAAAATTTTATCTGTAATGCACGAGTTATAAGAGGAAGAGAGGGTGCATGCTCTTAGATAACACAGCAAGAAGCTTGCACTAGCCTTTGGGCTCTTGAAGAACAAGTTTAGTCATTGTTGTATCAGTTAATTGCATAACAAGTAACAAACATTTTTGTATACAGGTCATTATCGACCACGCCATTCTTAAAGACGCTAACTTTATTATTTTTATGATAAGTTTTCAATTTTATGATTTTTATTTGCGTCTGCATATATTTTACATTTCATATTACAGTTATCTTGACAAAAACGTTTCAAAAACAAATATCTGGAACTCACACCTATCGTTAGAGGTGGAAAATCTTGCCCATTTTGATAAATATGGGCACTTTTTGCCCATTTTCAAAAAAAGATGGGCCATTTTTTGGCCATTCTTTATTATTAATGGGTTAAACGGGCGCATATGTAAGAAACTTATGGGCTTAATGAGCAGCTATTCGACAGATATTTTAGATTTAGTTTTTATCCCGGCTTTTAAATGAGTATTTTTATTTTTTAATTCTACGTTTTTATATGTTTTTTTTCTCATTTTAGCTTGCGCCCGTTTAGCCCGCCCGTTTTGCTCGTGCCCGTTTAGCCCGCACCCGTTTGGCCCGCCGCCCGTTTAGCCCGTCGCCCGTGCCCGCCCGTTTTGCCACCTCTACCTATCAGTTTACTGTTAATATACAGTTTTACAGTTAGTATATAGTTTACACTCATGATCTTTTTTACTAAACTAAGCCATCAAATTTGATCATTTAAGAAATGACTTGATGCAATTGGCTAAAAACTATACATAAATGTATGTTTTGGTAATCCACGAACAATCACAACAAAATAAAAGTACTATTTACATTCTAGACTAATACAGTTATACATATGTAATTTAGCAGCATATCCAACCACCTTTTGTTAAGCTTCAAAACTGTCTACCAGCGCGCCTACATAAACTATTTTAGGTCTGCAAGTATTAAAAGACAGGCACTTATGCATGTAACAGTTTCCCATGAAGGTGAATTATTTCCCATGAAGCTGATTCGAGATTTGTAATTTCCATTTCCATTTCCTCCTTATCTCTTTCCGCGAGGAGAACAACAAACCCGCCATAAGTGCTCCTATTTGCAATCAAGTTGATTTAATGGTGAACCCTGTAATTGAAAATAGATTGAAATCAATGACAGAATTATAGCAACGTAAAAGTAAGTTTAAAAATATACTAATTCATAGAAACTAGGGGTCAGTTTGGAAAAGCATCGATCGGGTCACTTTGGAAACGCACTTTTGTGTAGGTAAAAATAACATTAAACTGATCAAAACACGAAGAAAAATAAAGATAAGACTAAATAAACACACTTTTGTGCATGTACCTTGGCTTATCATAACGAACTCACAACACACAAGTAGCCGATGTAAGAACACGACCATGTATAGAAGTAATAACAGTCGACGAAATACTTATAAATGACAAAGAAATTATGGATTCCTAGAACAGGTCGACAAACAATATAATTACCGAAGTGATCGCTAAAGAAAGAAAGGTAATTACCAATTCAAAGAAATATTATTATTATGATATTTGCCCATATAAATAATTATAAAAAAACGAGACCAACCTTTGTTTTCTTCTCTTTCGAAGCTCTTTCACGAAATTCTTTTAACAATTCTCCATCTTTACCCTTCACCAAGCCAGCTAAAATCGCGGCTGCATGCTCCTTCACCTGTAGCACAACTAAAAAAGGCACAAACTTCATCACTGTTTATTTGTAATAATATCATTAGTTAACTGATACAAAAGGATTTGTTTTCAGTTCTCGGTTTCACGCATTGTGGGAATGAAAAAAGGATTTATTTAATACGTAGTACATATGCAAATCTAATATGTACATGCAGATACTCTAAACATGCAATTAGATGCACTAATATGTCCAAACAGATGTACTTAAAAAAATATAAGCTATAACAACACTATCAAGTTACGTGTATGGGTAGTTTAAACAATAGATGTTTCGGAAAATGATAGGTGCAACAAACTATACCTCTGGTCATCTACTTCTTTCTTTTTAAGCTTTTCGACAAGAGTATGTAATCTTTAGTGCACATGAACATATGTTTCGTAGAAGTGTTTCTTCTTTGTTTCTGCCGTAAAAAGGAAAAATAAAGAAACGATGAGATAACCAAGTTAAACAATCAAATTTTGTTGTCAATAAAACATCATTACAAATGAGGATGGCGTGTAAGGTTTCTGAATGTAGAAAATATCTTTCTTTAGAACCTCCTGATCAGCAATGCTTCAATTGATGAAACCAATTAGTTTACATTTTAACAAGAGTTGCACATGTATGAAGTATGTTGCTAACGATCTTTATGTTTTTTACTTCCGCAAGTTATGCAATAAGCCTGTTTGTAATCCACTTACCATTGTCAACATTTTCACTAGCTTGTTGCACCCTCAAGGATATTCACTTTATAAAAGGGAAGATAGGGGTAAAAGTGTTTTGCTGCAACATTAACCAAGTACAACCAATTATTCCATAATTGTTTCGATAACTAAATTAATCTACTGCAAAGGCCTCAGCGAATAAATCCAAAATTAATATTAGAGTTGACACATATGTCAAGTGATCTAGCAAGAAGATGAAAATCTAGACTACCGTCCACTTTTTTAATAAGATGCAAGTTAGCTCCAAGCCACAAGGTTGATCTGGGTTGTGTTGTTAAGGGTCAAGACCACTAAAATCTATGCTACTGTAATATAATTATACAAAAAATAATTAAAATGATCATTTGAGCGTCATAAATGAGGGTTCGCTGACATTGGGATTTAGGCAAGCGACCGGTTCACCTTCAGGGGTGTTTACTGCCTTGGTGAGTTCGCTGACTGGGTTCAGTGATCAGTGCTTTCGATGATCAACAATCAGCTACTTGGGTTCAGGGATCGTTTGATAAGGGTGTGTTGACTTAGGTTTAGGATCAGCAGGTTGACGAGTTTAGTGACTGAAAGTGGGTCAGCGACATTTTCATCATCAGTGAAACCCAATAACAACCAAACACCCCTGGCAAACTTTCATTGATCAGCTGTCGTTCAGATTCAGTGGTTAGCTGGTGTAGTTTTACTAGAAGCTCTTACGCAAACCTATTAAGCTAAACAACCTAAAATTTTTGTTTTGACAGAACCTCTGAACAACCTAAAATTTTGGCATATAATTATACAAAAAACCATTAAAACGATCATATGAATAAGCAGTTAATGCAAAATCCATATCACATGATAATAATCAGAAATCATTCAGTTTTTTCCTTGCGGTGGGGCGACCATCAGGTCTACCTCAAGACATGTGAGCCATGAGAGTGTTGGTCTACTATCTCAAGGTAAAAAGCATGTAGGCAAATGATTGAATACGGGCTGATATCATATAAAATTTATAATATCTTAATAATGTGAAATTGATATGTTAAAGCATGTAATTAGATACAGCACATGATCACAGCCTATGAACTTCAACAATAAATATATACTTACTTGGGACCCGAAGGTTAACAAATTTCGACAAGTAGTATCTAACCAGATTTTTGCTTCATCACCCAATAGTCTATATGGCATAGTATATGGGACCTTAAACGGAAGAAACTTAAGCTCAAACATTGTTTTACCAAAACGAAAAATAACACTTTTGCTATCTTTAACTATGGTTGCAACCTGAGTTATGCAATCTGGTCAAACACAATAGTCAAAGGGCCCTTAGTTGCCCTACAACGGTTATGTGAACTTGATCATTACATACCTCAACTATAAGCTCACATGCTGCATCAGAGAATCTGGAAAACACTTGTAGTGAACCGGCATAGATCTGGATATACCGCCTACAAAGATGACTGAAGCGGAATTTGGGCCCATGAAAACCTGTAGCGGAATAGCTGCAACATGACATGAAAAACACAAATAGATACACTTGTACTAGCACATTTTTAACTCATACGAGCAAGAAGGCACTCTAATTTATTAAGGAAGCTGAAATTGCATATAAAGAGATGCCCTAATATGTTCATTGATGCACTAAATATATACAAACAAATTCCCTAATATATAATCACAGCAGCAGAATCTATAATAAGACAATGTTTGACAGCACCAACAACGAAATGGATGGGTATTGTTATAAAATCTGATACTCATCAAGTCTACTATAAATATATTATTGGATAAAAAGTTTGCCAATACATTAAATGGCTATATTTGTCACAAAGTTTGATATGGTGATAAAGTATTCTTTAGAAGCGCCTAAAATCATAACCACCTTTAAGATAAAATCCATAGTTTAATCATTTTACTGCAACTTTTAATTCGCTTGCAGCTAAAAATTATTGAGAGTCCAGTTTATTTATCCGCTTCAAAAAGTTCATATGCTTTCAAAACAGTTGGTTGTTATGCATTTTACGCTTTCTTTATATTGAATCTTCTCTACAAACGCCACCTTATAAAACTAGAAATGAACAATGGCCGAAAACATTCAAAAAGTATAAATCAAAATTCACATGCATCAGATCTATAAACATCATACAACGACACATTGTTTTTCTGTGTCAACTCCTGAATTTACTGCTTTTGCGTTTGGGCGCCCTTTTTCTATTCGTCTCAGTTTTTTTAAAACTTGGCGCATATTCCACCCATGACTGAAATGGAGGCAGAATTTAACATTCAGAGGCATGAATACAACACAACCATCCGTTCAAGGGCTTGTTTGTTTATCATTAGCTAAAGGATAGAATTCATATTCATATCAGAATCTATACAAACAGGACAAAATCAAAACTAATAGATTTAGTATAATAACCTAGTACCTCAAACGGATGCACCAAAATATGCAAACGGATAGACTAAACCATACAAACGGATGCACTAATATATAGAAACGGATGCACTAAACAATGTATCTGTGAATACCATCAAGGCAAGTTATGAATACCAGCAAGTTAACTCTATGAATAAGAAAAGAATTGGAAAGTACCATCAAGGTGAATATGTGAATACCAGCAACTTACTAAATACCAGGAAGGGGAATAGGGCGAATCTCTTGTGCGGTGAATATTTTTTTATGATGTTATTCAACAAACTCATGTGTCCTTGTTGCCATCAGTCTAAATAGGAGTAAAAATAGACAAGATTATGTTTTAGTTATTGACCAAATCAAATACTTCAAATTGTGTCATATTCATTGCAGCCTATTTTACAAACTCGATGTTTATATAATCCTTCATTCTATATATAGCAACATAGTCTCATTTCTAACAATACATGAAAAGCTTAGTTATCGATAAGTTTGGTTTGATCCTTTTCAATAATCTGTGTTATCGGCTGTATTCTCCTTTTTTGGTCTACAAAGGTTTTATTTCCTTAGACAAATAGTTGAATAGATGACAAGGGTATCGAGGGTCAAACCTGGCCCTACACTTTATATATGAAACTTACACCACCTCCGCGTTTTAAAGAGTACTACAAGATGATGGTTTCGCACCAGCAGTCACAAAATTACTTTAGAGGCAAAGGGTATCGCGTTTCTAAATCTCCTAACATATTATACTTATGAGATTATGTGGTTACCATTGATTTTCTTATTCAAAATATTTAAAGTGTGTACTCACTGGAATAAGCAGATCCAAACACTAAAACCTACTTATTTGCTAAACACAATAATATAAGCACTTGAATAAGCGATCATGCATACCCTCTTAGAGTGCTTATATGCTAAAATAAACATATCCAATCACTAAATACTACTTATCATTTAAAATTTCATGCGCTAGTAAAAGACAATTCTTATATTTGGTCAACTTATTTCTAAGTCAGTTTCTTAAAAATTGTCAAGCATATGTAACCCTCACCTTCAGACAATACAAAAACGTGCTCACCTTGTTGACCTAAAACATACAAACATGTGCCCTTAAATCTTACAAACGGGTGCCCTTAAATTATACAGACAAATGCCCATAATTAAAGGTAGGCAATTTTTCCTATCAATATCTATTATTTAAAACCCGTTTGAAACAATTGACAACAACAACTTAAGCATGTTGTATCAAAGAAATGCAGATGACAAATGCCCTAACTAATTAATAACATGGATGTCCTAACCTAAAGAAACGGATGCCATAACTAATTAATCAAATAGATGCCCTAACTTAAGCAAACAGATGGCTTAACTAGTTAATCAAACAAATGGTCTAACTAGTTAATCAAACAAATGTCATAACTTTTTGGTTGAAATCTCAAATTAAATTGAAAAGTGGAGTTAGACACCAAACATTGATGATTTACCTTCTTAGCTCGTGTCATAAAATATATAAAAAATCCAAAAAACAATCACAAATTTCATTCATACATTTCATCAAACACATGGTGTGCATTTTTAATAAACGCAAATTGGTTCCATAAAACATGTTTATACGGTGATAAACATTCAATAAAACTTTAAAAAATAATCAGACCATTAATTAAGATTTGATTAATTAGCAAAATTAGATTACTTTTAAGTTAAAACTTACTGTCTCTTAATTGCTGTATGATTAACCATCAAAATACATGATTAATTATAAAATTAATTAGTTATGGTTTGTATTACCTAAAAGATGTACTAATCTTCATGAAGCGGAGCTACCGTCGATGGAGGAGCGTAGTGGTCAAAGCAGTGGTGGTCGGAGCAGTGGTCGGAGTAGGGGTAGTCGAAGCAGTGGTCGGAGCATATCGACGGAGTACGTGTGGTGGTGATGGTGGCGTGGTTGCATTAGAAGATATCAATGTGGTGGCGGTTGGAGGTTTAATAGTTGGAGAAGACACAACGTAATGTAAAGTATTTTATTTATGTGTTTTTATATTTTTTACCCCTGAAGTTTGAGTTATTGACAGGAGGCACCCTGTAATTTATTTTCTAAGTTTTCTATCAAAACAATTTTTCTCTAGAACCCACCCCTATATATATATATATATATATATATATATATATATATATATATATATATATATATATATATATATATATATATATATATATATATATATATATATATATATATATATATATATATATATATATATATATATATATATATATATATATATATATATATATACATATATATATATATATATATATATATATATATATATATATATATATATATATATATATATATATATATATATATATATATATATATATATATATATATATATATATATATATATATATATATATATATATATATATATATATATATATATATATATATATATATATATATATATATATATGTATATATATATATATATATATATATATATATATATATATATATATATATATATATATATATATATATATATATATATATATATATATATATATATATGTATATATATATATATATATATATGTATATATATATATATATATATATATGTATATATATATATATATATATATATATATATATATATATATATATATATATATATATATATATATATATATATATATATATATATATATATATATATATATATATATATATATATATATATATATATATATATATATATATATATATATATATATATATATATATATATATATATATATATATATATATATATATATATATATATATATATATATATATATATATATATATATATATATATATATATATATATATATATATATTTATATTTATATATATATGTATATATATATACATATATATATATATATGTATATATATATATATGTGTATATAGATTTTAGTTAAAGTAGTGTAGTATCTTATAATTGTTAAAATAAAAAGTGTTTTGAAACCTTTAGATCTAATAGGTTAATTAGATGACATCAATCTCAATAAAAGAACATTAAACTTTTAATTAATTGCATTTTTATATAGGTTATGACATTTATGAAAAAATTAGTCTCATTGCTTGAATTTAAATATATTTATTACCCTTATTAATTATATGAATTTGAAACGCATGATATTAATTGAAAAAAACACTATCATATTTTTTTCAAAAGTAACCACGACGTATATTTTACTTATGTACTAGCAACAATTTTGTAGTTTTAGTTTTTTATGTTGTTTCACATTTTAATTTATACGATTTTAGACAATTTATTTTGTGTATATTATATTAATTTAATTAATTTATAGGTATGTGTAAAATCCATGAATTTACCATGATTTTATGTAATAAATTTCCACCTATTAATCCTAGAACACAAACTCATGTATTATATTTCTATAGGTCATATGTGAACGTGTCTAACATGTACATATACTCTTACATACACACTTGTTGTAATAAGATTCATAATGTAAACCTTGTACATAAGACTAAGGAAAACAAGTAATAAAATGTATAACCAACATTTGATTAGACAACACTTAACAAAAATTAGAAAATATGCTACACCATGTGTATGTGGCCGTATATGTGTGTATGCATAGTTTAGGTATCCCTAAACTTTCTTGGACTAACCCAAGGTTATGTGTTCTTTATGCTCTAGCCCAACATAGGGCCCAACACAAGCCCACCCTTTTCTTTGAATAGCCTTACACGGCATACACATGCATATGTGGAAGAAGAAGGGTTGTCTTAGAAAGGGAAGAGCTTACACTTGTCCCAAATGTCCTTACCAAGTCAATCATGCCTTTTGCATTCTCTTTCCCTCTCTCATCTTTAAGCCGAAAAACACACATTCCCATCTCTCATACATGCAACTCACTTCTCTCTACTTCTTTCTCTCTCAAACATTTCGGCCATAAGCCACAAAAATCCAAAGTTGATTCATTAAATCAACTAAATCTTTGTCCCATCTTGATTACAAATCATTTGGTGGCATCATTCTTTTGGAATCACTACAAGCAAGCCCTAGTTAAATCATTATAGGTCACGGCTTGGTTTGTGTTAGGGTTTTCTCCATCAACTTGAGTAGATCTTATATCTCCTTGTTCATCTAGATCCTCTGTGGTACTTTTAGGCAAGAGAGGTATACACATCATAATCTTTCATTTCTTCATACATCTATAAACACAAGTGAATAACATGTTAAAAATCAAGATTTGGTAAGGCTATGGCCCTTATAGGTCACGCCATATTTATACAAACCATGATCATGATTCAAAATCTTTTTAATAAGAAACTTATGACTTATGAGTTATGTGTTAAACTTGATTTAAAAACCATATGAAACCTTTTATAAATCTAAATATGGCATGGGTTACAAGTCTTGTTTATGGGACTTTGGTTAACCAATAACCATAGATCTCATGAAAAGAACTTGTGAAACTTAAAAATTAAGAAAACCATGACCTTAAAGGTCACGGCTAGAATGAGTAAAGGCCATATGATTTGTCTACTAAGTTTTGAACAGTGGAACATGAAATGTTACATGTTAAATGAGCTATTAAAAATCATCAAAGTAACTTATGTGAATATATATAGCCGTGGGTTACATATGACCCTAAAATGGGTTAGATGTACATGCATGCTTATAAAAACCTAGATCTAATGATAAGTGTTAACTTAACATGGTATACATGAAATAAGCTAGTAGATCTAATGGGAATATTGGGAGGCAACAATATAGCCGTGGGCTATACATTGTTTCTTGGAATGATAGTAGCCTTGGAAACATGCATGTAACCTAGATAATCATAATGTGTTTTTGTAAATATTTACAAGATTTAAAAACTAGTTAAAGTATTCATCTTGGAAAAACCAAGATCTAAAAACATAGCCGTGAGCTATATATGTGGGTACATGGATCTATGTTTCATTGTTAGGCCTAAACATAGTTTAGATCTTATTTTGAACTTGTGACTTATTTTCTTGATGTCAACATAGTTAGATCTAATTTTGTAACACATATAAACTACATGAAACCTTAAAATAATACTTGACTTATCTTAATAAGCCATAACTAATGTAGGCCGTGGGTTATAAGCTCCTACTAGGGCTTATGACTTACTTGTAACCTTATGACACACCTAGATCTAAATTGGTATAACACATAAAATGAAATTTTAAGTTTTATTCATCTATTTAGATTGAAAACTAAATATTTATAAGCTCATAATAAGCTTATAAGAGTATCCTAAGTAAAAATATACATAAAATGTAAATTAATGTTAATGGACTAATTAAGTCCATGAAAAGTTAACCTAAAACTTAAATGGACCCAATAAGCCATTTTATGAATTATAGTGACTTAAATGGACTTAAGATCACACTTAGGCCCATTTAGCTAAATAAAAAGGGACTTAAAAATGTATTAAGCCCTATAAATGATTTAAAGGCCCATTTAAGTGAATTAGTGAACTTGAAGTATATTTAAGCCCACTAAAATAGCCCATTAGATGTTTAGCCCATTTAATGAGCCCATATAAAGTTTAAATGTTAAAATAAAAGTTTTTATAATAAAATATAACTTATAAAAACTTTTTGGATGAAAATGACAATTTACAAAACTTAAGGACTAAAACCGTAACTTATAAAACTTGTTTTGATAAACTAGTAAGCACAAGGACTGGAAATGTAAATATCCAAATTCTAGGGTTTAATAATCACTATCCGTGGTGAATTAAACCCTATGGACCATTTTGGGAAGTTTCTAAAAGTTATTTTGTCATTTTAAAACCCTAAGGACTATTTTGTAAATTACCGAAACCTAAAGAAGCCCTAGGGGCTGTTTTTGTAAATCTAGTAAAGTTACAAAACCTAGATCTAACTAGGGGACCAAATCTGCCATAAGCCGAAACTATAACAAGCCCTAGGTACTAAATATGTAAAATCCGAAAGTTATACTTGTTTAAAAATATAAAGGGAATAGTTTTGCCATATTCCGAAACATTTCCAAGCCCTAACCCTAAAATCTATTTTAATTATAATAAAACATAATTAAAATACTTAGACCATAAGAATTAAGGTATAAATTCTTAAGTTTAAATTATTTTATAAATTTTAAAATAATTTATAGAAACTTTAAAGTTAAATAAAATATTATATATATATATATATATATTTTTTATAAAATATTTATATTTACTTTAGGAAATAATTGTATAAACAATTATGAAAATGTGTTATTAATACATATACTCATATACTTTTAAGAAATAAAATTATATGAACGTAAATTAAATTAAATGTTACCACGTAAATATATTATAAGTAAAATCCCTTATGTTTACTTAGATATAGAACTTGGTTATAAATTTAATTAGATGTTATTGATACAAGTACTATAAACATAAATTAATATTTTAAGTGAAACATTTTCTTTTATGTCTACTTAAATGTAAAACTTAATTGTAAGATTGAATGAGTATTATTACATGTATGCTGCCTGATATTAATAGTTAAACATTTTATGTTTACTTAGAATGAAACTTATATAAATAAGTTTAAATGAATATTGATGGTACTTGAACTACGGCTATTTAGATAAACACTGTAGCATAAATGAACTGACTAAAATCTGTATAAGCATACATATATGTTCTTTGTACTATCTATTAAGACTGTACTATCTGATTAGGCATAACTTTGGTGTGAGCTTTAATTGGATATCCGTGTTAAACAAGCAATTGCCTACTCCCAGGTGAGTTTACAGCCCCATATAAACTTTGATAAAACTTTCCCTTTTTGGGAATGAAAACATGCAAACATATATTAGACATAACTGGATTGTATAAACTTGATTATGATTGATTATTATTGAAACTGCTAAATTGTTGTAAATCGCCCGAATGTTATAAATAGATCTATTAGGGATTGACCATCCCCGTCTGGGTGAGTCATGCTTACAGTGCCTTGGCCGGGACAATAGACGTATACCATGTTGGAACTAGAATGTGTGTCTTTTTGTAAGACACTACGTCCTCATTTGTTGAGGACTATGGGGTTAAGCTTTAGTTTCTAATAATAAACAAATGTTATTTACATTTTAGTAAGAATGCTTTGTGCATTATTACTTCTATAATTATTGTATGTCCAAACTAATTAATTGTTAAAATCTGTAAACTCACCAACTTTATGTAGACCCGTTAGTATGTTTTGCAAAGGAATATGAAGTTAGTACGTGGTGTGTGCATGGTCTCCAGCATCTTAGTAATATGCATTGTAGGACTCGTCCGGGGTTCTATTTGGGAAACGAAAACAGTCACCTACTATCTTTTTTAAAACAATTTTTATTCATTTGTTTGAATAAACATGTAATCTGATTTGACTAACTTTTTATCTTATGCTCTATGGACTATATGCTATCGATCCACCCTTGTGACATCTCCGTGGATATATTCCGCATATTTTGACCTTACCCGGGGTGTCACAGAGAATGGTATCAGAGCATAGTTATAGAGAACCAGATAAATTTTTTAAATAAAATAAAAATAAAATGATTTTTCTTTTATTTATAACTGGACTATAACTTATAAAAATCTTTTTGAGAATTTATTTTGGGACCGTATTAGTTAAGCATATAGATCTTAGGGCATTTTATTCTATGTGAAATAATTGTATATATATATATATGTTTACTAAACTTGATTATTAATACTGTTTAGTGAGGTATTGCTATATGTTAGGCGTGCTAAACTTGAAAATTTTACACCACATAGTAAAATATTGAAATGAGAATATGAGTAATATTAAACTAAACTTCACACTTACAAATTGATAATGAACTACTTACATGATAATACATATATATGTATAAGTATAAATATTTATAACCTTAAAACATTTTAATAATTGTTTAAAAGGGATATATTTCATAAAGCATGTAATCTAAATAATATTGTTCTTTGTTTGTAAGCTTATACTCACTTCAAACTTAAAATAATACTATTTCAGAGCATCATGACTCCGCCTACTGCATCCACGACTCTTCTACCCAGAGTAGCTCCTACTCCAGTTGTTTGTTCATCCCCACGATCGACGCAGTGTGGATGGTTGTCAGCCTCGGATTCAGAGGATGACCCAGCCACCGAAGTTGTACTCCTAGAGGACCCTTTTTCTATCTCAGCATCAGCCACACCAGCCCCAACCTCTATGGAGGAGGACCATGTCCCTTCTAGCATGCCATCTTCTATGCCTCTGTGATAGGTGTGAAAACACCCATCTTTTTACCACTTAATTACAATAATAACCAAGCCAAAACGTGTATTTTATGTCGTAAATGTCGGAATTATGCGTGGTTTGTGTTTTTATTGTGATTTAGGACGAAAAGGTGAAAAGTGGAGAAAACACGGGCATTTTCAGGCTTTTATAGAAGAAAACGACAAAAGACGAAGTCAAGAGATCAAGAGTGCAAAAAGAACGGAAGTCCAAGGCCTATTCTGAAGATTTATCGAAGAACAAGTCTAAAGACGGAAGTTTACTTAAAGCCGAAGAACTCGAGTCTAATAAATAAATAAATTATAAGACGAGTTTAATTAATCCCGAGACAAAGTCGATAAAGTCGAAGAACTTAAAAGACAAGAAGACGTGAAGAAAGAAAGAAAGAGGAGGCAACACATGCACCTCCCCATTTCCTATAAATACCCTCCTAAACTCATTTAGGAGGGTTGGTTAGATTTAGTTTAGCTTAGTTTTTCTTTCAATTTTGTAGGTGATTCTAGAGAGAGAAAGTGACAGTTTCTCTCACTAGAATCCCAATCTTTCATCTTCCTTTCTTGTTGTTTTTAATCAAATCTTTACTTTTTATAATTTAATTCTTGTTTTAATCTTATTCTTATTCTACCTTTCTTAGCTTTTTATTTGTGCTTAATCCGAAATTTCTTTACAAGATTTGTTTAAGCTTCACGTTTGATTTATTAAAAAGTTTATCTTTTTGTTAATCTTTAAGTTTTCATACGAATCAAGCTTTGAGCTTGACATGCTTATTGGCTTATTTTGTATTTAGCTTATTTGATTTTAAAGTTTTCTAAAAAGTTTTATCTTTTTAAAGTTTCTTTTATAAAGTTTGCAATTTTCATATTTAAAAGCTTTCAAATTTATGCTTGATTTCGTTTGATTAAGATTTGGATAAGTTCTTATTCGTGTGCTTATTGAAAGTACTTATTGATATTTTTGCTTATCTCCATTTTCGGATTTGTTGGTGTTCATCGCAATATTGAGGGTTTTATCACATTCCGACGGTTTCTTGATTTGTATCGCAATAACCCAAGTGTGGGTTCTACTTTGCGATAGGTTGGTAAATCCCCCTTATTCCGATCGGGATTGCGATCGCTCATTGCGATCGCATATTCCGACGGAGTTTAAGGTATATTGCGACGAAGTGCTGCCCAAATTTTGACAGCCACATTCGGATAGAATTTGGCACTTTAATTATTCCGACAATTTTTTATTTTTAAAACATTCCGACAGTTTTCTTTTAGTATTCCGATGGATTTTTTTTGTATACATTCCGATAGTCATTAGTTTATTATTGCGATAGTATTTTTTTTTATATAACATTCCGATAGTTTAAAAGAAAAAAAAAAAAAAGAAAAAAAAAAAAAAAAAAAAAAACAACATTGCGATGCAACAACAATCATTCCGACAGTTGAAAATTAACATTCCGATACTCTCAACACCACATTGCGATGGTACTATAAATGTGTCCTAGCTGCCTGCATGCTTAATCTCCTTTCCCGCCAAATTGAGCAGGTAGGCTGCTTGCTTGAGCAGCTTGCCTGCTTGCTTGATTCTTGTTCCGCAATCGTTTAGTTTAATCTGAAAGTTGTTCCGATTTTATTTCTGAAAGTTACGTATTTTTAGTTGAATTTTTCGTCTAATTTTAAAATTAATATTTTTTCGTAAAGTTCAAGTTTTATCTTTTATTTAGTACCCGCTTTAGGTTTTGCCTCGTTTAGTTTTAAAGTACCATTTTAGTTTTAATTTCTCCTTTTTCATTTAGTAAACTGGATTTTCAAGTCGATAGTTAATTTCGTCTTTTAGATTTATTTTTATTAATTGTTTCGCTTTAAATTACGTTTTATTATTTGTTTTACTATTAGTTTTAATATCGTTTTAACTTTTAGTTTTTAATATTCACCTTGTTTTACTTTTATTATTTGTACTTGTCTTTAGTTTGTTTTTAAATACTTTTCGCATTTACTTTTTAATTAGTTTTAGATAATCAACTTCCCTTTTTCTTAACTAAAAACAACTGAGTCACACATTTAACCGGAAATCAATTCGATTAGACACCGAGAAAACGAACTTTTTCAACTAGTAAAATCTTAATTTCACTCTGTCCTTTTCATCAGGCTATTTCTCCGGACCCGCACCCGTCTCCACTTATGAGACTGGGAAGGCTCCGGGGCAGGACGTGTCGATTTCATCCAGGCCCAGATCTCCGCATTGGCTGCACGCCATGAGCGAGAGATATCCGACCTCCGCAGCCAGTTGACAGTCAGTCAACAGATCCATGCCGTCATCTATGATCGTATCGACATCTTTTCCGCACTAGAAGGGAAGACTCCCAGACTGCTAAGGGCATCCAGGCTAGGACGGACGAGGCACTGAAATGGTTATTGGATGAGAACTACCGCCTCCACCAGCGCATTTAGGTCATGGAAGGTCTGCAGCATCAGACCCATGTTGCTCGTGCTGCTCAGGAGCAATCCTTGTCCATCTTCTTTGATCTCGCCACTGTCCGGCATGATGGGGTTACTGGGGAGATAGCTTACCTCCGAGGGGTCGTCGATAGGCTCTGGAACCAGCTACTGTCTGCACTCCGTACGCTCAAGGAGACCCGAACGACAGTTCGGACTTTGTGGAACTCCAGAAGGAATTCTGCAGCCCTACCTGTGACAACCCTGGTTTTGAGGTTCGCACTTAGTTTTATTTTGTGCTAGTTACGTGTCTTTACGTGTTTATGTGCTTATTGGTGTGTATAGGTTGTGGTTTGGATATCGTTTCCGGTACGGGGTACCTTGTGAGTGAAACGATGTGATATGATTTCATGTTCATGAGTTCACATGGTAGTGACTATGAAGTGAGATGGTGTTATTTAGTGGTTTTACGTATACGTATATGTATTATAGAAAATCGTATCTTTACGATTTATGATTTAGCATTTAGAGGTCTCGGAAGAGGTATTTAGTCATATGAATATTTTTCGGGATGGTTTTAAGTCATTTAGGACTTAAATATAAAGTTTATTTCAAAATTTGAGATTTTTTATAAAAGTGTATATTTACGACTTTTACGGTAAAACACGTAAATTTGACTAGTTTTACGGTTTTGAGGTTTTGGAGGCTTTAGGAGCTGAAATAAATTCAGGTAAATTAAGGTAATATTAATAACATAATATTAAATAAAAAAAAACGAATTTGAAGGGGTTTGGTCGGTTTTGGACGCAGAAAAGAAGGAAAAAAAGGAGAAAGAGGGAAAAAAAAAGGAAAGTGGGCTTATTCTTGGACTATGATTTTATGTACACCCTATATATTGTTTTAATCACAATACAAATTCATTATTTTTCTCCTGGAGGTTAAGAAAATTCGTGAGTAAGATAAAAAATTAGGGTTCTTCATAAAATTTTGGGGTTTTCATAAATCAAAGGTAAATCTTCATTAACCTTTTTAATTAAATTGTTTTTATGTTTATTTAATCATTCTTATGATGGAATTAGGTTGGGGTTAAAATAAAAACAGTAAATTAATATTGTATTAATCATAATATGATGATTACATAAATTAGGGCTTGTAATTAGAGGGATTAGGGTTAATTAATGAGGTTGATTTTGTTAAACCCGTTTTTAAAAACTGGGCAAAATTTTGAGTCAATTGTTTTGATCATATCGGGAGTTCTAGGAACATTCAAGATGCGATCCAAGTATCCCTAAAACGGTAATTGAAGTGGCTTTCCAATGCAAGAAACGAGAACTAAATTTGAGGTCGGGAAGTGGGTCAAAAACAGGTTACAACAGTCGGAGGTCAAAACAGTTTTGAATTCAGCCTGTTTTCTTTTTAAGTTTTGGGTTGTTTGGGGTACTTAGGGTTGCATTGGGATCTTCTAACGAACATGAGAGATGGTTTATATATTGTATTAAGTATCTGCACTTGGGCTAAGGTTGTGGTTTAGGGTAAGACCCCCTAATTGTAACAAACTTTTTATATGTTTAAAATCAGTAAATCTGGAATGACAAAAGTACATAAATATATATATATATATATATATATATATATATATATATATATATATATATATATATATATATATATATATATATATATATATATATATATATATATTTATATATCGGGGCCTTAACAGTAGCTTTAAGGTTAGGGCAAGTGGGAGGTGTTAGCTAACATATGTAAGGGTATGAATATTCCTTTTACAGAAACCATGGGTATGTTTAAGTGGGCGTTTAGCTTAAAGTTTTGAGACCTAAAAACTGGGACTGTTTTGTGTAAAATATGAACGGGATAGTTATTAAACTTAACCAAGTTAAGGAATTGTTAAGGAAGGGTAATGGGGTGATTAGAGCTTATCAATGAGGTATTTATGTGGGAATAGGCTAGATGTCCATCATAGGTTGATGAGCCATCTTAGTGATTGGTTCATGTATTTATTTCGTGTTTTGGTTTGTTAGCTTGTTGCTAGTGCGAGGACTTGTGAAGAAGCAATCAGGTGTGTTTCATAGTCTCATGTTTACTATTGATTTTGACTTCCAAATGGGATGGAAGAGACACTGTGTTATGTTGTTTATAAATTGATGCTGTGAAATCTTTTAAGGTTTGAGATGGACTTGTGTGTACATTATATGATTAACTGCTATGTGAATCTTGTTCGTGTATGATTTGGATGGGAAAGGTACATAGGTGTATGGGCGCCTATGGTACCATGGTTGTTGGTAAGGCGTGATGCCTTGGAAATTATGGTTGTTGGTAAGGCGTGATGCCTTGGAAATTATGGTTGTTGGTAAGGCGTGATGCCTTGGTAATTGTGGTTGTTGGTAAGGCGTGATGCCTTGGAATTGTGATGATTGATTTATCTTGAATGCTAGTTGTTAATACATAATTGTAGCACATTGTCCATATGTTATTGTGTTGATGGTTGTTGTTCACAGCTTATAACTGATTTGGCATTGGAGTCTAAACCTATGACTCTCACCAACTTTATGTTGACGTGTTTTAGTGTCTCTTTCAGGTGTGAATGTGTTTAAGCTTGAGGATAGAAGTGGCTAGACTTGGATGCCTTAGGATTGCATATAGAAGGAGATCCCCGTTCCTTCTTAGTTTCTTTTGTTTCTTTTGTTTGTGATATTTGATTGTCTTGGGTGAGAGGTAGGACTGTTACCTACTTACCTAGACTCCTGTATTTGTTGAGATATTGTCATGACTTTTGTGTCACCATTTTATGACATTTCTTATATCATTTAGTTATCTCTATTGACACGCTATTGTTGTGATGTTATCCATACGTCGTGCCCCATATTCCGCCATGGTGGGGTGTGACAGAATGGTATCAGAGACAATGGTTATAGAGAATTAGGTTACCTACTCGCGTAGCCTAGTCTATAGCTTAAGGGTCCCTGCATATAGGCGTCATAGGAGTATGCGTGCATTTTTATAATAATTGATGTGTTTGGATGTTATTTATTGCGATGTTTTGACTAGTATGAATTGAACCATAGTATGTTCATACTTAGTTACATGTTATTTTCTTTTCGGGTTAGTGACTAGTGCGGGTTGAACCATAATCGTCCACGCTAGTCACTGTTGTATTTTGCTTAAATTGTACATTATAGTACATAAATTAGTACAAGGTAGTTTCTATCTTTTATCGAGTTATTTTACATATTTGAGGTATGTCATTTTTCTTTTGATGTTTAAGTCACGTTCCCTAAGAATCGTGTGGTGATTCAAGTTACTAGGAGTAGGTGGATATGAAGGGTTTTAAGCTGTTTCCACTCTTACGGGCGACATGACTTATAACTGATTATGTTTTCATTTTAGATTTAGTCTATGCTGTTTTAGCTAGACTATGGATTTACGTATTTCAAGAGTATTACTATGTTATTTTAATAGATGGAGTTTTGGACTTTATTGTTTATGTGGTTATGAGCTTATGTGAGTAGATGGATTTATGTGTTATATGTTGTATTGATTCTTATAAGTGTCATCATAGGAGGGAGTGCATTGGGGGAAGGGTAATTGTATAAGTATGGTGGCCAACATAGTTATACAAGTACCACAACTTCAATGGATTCTCAAGTATGATTGCATGAAAGAGGGTTAGTACATGCTTGTATATGATGAGATGTAGAATTTGGGTATACGTATAATATATGAGTTTATATAACGGCTGCCTACGATATGGCTATTGTTCTTTTTGTGTTATATGTTTTGGATTATAGTTGTGTTGTGTGATTATGGGGTCACACGATATAGTTTGGTTTTGGTAATGGGTTTTGTGCCTTGTTGTGGCATGGTGAGATGGTGAAAAGGTGATTACTCGTATGGAAAAACGAGTGTATGACGCGATCGACTTGATATGTATGATAACGAGTATGTTTTGGGAGATTTAATAGGTATATATATGCGGATGTATATATACTACTACATGTTAGGTTATGGTATATGGTCGTTCACTAGTTATTATAACTTGAACGTACCTTGTGTTTGTTCGTGTTTTATGGTGCGGGAGTTTGTTGAAGTTCCAACGATGTTTTGAATCTTTTGAAGTGTGTCTTGTAGCGTATTCTTTGAGTTTCGTATTTCACGTGTACATTTTAAAATTGTGTTTTTGGTTTCAAGTCTATTGAAATAACTTGGGATTTCTTTTGCGATAATGAAATCTTTTGTGTTGGGTCTTGCATTTCTTTTGGTCGGTATATATTGAGTTAGATGGTTGGTTGTATTTGGTAAAATAAGGGTAAGGTGTTGGAGTCGTGTTTGAAACAAGATGTAACATAAGATTTCTTTTTAATCAACACTTATATATTTCAAATTCTAAAAGACTTTCTTTAAAATAAAGCGAAGTAAAATTTCTTTCTACTTACATAGTTTATATAATTGGGTTTAACCGATTAACGTCATTTATAATTATTAATACGAGGTTAAATTGAGTTTATGAAGGTTACACATACAATTATGTCTTTCATTTAAAAGGATTGCATTAATCACTAAATTTATTCTTTAGTTTTTAAAACAACTAGTATAAAACTGATTTGGTCATAACTTGTTTGTTTTTAGAGCTTCTTGGATGATTCAAAAGCCTAAAATTATGTACTCGGAACGTATTTTTCAAATATTCAGAATGTATAGTCATGGGAGGTCAGTATCTTGGCTGAAATTATTGTACAAGTGTCGGGTAAGGTTGAGTTTGAATAGTAGTTTATTTTTATGATTTGGGATGCACGGGATACCTAGTTTTGAGTTGAGTTTTGAGTTCGTCAAGAGGGTTGTTTGTAGATTGTTTGAGTCACATAGATGTGGGAGGTAATAATTAAAAAAAAGATATATGTTCTTTTGGAAAAGTCGATCTTTTGCAGGTTTAAATAATATGTCGCGGGGCGTAATATGTTTTGGTTGCCATTGGGTGTTTCTTGGATTATTTTTTCGTTGTCATGGGTCATTTTGAATTGATACACGTTTTGGGTTTGAGTTTTCTTTTGAGTCACATGGTTTTGACTTGTTTTAACTGGTGCACGTGAAATGTCGTTAGTTATCCGTTGGTTTGATTCGTTGATCGTATCCGATGGATTCAGGATGTAGTTTTGGTTTTGTATTGTTCGGGAGCGTTGAGGTAGTCATATGAAAGACTTGGTCGCGCCTACACGCTTAAGTAGGTGACCATGAGAGAACGGTCGGGATACCCTTAGTGGGGAGGAAAAAGGTTCGTAGACGAACTAATGTGGGCATGAGGTCTATTAGGAGTGCCAAGGGAGATGAATAGAGATTTGTGAAAGGTATGGAAATTGGCACAAGTAACGTGCCATAGAGAGTGTTGGAAAGGGAATTATACGTAAGATTTTCAAGTGTGAGTTTTAGGATTAAGTTGGCCAGGACGAGTGGTCAGGGATGATGGCATATCATGGAACCAGCAAGGGCGAAGTGAAGAAGGATGAGGAAGCGTTTTGGAGGCTGAAGAGGTGGATTGGATAATGAGCTGATCTTGGCATTATCGGAAGGACTGGATGAATTCGCGAAGCATGACGATACGTGGAGCAGGGATTTGGACGCGTACGAGGACGACAAAGAAAGGCGATCACTTATACGTTGTAGGAACTGAAGATTTGGAAGAACTAGATAGACTTAGTTAGTGGAGCTGGACTGTTATATCTGCCTAGAATGCTAGAGGCATTTGGTGTACGAGGCGTGGAAAATGATCTATACGGATCATGAACGTCTCCAACACATATTCAATCATCTTGATTGAACATTTGGCAAAGGTGATGGGTGGAGTTAAGTGACGAAAGAAAATTGCAAGGCCAAGTACCATCTGGGAAAGGCAAGCATGGTCGATGAGACCTGGAATAAGAAGAATGAGGTGAAGCTGAGACGAACTTGAACTATAGGGATGACGTATTAGGGCGGTTTGGATGAAGGATGTAGGTTGCACGAGTTGAGTTGTCTAAAGCAGAGAACGCGTCAACATGTATGTTGCGTGGCTTGGACAATCATATGAAGAAAAGGGACGTAGACTATACTTCCTACATAGATAGGAGTAGCTTAGAAAGGGCGATGTAAGGACGAAGTTGGTGGAAGGGATACATAATGCGGTGGAGGATTAAGTACGATGAGAGTTGGGTGATAGTCGATAGACTGACTAATACATCTAATATTTCAAGAGGAATGAGAAGTCACGTAGTTGAGGAGGAAAAAGGAAGTGTGTATAGAAGCAAAGCATAAATGAAATAGGTCGAGATAGGAACCGAAGGTAGAACTTTGGTAGAGCCTAATGAGTAGAATAAAGCACAAAGCAGGCTAATACTATCGTAGTGTGGAAAAGGAACTGGCACTGACCTATACTGATTGATTGGGAGGTTTGGTATCGATAATCTAATGGATGAGGAGTTATAGGTGTGATGTGCCATACGGACTGAAGGGGGTTGATGACATGATTGGATATGAGTATATCCAGCTAAGTGGGAAAAGGATAGGCAAGTGAGATATTTATACAACCGTAGGTGTTATACTGAGGGCATGGGTGATTGATTTAGTGGTAGTTAGGAAACTCGTTAGCGATGGCTGAGTTTTCATATAATGATAGTTATCATACTAGAAGTCGATAAATGCCATTTGAGGCACTATATGAAAGGATAGGGTGAGTTGTCCCCATTGTGGACTAGAATTGGTAAAAGAGGCTACTAATGTGGTAATGGTGTTTGTGGACGGGATGAGAGCAGCAAGGGATGCTATGTAGAGATGGAGGAAACCACTAGAGTTAGTGACAAATTTGTGTATGAAGTTTCACCCATAGTAGCGGGTGGTATGATTTGGTAAAATGGAAGAGTTGATGTAGAGTTTTGTAGGTCCATTTATGATCTTTGGAAAGATCGGACCATTAGCCTATGAGCATAGAATTACCTGGGGGAAATGAGTTGTATACATGATACATTTCATGTATTGAGATTGGTAAAGGTTGTTTGAGAATGCATTTAGCATGTAGGGTTATTCGGGACTTGTGTTAATAAGAGTCTTTGATTTATCAAAGGGTCATCTGTGAGGTTTATTGATTGTGAGGTCAAGAGTTTGGCAATGGGTTTAATTATTTTTGGTTTGTACATATGGTATTTTGAAACTTGAACTAAAGTTCACGTGGAAATGAGGGGAGTTCATATAGAACAAGTATCCTCATGTGATTTGTTTTTTGTGTGTTTGATCCTAAGGAGTAAATCTCGGGACGGGATTTCTATTAGGAGGGAGTGATGTGACAACCCTGGTTTTCAGGTTCGTCACTTAGTTTTATTTTGTGCTAGTTACGTGTCTTTACGTGTTTATGTGCTTATTGGTGTGTATAGGTTGTGGTTTGGATATCGTTTCCGGTACGGAGTACCTTGTGAGTGAAACGATGTGATATGATTTCATGTTCATGAGTTCACATGGTAGTGACTATGAAGTGAGATGGTGTTATTTAGTGGTTTTACGTATACGTATATGTATTATAGAAAATCGTATCTTTACGATTTACGATTTAGCATTTAGAGGTCTCGCAAGAGGTATTTAGTCATATCAATATTTTTCAGGATGGTTTTAAGTCATTTAGGACTTAAATATAAAGTTTATTTCGAAATTTGAGATTTTTTATAAAAATGTATATTTACGACTTTTACGGTAAAACGCGTAAATTTGACTAGTTTTACGGTTTTGAGGTTTTGGAGGCTTTAGGAGCTGAAATAAATTAAGGTAAATTAAGGTAATATTAATAACATAATATTAAATAAAAAAATAAAAAAAAAACGAATTTGAAGGGGTTTGGTCGGTTTTGGACGCAGAAAAGAAGGAAAAAAGGGAAAAAGAGGGAAAAAAAAGGAAAGTGGGCTTATTCTTGGACTATGATTTTATGTACACCCTATATATTGTTTTAATCACAATCCAAAATTCATTATTTTTCTCCTGGAGGTTAAGAAAATTCGTGAGTTAGATAAAAAATTAGGGTTCTTCATAAAATTTTGGGGTTTTCATAAATCAAAGGTAAATCTTCATTAACCTTTTTAATTAAATTGTTTTTATGTTTATTTAATCATTCTTATGATGGATTTAGGTTGGGTTTAAAATAAAAACAGTAAATTAATATTGTATTAATCATAATATGATGATTACATAAATTAGGGCTTGTAACTAGAGGGGTTAGGGTTAATTAATGAGGTTGATTTTGTTAAACCCGTTTTTTAAAATTGGGCAGAATTTTAAGTCAATTGTTTTGATCATATCAGGAGTTCTAGGAACATTCAAGATGCGATCCAAGTATCCCTAAAACGGTAATTGAAGTGGCTTTCCAATGCAAGAAACGAGAACTAAATTTGAGGTCGGGAAGTGGGTCAAAAACAGGTTACAACAGTCGGAGGTCAAAACAGTTTTGAATTCAGCCTGTTTTCTTTTTAAGTTTTGGGTTGTTTGGGGTACTTAGGGTTGCATTGGGATCTTCTAACGAACATGAGAGATGGTTTATATATTGTAGTAAGTATCTGCACTTGGGCTAACGTTGTGGTTTAGGGTAAGACCCCCTAATTGTAACAAACTTTTTGTATGTTTAAAATCAGTAAATCTGGAATGACAAAAGTATATATATATATATATATATATATATATATATATATATATATATATATATATATATATATATATATATATATATATATATATATATATATATATATATATATATATATATATATATATATATATATATATATATATATATATATATATATATATATATATATATATATATATATATATATATATATATATATATATATATATATATATATATATATATATATATATATATATATATATATATATATATATATATATATATATATATATATATATATATATATGTATATAGATATATATACATATATATATATATATATATATATATATATATATATATATATATATATATATATATATATATATATATATATATATATATATATATATATATATATATATATATATATATATATATATATATATATATATATATATATATATATATATATATATATATATATATATATATATATACTAGCGTCGTAACCCGCCCAACGGGCGGGATCGTTTTTTATGTTGTTCCAGAGGATTTATTTACATGTGCGTTTTTAGTTTAGTGTTTTTTAATTTTTCCTTTATTTATTTTAGTTATAGTTACACTTACGTAACGTTAAAACTTGTTAGTTTAGTTTAGTTTAGTGCTTATTATATTTATGTTAAAAGTTGTTTGTTTTTACTAAATTTGAAATTCAGTCTTAATTTAAATGATATTTTATAATATTTAATTTTTTTAAAGTTCGAATAATAAAAAATTTAAAATAATCTAAAATTTTAAAATAGAAGTTTAAAATGCATTTTGTGTTTTTTTTTGTTGGCAACATCACCTTTTCAAATTTTTTTCTTTTATTTTTTACAAAATGACAATTTCTCTTAACTAATTAACTTACAACTTATTTATTATTTTTTGATAATACTTTCGAGTGAGGATGATATGGTAAACTTAACTACATTTTTTCAATCTATTTTTAGAAATGGACTATTAATCTGAGACGTCCAAAGATATTAGTTGCAATACCTGTCCGATGAACGGGTATGACATCTGATTCCATTTTTTAATTATTTTTTACCAGTATTTGTATTTGTATTTATGGTATGTTTAGTATCGTTGTCATTGAACGCATTATTAATCGACATGATATGTAACACTCAGACAATCTGTTGAGATTACAAACAAATTAAGTATTACAAATCAGACACATAAAATCAATCACAATTAACATACAATATTTTTTTAGAGTTTATCGAACTATGAATTGTATAGAATCAATTCGGACCCAAAAACGAAGAGTGTCAAATGGACTCTGGCTACTAATGTGTCAAATGAACTTCCTCCCCAGAACATATTTATCTAAAAGATTATATATTACAGAGGAATTAGATGTATTTTCTTGCCACATCTAAGCATCGGCTATAAAGACTTATACACACTTGATGCAATATTAACTACAATACTATAGCAAAAAGCGTCCAATTAATATTAGTCCAAAAAAATTATATTAAATGTATAATTTTTTTTTCTAATAACGTATGAAAATCACACCATTATTATAAGCCAACTAAATGGTTCTAAATAGCTCGTTATGGTCCACTTTAAGTCACGCTAAAATTTGAAGCGTGACCTACACGTTATGCAATAGGTTAAAGCGCGTTCTATAACATGAGGTGTGGTGATTTTTTAAATTTAACTCTAATAAATAAATATTGTTACATGTAAAGAGAGTTTTCTAAATTTAATTATTATGTACAATAGTTGTATGAACTCACTAATATATATATATATATATATATATATATATATATATATATATATATATATATATATATATATATATATATATATATATATATATATATATATATATATATATATATATATATATATATATATATATATATATATATATATATATATATATATATATATATATATATATATATATATATATATATATATATATATATATATATATTATATATATATATATATATATATATATATATATATATATATATATATATATATATATATATAAATACCGAAATACGATAAGATAAATAAATAGTTTTGTATGTTGTGCCGTCATAAGCCACGTTTAGAAAATTAAAGTTTAGTTTTAACCACTAAAAGGTGTAGATTAAACATGCCGACACGTCACGCCTCACAATATTTATACGCACGACCGATAAAAGTTGATACAAAGAAAAAAAAAGGCTCATGCCAACTTTGATCCTTCACAAATTGAAATATTTTATTTGAACAGTATTTAGACACCTTGTAACACCAAAATCTTGATTTCCTAAAATCCTACTAATTTATTCTAAATCAACACACACTTATGTTAAAAAAACGTAATACTTTTACCAGTTTTTTAACTAATGTTACATTTTAGTCTAAAAGATAGACAGTGAGCTTTTAAATGCATTCATGTTTTTTTTTCTCAATATTTATGCTATATTGACATCCGAAAACCAATTTATAACTTCTATTTGCCAAATAACTCAATATTTAGGCTTTTTCTTATTTAACATTTTTAATAAAAATAACGAAATAATCGTTACGGATTATATATAGATGCAGAAAAGAAACAAATAAAGAACGTTAAATAAAAACAATAAACGATATAAAGCACAAAGTCAGCAATGAAGTTTTAGATTGGCTTTGATTAGTCCAAAGTTTCAGTATTTTTTTTCTTGGTCTCTCATGTCCTTCAGTTGCCTTTTGACTTATAGATCGAAGATATCTAATCTTTGGTTTATGCACTACTCGTAGTTCTAATTTTTCTATTTGTAATTCGGTTCCCACATGTAACCTATCAAGAATCACATTAGCGTAAAAAAGGTAAAACTAACAATAAGCCAAGAAGATAACAATTCTTAACAGGCTTGTATTATACTAAAACAATCAATAAAAGAGTGATATTGAAGAGCTTTGTCTTAAACAGATCTTCTAACAAAGCCAAAAATCCAGGTTTTAATACTGCCCAAACCTGAAACATACAATATTTTAGAGGGAGTAGCTTACGAAAATGAAAGACATCTTATTTCTTGGAAACACACCTTCTGTCGCCTTGTAAAGTGGTGGAGTTCCGTAAGTGAGTGACCAAAGAATAAAGTAACGGCATTCCACTTTGATTTACATTTTATCATCGACCTATTGTTAATTTGTTATTGATATTGTGCTCCATTACCTTAGGCGTCATAGCTCTTGTCCGCTTCCATGTTGCCCTTCCGCTTCGATGCAGCTTATTGTCGCTTCTTGGCGGCTCGATTCATATCTTGCATACAAATGCTAAAATATACTTAATAAATTACAGAGTTTAGCTGACAAGCTCGAAATACACAAGAAGTCGCACTGCTCTTGTCAGGAGGATGGATGCAACTCAGGCCATCCTGAAGAGGACCACATATATCTGCCTGCATCTCAGAGTTAATAAAATATACATATAAAGTGTATACATTGGAATCAGTTCTGAATTTGTAATACGCATATATTAATCTTGTTCTGCAGCCCGCGTGGTGATGGATTTAGGTATTTGATTTTAAAAGCATGTCTAGATATGTATACTTGCAAACAGATTAATAATTGCAAATGTGTATCTTGGATTAGATGGATCAATGATCTGTTATAATATCGAGAGGATTACCACAATATGCTAGGGAAACAAAAAAATAAAGACAGACTTATATCACCCAACCCACTTGACTTATTTCACCAACGATAACTAATTAGAAAAGATCTTAATGTGATCACGGTTTTTTATTCAAACAGATACTAATCTAAGGCTCTATACCTTCATTTTGATCTTTTTTATATAAATTCAGAATAAAACTCCACCATTAGTCACTTTTGTGATTCATTGACTTCTTTCAATAGCTAGTCTTGTAGTGCCTCTTCACATCGTAAAATATTACACGATATGATACCTTTGTTGCAGGAATAACGAATTTGCTGCTGGACCGACCTCACATATTTTTCCCTTACCTTTTCATCTATGTCGTGTCTATTTTGGTGCCAGATAATGTCACTGCTTCATGAGATTGAGATGTGGGGACATAGGATTTTGTCAATCTGTTAAGCCACATAAGGCACAACTTATAATGCAAAGGACTTGACTATTACACAGATAGACATATGAACTTTTCTATTCATTATTACTAATGTTGTTAATTATATTCAACTGGATATAAAGGTTACAAATCAGAAGAAATAGTTGACTATTAACAAAATGTTGTAATTATACATTGGCCTACTGATTTTATATATTAATTATGCAACTTTCAATCTTAAAAAATCATAATGTATGATTTAAGTAGGATAGAGAAGTAAAGAAGCATACCCAATATAGACACGTGCCACTTCTAGTGTATTAAGTACTTTTCCAAATTACCACATCAATGCACCGTATACTCGCATCAACTTCAAAGAAAAGGGAAGAATGTCAAACATTTAGATCAAATGCATCAGCGGATCAGAATATGAGAACCTAAATTAAACTTTGCAGATAATATGATTACATATGGGCTGAATATCCTAAATCAGATGCTCATGAAGCTTCCACCATGCCTGTTTCAAAACGATACGTGAAAAATGAGGTAATGAGATTATTACATAGGCCTTTATGAATGATAGAAACCAATCTTGCAACTGTAGATTATCGACACTTTAATCATAAGAGGTCAAGGTTGAAAGTGGTATTTACCTGGATTTTTTTTTAACAAATGCACACGCTTTCTCAGAACACTTTAGAGTTAAATGAGAACCTCTGCCAGCTATATGTCGCTGTGAGTCTTTTAAAAAACCTTTATTATAGTGAATTAGATATAATGTAAAAATCGCTCATGGAGATATGATCACTAACCTCAAAGTTCCTTATCTATCCTTGCAAAATCTACAGACGTGTATGCTTGCCTGAATCATGATGAGGACGAAACTAAAAGAGAATGCAAATAGCCGAACTGTTCTCCATATTTTCTCTTAATTCTTTAATGCAAAAGCAATAGCAATGCTCAAATACAAAAATGACATAACAACAATAATAGAGACCAGATACAACTCTGAAAAGTTAGGTACTTGAATTAATAGAGAAAGAAAAGAAACATCACCTGGCCAAGGCCGTGAAGATTATAGAGCCAATGTGGTAATATATTGTCGCATAAAGATCAAAGTGACATTTTAATACTTACAACCTCCTAATAACTCTATTAGAAAATTTAAGACAATTGTATTGATAATATAAGTTTTGTAATCATATTTAATACATTGACTATAACTTGAGAGAAAAGTGCTCAACAAATATTCCTAACTTTATTGATAATACATCAAAAAAATTGAAACACAAAAATGTTCCCAAACATTATATTCAGAGGCAAACATTATATTCAGACGGAGACTAAAGTATACAGACTGACCACGTAGACTGACCAGTGAGTTTGGACTTGTTAAACAGAATCAGTAGACGGAGACTAAAGTATACAGACGGTGTCATGTTGGTGGGACTGGAAATCGATCTCTTTGAAGCTGAACTTTTTAACGCCTTAATTACAAAAAAAAAGAATAGCAAAATTTCTCAATGTTTTCTTACCGTGATGTGTTGCAGTAGGGAACCCAGTTCTTGCTCTCGAAGAAGTGCTTTTAAGAGAGGTGAGCTTGTTCATGCCTGTCGAGAATTAAAGTGTTTGACGACCTTGCTCAAGGGCAACTCCATCACCAACATAAAGGAAAATAAAAGATGGCGTGTCTGATATGGCCTGGAGAAATAACAAAGGTTCAACAATCCTGATTGAAAACGTCCCAATGATTCCTCTGATAGTATGTCATCGACCCGATTTTCGAAACTTATTGAAAAACTGTTTGAAGAGAAACCTCCCACCGACAACTTTCCAGTTAATTTAGTTCGTTTTGTGTTGTACGTGACTATAAACGTAGCCCATGCTTCCACTTTATCCCTCTTCCCATTGTCTTCTCTATATTACTTCTACTCCAAGGAGCAGGAGTTCTTGTTTCTGGATCTCAATTGGTGTTACATAATGGGGCCTGCACAGGGGGATACTTTGACATATCTGCCAGAGCTTGTGACTGCTTTTGGTTTTTGTACCATGGCTCTAGCTCTGGGTAAATGACGTGGTATTTGAAGAATAGATTATTTTTTTACCAAATTCAAGTGAAGCCCTTGGCGACCAGCCTAAAAATGGTCCATCTAATATTATGCTAAAATTGTAAGACATTTATACAAGACCCTACCATAGGCCAGGAAGTCCCCACTGTTTTTATTTCAAACACATAAAAACACTCATATGATCACTCTTTATGTCATATACACCAATCAAACATAATTGTCTATTTGCTGGTACACTTTAGTGATGAGTTTTTGCACCTGTATATAGTACAAGGATTAAGCGACAAAAGGAGACAATAGAGAAGCAGCAAAGATGAGCTATTAAAAAACACACATCTGTTGAGCTTGATGTCAAAGACCTTGAGGAAAGAATCATTGGGAGTAGTAGAGCCAAGTTATTGCTACCCTATAAAGTTTTGCATAGATGATGTCAGATCATTTATGTTTTACCTCAGTAACATCAAAAGCATACTTATATTTAGTGTCATTTTTTCCATCCCAGTACATTGTGCTAATTCTTTATATAAGCGAAGCAACTCCATGAGCACAACACGAAGTTTCAAACGTAACAGAAAAGAAAAAGGAAAAAGTAAAAGAAGAATATCAACTTACGCTGCAAAGTTCATTGGTTATCTCAAAAACCTTTGTGACAACAGTATCAAAAACTTTAGTGAGCGGGTGACATCCTCTTTAAGGGCTGTGAAGGCATATGCATAAGCGCAGTACTCATATGATCACTCTTTTGTGTTCTAGCAATAGTAACTATAATGCTAAGCAAACAGAAACAGCCTGCTATTTAAAAATGGAGGAATCGATAAAGAAAGATAATTTTAATTTCCTTTGTGTTCCATCAACAGTAACTATAATGCTAAGCAAACAGTAAGTATATTTACATGTATGTGTTCCGTTTATATGTGCTTTTGCTTGCGTGAAATAACACCGAAAGGTAAAAAATATCGTGGCCCACAACAATGCCCTCACTGGAAGCGTTCTTTAGCATTAACTCATACCCGCGTAAAAAATCATTTGCATAACAAATGATTCCAACGCTTTGTACTGATGTCGTTCACAGTGGGTCACATCGAGTTCTAAAACATCAAATTCAATAAAGAAAAACACTATTTCACACAAACCTGTCCAGGATGAGTCCCATCGAGTTCCTTCTCAGTAGCACCATACTCGTATTCCTGAATCACCCAATGGGTCCTCTCTCCTTTTAGAGCCTGACCCGTATAAAACACAAGTTTCTTTTTCTTCCCACTCACATTACTCCCTCTACTCGTCTTAATACGTCATGTCCTTTCCAGTAGCCTTCTAATAGATCGAAACAGTAGCTCAGTTCGACCTTTGCCTGTTTTGATATCTTCGATCTTTCGGGTAGAAAAAGGACATTATCAATTGATTCGATCACCGATAAATCTACAACCACAAAACGGTTTAACACCAACAGCAACCAACTCGCCCTATGTTTATTCTCGGCTTAGTAAGCATCACTTCCTATAGTTATCAGTCCACTCTCAAAAACCTGCAATATTTTCATAAAAGCATCAGCAATCCTTCATTATGATTATCTCAAACTTGTATTTTATAACTAAATAAATGGCCTAAAAAAGATAAAACATTGAAAAAAAGCAATTACAGACATACATCATATTTGAACAATAATAAAATAAGATAAAACAATTATAGACAACTAAATGACCAATATGTCAAATTCAAAAAACACGCATATCCTAAACAGAACCAAAGGACACCCATAGTTCGATTGTCACTCATGCATTGTATAAAGATTTCAAGGTGATTTATGTCACGCACCTCCATAAATACCATATCACTACTTTAAGGCTGAGTGACAAAAATGCTTTGTATCCTAGATTCCAACTTTGTAATATAAGGATTGATTAATTTGCACACAGGAGAGAAATTTGCTCAGTTGGTAGGCCTTTTAAGTAGAATTATAGATGATAATACTATGTGATTTGTGTCAAGGAGGTTACGGGTGGCTTAAACTTACTTTTTGAGAAAGATAAGCTCTCGCCTGGTTGACAAATCTTATGAGATGCTTTTCAAAAACTAAGCTCCTAAATTTTATACTTAAAGTAGCGTCTCAGATCAGCTCATGCTTTACAAGAAATAGACATTACACCGAACCTTGAGGAACTGAACGTCGAAGATTGTCATTATCTGGTATAACTTCTCATGCCTGCTGAAAGCCTAATGCTCAAGTATTTCGACCTCAGCTATTCAAAGTTAAGGACCCTTTACCTCGGGTTTACTCCGAATCTTGAGACATTGCAATTCAGCATCAATTGACTTGTTACAGGGACCTTGTGCTCTAAGCATTATATAATAGGAGTAATCATCATAATCATAATTTAAGTCAATAACAACTATAGCAAGTGAAGAGGAAACCCCTATTGATACTTATAATCTGATATAAGCTGGACTCAGTGACATAATTTCTTAGATGTTACAGGGTGTTTGGGATTGCTTATTTCTTAGTTATAAATACGCAGGTATAGACCTTTTTATTTCATCGCTTATGTGATATAAAATTTAACTAAGTTTCTTACTTAATAAACTAACCTACAATTACATTTAAATAAACATAGCATGGTGTAACCTGACGCAAATAAGTAAAAACTATAGTATTTACCGGCTGAGTTCTTGAAATTGGGATAGCTGCGCCATTGCAGGACCACCATTAGAATTATCATCATTCTCGCGTCCTGTCTATCAATCATTATCTCACGTGGATATGACAACGTGAGTTCCCTTAAGAGTCCTTTCACCTTAAAATCTTCTGAGTTCTTGAAATTGGGATAGCTGCGCCATTGTAGGACCACCATTAGAATTATCATCATTCTCGCGTCATGTCTATCAATCATTATCTCACATGGATATGACAACGTGAGTTCCCTTAAGAGTCCTTTCACCTTAAAATCTTGACCTTCAAGTGCGATCACCACATTTAATTAAGGGTACCTTAAATGGCTACTTGCCAATTCCAGGCTCTTTTCACTCGACAATATTCCTTACCAGATGGGGAAGTTAATTACTTTATGCTTTTGTTAGCACTGCAGCGGACCACTAAGATTTCTACACCATGATACCAGGTCTCAAACCATGTCCAATATACTTATCAGTGATTGCGTTGTGTTTGAAATCTTGATTGCAGATGATCCCTGTACATGATTACAAAAATAAATGAGTAACCTAAACTTAAAACTCAACTAAAAATCACATGTGCTTATCATATGAAAATTGTAATCAAAATAAATTAATGATCAATAATAGACTTCAAGGTAGTTATTTTTTTCACAAATTTATCAATCTACGTTGAACGCCTGTAACAAATTTCAATCGGAAAGGTGAGAACGACAAAGAGCAACACAATATTTATTATCTAGAATTATACAATATCCATATGAAAATATATATGTACCTGAATTTAGTAATGAATACATTTTGGAAGACTTCCATCTGTACCTCCAGTCTGCACGTATCACAAATCATGTAATGCAAGTTATACAGTCCAAACTGAAAACTTATAAGAGATGTGTAGTATCATTTACAAGTAGAAACACTTTGAGGATAACTAATTTAGAAAGAGATATACAAAAAACACTTATTACCCCGTGTATGTGTAAACTGACCCGACCAGGCCCTTGTACAAAGTGACCCATTGCAATGTTACATCTACTGGACGTAAACGTCCCCTTCCTTAAACAACAAAACATAAAAGCAAAGTGGAAGATATACTTGTGGTTTTCTTCTACAAGTCCAGCCAAAACACCCACAAAGCCTCAACATATTTCTGCAAATACAATAAACAAATATAAGATCATTAAGGTTTTGAGGAAAAAAACATACATTATTAGGGTTTGAGAAGAACGAGTGATTTATCTGTTACATATGTTTTTGCATATGAGCATTAGGGTTTGGATAAAACAAAAGAAACGTATCTTTAAAAACCTATATTTTAGTAATAGATTTTCATAAATTCCAAAATTGTAGGTGAAAAGTGATTTGAGATACGTATATATAAAATACAGAAGATTGATAGTTTGTGTGTGTTTTTTTATAGAAGTTATTATTTAAGTTTTTGATAGGAAATCACAAATAATTGGCTAGAGTAGTTGGTAAATGTATTTGTCTCCGAATCAAAGGTCACAAGTTCAAATCTTGCCTTGGCCATGTTTTTTAAACAAAATCCGAAATTTTCAAATTACTAAACTGGACCGGTCCAGACCGGCTCATCCCAGACCTTCAAAACGCGATTTTCAAGCTGCAGTTTTCAAAACAACGGTTCCAAAACGCGATTTTCGAAAAACTGCGATTTTAATTCCGAATTTTGTGCGATTTGGAGATTTTCTAGGAAATTCTGAAATACTATTGGCTAAAAGATGTGACTGGGATATGACTGGGATCAAAACTGTGGTTTCAAATCATAATTATACCTATATATATAATATATATATATATATATATATATATATATATATATATATATATATATATATATATATCGGGGCCTTAACAGTAGCTTTAAGGTTAGGGCAAGTGGGAGGTGTTAGCTAACATATGTAAGGGTATGAATATTCCTTTTACAGAAACCATGGGTATGTTTAAGTGGGCGTTTAACTTAAAGTTTTGAGACCTAAAAACTGGGACTGTTTTGTGTAAAATATGAACGGGATAGTTATTAAACTTAACCAAGTTAAGGACTTGTTAAGGAAGGGTAATGGGGTGATTAGAGCTTATCAATGAGGTATTTATGTGGGAATAGGCTAGATGTCCATCATAGGTTGATGAGCCATCTTAGTGATTGGTTAATGTATTTATTTCGTGTTTTGGTTTGTTAGCTTGTTGCTAGTGCGAGGACTTGTGAAGAAGAAATCAGGTGTGTTTCATAGTCCCATGTTTACTATTTATTTTGACTTCCAGATGGGATGGAAGAGACACTTTGTTATGTTGTTTATAAATTGATGTTGTGAATGTTTTTAAGGTTTGAGATGGACTTGTGTGTACATTATGTGATTAACTGCTATGTGAATCTTGTTCATGTATGATTTGGATGGGAAAGGTACATAGGTGTATGGGCGCCTATGGTACCATGGTTGTTGGTAAGGCGTGATGCCTTGGAAATTATGGTTGTTGGTAAGGCGTGATGCCTTGGAAATTATGGTTGTTGGTAAGGCGTGATGCCTTGGTAATTGTGGTTGTTGGTAAGGCGTGATGCCTTGGAATTGTGATGATTGATTTATCTTGAATGCTAGTTGTTAATACATAATTGTAGCACATTGTCCATATGTTATTGTGTTGATGGTTGTTGTTCACAGCTTATAACTGATTTGGCGTTGGAGTCTAAACCTATGACTCTCACCAACTTTATGTTGACGTGTTTTAGTGTCTCTTTCAGGTGTGAATGTGTTTAAGCTTGAGGATAGAAGTGGCTAGACTTGGATGCCTTAGGATTGCATATAGAAGGAGATCCGCGTTCCTTCTTAGTTTCTTTTGTTTGTTTTGTTTGTGATATTTGATTGTCTTAGGTGAGAGGTAGGAATATTACCTACTTACCTAGACTCCTGTATTTGTTGAGATATTGTCATGACTTTTATGTCACCATTTTATGACATTTCTTATATCATTTAGTTATCTCTATAGACACGCTATTGTTGTGATGATATCCATTCGTCGTGCCCCATATTCCGCCATGGTGGGGTGTGGCACTACCAGCTCCATCCGCACCGTCAGCCCCGGCATCATCTAGTGGACCATCCAGGCAGGATTAGCATAGACGTACTAGACTTCTTGTACGTCATGATAAGATCACGGGTTGCATCCCGGCTATCATGACATAGGGCCTTTGTACTTTTATCTCTTGTTCAGCTTTTTGTGATGTAATCCCGTACTTTATCTTTTCTTTCTTTTGGGACATGTAACTTTGGGATATGATGTTTTTAAAGACTGTGTGTATCATTAGTTTAGATTAGGCTCGACCAGCCTATGACTTAGATTGTGTTATGCTAAGATGACTGTTAAATTTCTTATGGAAATAACATGTAATCACTTTCTTTATTATATCTGTTGTGCAATGTATTATATTATGAGATCTTAATAGGTTGTCCAAATTTTTTATGAAATCAGTGCATAAGTTTCGTCGTGCAAATAATATAAAAACTGTACTAATGCTTGAACTAATAATCTCATTTTGTATATGATTATAGACAAATGGTGATTACGAGGTCAAATCCCAATAATGCAACCACTTCCAATGCCGACAATGCTGAATCCCCAGAAGCTACACGAAATGTCACTGCCGCACAATTGCGGGAAATGAAAAGTGAAGGCATCACAGCAGCTATGGCAGCCAGAGGAGCTAACCCAAATACAAACAATGATCCAAACTCCGACGCCCGCAGAAACAACACCAACAGGGGTTGCTCTTACCCCGACTTCTTAAAATGTAAACCCTCATACTACCGAGGGAAAGAAGGAGTTGTTGAACTGATGCAGTGGTTTGAAAGGCTAGAGACAGTCTTCCGCATCAGTGGTTATGCTGACGAGAACAGAGTTAAGTTTGCCACGTGTACCCTACTTGAGAGTGCCCTAACCTGGTGGAACTCTGTGGTCGCTATTCTTGGACATGACGCTGCTTATACTCTCACTTGGGCCAACCTCAAGGAAAGAATGACTGAGAAGTACTGTCCCAGAGGAGAAATGAAGAAGTTGGAAGTCGAGCTGTGGGATCTAAAGTGTAAGAACAATGATATCATTTGGTACAACCAAAGATTTAAAGAGTTAAGCTTGATGTGCACCAGAATGTTTCCTCTAAGGAGTGACAAGATTGAAAAGTGTGTCAGCGGACTCCCTGACAACATTCATGACAGTGTGCTAGCTTCACGACCCACCACTGTGGAAGGTGTCATGGAATTTGCGACTGAGCTGATCAACAAGCGAGCCCGCAATCTGTCCGAGAGGCAAACAAACAACAAGAGGAATTCCGATGAAAACTCTCGTAGCCAGCACCAACAGCTTTCCAAAAAGCATAATGTTGGGCAAGCAGATGACACTAGCCCCACAACCCGCACCAAGAACTACTCAGGGATGAAGCCCAAGTGTTCTAAGTGCAACTACCATCATGTTGCTGGAGGACAATGTCAAGGATGCTACAAGTGCGGCCAACAAGGCCATTTTGCTCGCGATTGTCCAACCAATGTTGCTACCCCAGGTCGACCCAACACCAATCCTGGAAACAGCAACAAGGGAAAGTCCAACGCACGAGGGAGTGGAAGTGGGCAACCGGGAAACCGAAACCCCACTGGTGGGAGCAGTGGTATGTTACGAGTGTGGAACCCCTGGGCACGTGAGACCTGATTGTCCCAAGAGGGCCAACCAGAAGAAGGACGACAAGGGAACTCCTTCGCAAGTGTACATGGCTGGCAATGCCCCAACAAACCCAGGCTCCAGCATCGTACCTGGTACGTTCTTACTAAACCAGTGATATACATCTATCTTGTCTGATACATGTGTAGACCAAAGCACTACAATTGCTAAATTTAGTAAGGTAATGGAAATCCCTCCGATAGTTCTAGACTCCTATTATACTATGGAATAGTCGACGGAAAAGTTATGATAGTTAAACACCATCATCCGAAGTTGTTCCTTAAAAACTTTCCGAATCAGCCATTTTACACCAATCAGATCCTAGAAAGCCTTGATAACTTTGATGTCGTTATTAGCACAAATTGGCTAGCAAGTAACATGCAATTATCCCTTATAGCCAAAAATGGGTTTGTGTACCTTGGTGAGATGAAACCTTGATTATATTGGGGAGCCATAACCCCGATATAGTTAACATTAGATTTAGTGTCATCTTTAGCACCAACGGGCTAAAGAATATTTGGTCCGAGAATGACCCGTTTCCCTAACCTGTTTCTTCCCTGCCTAAACCTGAAGGACACACCCAACTCACAATGGGTGTATTTTGTAGGGTTACTTCCGCCACCTAGACAACCCTAAACCTGAAAGGCACATCCAACTCACAATGGGTGTACTTTGTAGGGCTATGTTCGGCATCCCCCGTAAGGAGATGTTGAATGTCCTATGTTTTTGGACATTCCTCCTTCGTCTTGGGTTCCAATTAGTTCGACAATACCATCACCCATTAGACGCTGAGAGATAAGAATTCTTCTCTTTAGGAGTTAGAATTTGTACAAATTTTGAACCAGTAATAGTGAATGTATGACCCTTGTTACGACACCCTGCAAGGCGCGCACTTCTTTATTCTTGGTATCGTCTTTTATTTCCACCATTTGAGGTACTTCTTTTCTGCGCCCCTCTCACTCAGCCTCACGGCAAAGGAAGCAGATTCTTTGCAACTTCTTACGCAAACGCCATCGATAACAATCTTAACCTCTTTGTTGGGTAGAAACTTTAGTACCATTAACTAATGTTTGTACCCCGCTGGCTTGAGGTAAAGATCGTAAGTCTTTTCTTAAAGCTGTTAATGTAATAGGGGTTAAAGTTAAACATGTTTGTTCTACCTTCAACCCCCAATTTTTTTTATATCCGCGGGTATGGAGATATAACTTGTATCTCACCCATGAAAAGGATGTAGAAATAGTGCATCCCCAGATTCCCCAGCGTATGAAATATGTTGGCGTGTCCTCCTCATATCAGAAACCATTTGCAATGGATTTGTCCTCCTGACCAAATCCACCACGCTAATGGTCCTCTCCCAGATCCGGGAAAAGTATGACTACAACACCCATTGAGAAGCCCGCGCCTATCCATCCACAGCAGTAGTCTCCTTTATTGCTCAACCGGATGTATAGTGCGACCCGAATAAAGGTATCTTTGCATTCCGCGCCTATTCATCCACATCAGAAGTCTCCTTTACTGCTCAATCGGATGTATAGTGCGATCCGGATAAAGATCTCTTTGCATTCCTCGCCTACCCATCCACAGCAGTAGTCTCCTTTACTGCTCAATCGGATGTATAGTGCGATCCGGATAAAGATCTCTTTGCATTCCTTGCCTACTCATCCACAGCAGCAGCCTCCTTTACTGCTCAATCGGATGTATAGTGCGATCCAGATAAAGATCTCTTTGCATTCCCTTCTTTTCACTTATAATGACGGGAGCTTCCATAAATACCAGATCAGGCGTATAAGAATAACCTAGGTGTAGACCACTTCGCATTCATGCCGCCATTCGTACCAGAGAGAGAACCTGAAACGAATCATGTACTTAGAACATCTCTTACTTAAAAGATAACTAAGTTTTTAGTAGCTTTGAATACAAAGCTAAAATAACGGGGTGGTGTTGTAAAATCCATGATTTTACCATGATTTTATGTAATAAATTTCCACCTATTAATCCTAGAACACAAACTCATGTGTTATATTTCTATAGGTCATATGTGAACTTGTCTAACATGTACATATACTCTTACATACACACTTGTTGTAATAAGATTCATAATGTAAACCTTGTACATAAGACTAAGGAAAACAAGTAATAAAATGTGTAACCAACATTTGATTAGACAACACTGAACAAAAATTAGAAAATATGCTACACCATGTGTATGTGGTCGTATATGTGTGTATGCATAGTTTAGGTATCCCTAAACTTTCTTGGACTAGCCCAAGGTTATGTGTTCTTTATGCTCTAGCCCAACATAGGGCCCAACACAAGCCCACCCTTTTCTTTGGATAGCCTTACACGGCACACACATTCATATGTGGAAGAAGAAGGGTTGTCTTGGAAAAGGAAGAGCTTACACTTGGCACAAATGTCCTTACCAAGGCAATCATGCCTTTTTCATTCTCTTTCTCTCTCTCATCTTTAAGCTGAAACACACACATTCCCATCTCTCATACATGCAACTTACTTCTCTCTACTTATTTCTCTCTAAAACATTTAGTCCATAAGCCACAAAAATCCAAAGTTGATTCATTAAATCAACTAAATCTTTGTCCCATCTTGATTACAAATCATTTGGTGGCATCATTCTTTTGGAATCACTACAAACACGCCCTAGCCAAATCATTATAGGTCACAGCTTGGTTTGTGTTAGGGTTTTCTCCATCAACTTGAGTAGATCCTTATATCTCCTTGTTCATCTAGATCCTCTTTGGTACTTTTAGGCAAGAGAGGTATACACATAATAATCTTTCATTTCTTCATGCATGCATCTTCATACATCTATAAACACAAGTGAATAACATGTTAAAAATCAATATTTGGTAAGGTTATGGCCCTTATGGGTCACGGCATATTTATACAAACCATGATCATGATTCAAAATCTTTTTAATAAGAAACTTATGACTTATGTGTTATGTGTTAAACTTGATTTAAAAACCATATGAAACCTTTTATAAATCTAAATATGCCATGGGTTACAAATCTTGTTTATGGGACTTTGGTTAACCAATAACCATAGATCTCATGAAAAGAACTTGTGAAACTTAAAAATCATGAAACCCATGACTTTAAAGGTTATGGCTAGAATGAGTAAAGGCCATATGATTTGTCTACTAAGTTTTGAATAGTGGAACATGAAATGTTACATGTTAAATGAGCTATTAAAAATCATCAAAGTAACTTATGTGAATATATATAGTCGTGGGTTACATATGACCCTAAAATGGGTTTGATGTACATGCATTCTTATAAAAACCTAGATCTAATGATAAGTGTTAACTTAACATGGTATACATGAAATAAGCTAGTAGATCTAATGGGAATATTGGGAGGGAACAATATAGCCGTGGGCTATACATTGTTTCTTGGAATGATATTAGCCTTGGAAACATGCATGTAACCTAGATAATCATAATGTGTTTTTGTAAATATTTACAAGATTTAAAAACTAGTTAAAGTGTTCATCTTGGAAATACCAAGATCTAAAAACATAGCCATGAGCTATATATGTGGGTACATGGATCTATGTTTGATTGTTAGGCCTAAACATAGTTTAGATCTTATTTTGAACTTGTGACTTATTTTCTTGATATGTACATAGTTAGATCTAATTTTGTAACACATATAAACTACATGCAACCTTAAAATAATACTTGACTTATCTTAATAAGCCATAACTAATGTAGGCTGTGGGTTATAAGCTCCTACTAGGGCTTATGACTTACTTGTAACCTTATGACACACCTAGATCTAATTTGGTATAACATATAAAATGAATTTTTAAGTTTTATTCATCTATTTAGATTGAAAACTAAATATTAATAATCTCATAATAAGCTTATAAGAGTATCCTAAGTAAAAATATACATAAAGTGTAAATTAATGTTAATGGACTAATTAAGTCCATGAAAAGTTAACCTAAAACTTAAATGGACCCAATAAGACATTTTATGAATTATAGTGACTTAAATGGACTTAGGATCACACTTAAGCCCATTTAACTAAATAAAAAGGGACATAAAAATGTATTAAGCCCAATAAATGATTTAAAGGCCCATTTAAGTGAACTAGTGAACTTGAAGTATATTTAAGCCCACTAAAATAGCCCATTAGATGTTTAGCCCATTTAATGAGCCCATATAAATTTTAAATGTTAAAATAAAAGTTTTTATAATAAAATATAACTTATAAAAACTTTTTGGATGAAAATGACAATTTACAAAACTTAAGGACTAAAACCGTAACTTATAAAACTTGTTTTGATAAACTAGTAAGCACAAGGACTGGAAATGTAAATATCCAAAAGTCTAGGGTTTAATAATCACTATCTGTGGCGAATTAAACCCTAGGGACCATTTTGGGAAGTTTCTAAAAGTTATTTTGTCATTTTAAAACCCTAAGGACTATTTTGTAAATTGCCGAAACCTAAAGAAGCCCTAGGGGCTGTTTTGTAAATCTAGTAAAGTTACAAAACCTAGATCTAACTAGGGGGACCAAATCTGCCATAAGCCGAAACTATAACAAGCCCTAGGTACTAAATATGTAAAATCCGAAAGTTATACTTGTTTAAAAATATAAAGGGACTAGTTATGCCATATTCCAAAACATTTCCAAGCCCTAACCCTAAAATCTATTTTAATTATAATAAAACATAATTAAAATACTTAGACCATAAGAATTAAGGTATAAATTCTTAAGTTTAAATTATTTTATAAATTTTAAAATAATTTATGGAAACTTTAAAGTTAAATAAAATATTATATATATATATATATATTTTATAAAATATTTATATTTACTTTAGGAAATAATTGTATAAACAATTATGAAAATGTGTTATTAATACATGTACTCATATACTTTTAAGAAATAAAATTATATGAACGTAAATTAAATTAAATGTTACCACGTAGATATATTATAAGTAAAATCCCTTATGTTTACTTAGATATAGAACTTGGTTATAAATTTAATTAGATGTTATTGATACAAGTACTATAAACATAAATTAATATTTTAAGTGAAACATTTTCTTTTATGTCTACTTAAATGTAAAACTTAATTGTAAGATTGAATGAGTATTATTACATGTATGCTACCTGATATTAATAGTTAAACATTCTATGTTTACTTTGAAATGAAACTTATATAAATAAGTTTAAATGAATATTGATGGTACTTGAACTACGGCTATTTAGATAAACACCGTAGCATAAATGAACTGACTAAAATCTGTATAAGCATACATATATGTTCTTTGTACTATCTATTAAGACTGTACTATCTGATTAGGCATAACTTTGGTGTGAGCTTTAATTGGATACCCGTGTTAAACAAGAAATTGCCTACTCCCAGGTGAGTTTACAGCCCCATATAAACTTCGATAAAACTTTCCCTTTTTTGGGAAGAAAACATGCAAACATATACTGGACATAACTGGATTGTATAAACTTGATTATGATTGATTATTGTTGAAATTGTTAAATTGTTGTAAATCGCCCGAATGTTATAAATAGATCTATTAGGGATTGACAATCCCCTTTTGGGTGAGTCATGCTCACTGTGCCTTGGCCGGGACAACAGACGTATACCATGTTGGAACTGGAATGGGTGTCTTTTTGTAAGCCACTACGTCCTCATCTGTTGAGGACTATGGGGTTAAGCTTCAGTTTCTAATAATAAACAAATATTATTTACATTTTATAAGAATGCTTTGTGCATTATTACTTATATAATTATTGTATGTCCAAACTAACTAACTGTTAAAATCTGTAAATTCACCAACTTTATGTTGACCCGTTAGTATGTTTTGTACAGGAATATGAAGTTAGTACGTGGTGTGTGCATGGTTTCCAACATCTTAGTAATCTGCATTGTAGGAGTCGTCCGGGGTTCTATTTGGGAAACGAAAACAATCACCGACTGTCTTGTTTAAAACAATTTTTATTCATTTGTTTGAATAAACATGTAATCTGATTTGACTAACTTTTTATCTTATGCTCTATGGACTATATGCTATCGATCCACCCTTGTGACATCTCCGTGGATATATTCCGCATATTTTGACCCTACCCGGGGTGTCACATTATGGATATCAACTGGTACATGATGATTTTTTATTTGTTTAGTTAGTGTACGAGTTAAATGTCAAATATGTAGCATCATGTTTGTGATTTTAGATGTGATGAAAATTGTATCTATTTTTTGTATGAGTTGATAGACATGTATCATCATTTTCTTGTTGACGTATCGTATTATTATATTGTAAAATACTAAATATTTAGTTGTGTAGACTTGTAAAGATTATTATATAGACATAATGTAGCAAAAATTTGGTATGTATCAATTCTACCTAATATAAAGAATACAAATATAAAAAAAAGAATAAATATAAAGATGTATCAAGAAAACGTTATTTATCAAAAAGTTTGGTTAAATGAAAATTAAATATTGTTTAAAAGAATAAATAATATTGTTTAAATGATAATTAATTTTAGGTCTATTTATTAATTACCCTTTGACTAGAGATTTGTTACATTAATTCAACTCATATATCATTAATTATATCTAATAGTAACTAATTAATCCAACGGTTTATACTATTTTTCATTTTAACAATTTTAAAGAGGTAAACTAAATTAACCTAACTCTCTCTCTCTCTCTCTCTCTCTCTCGCTCTATATATATATATATATATATATTAGGCATCCTTCGTATATATATATATATATATATATATATATATATATATATATATATATATATATATATATATATATATATATATATATATATATATATATATATATATATATATATATATATATATATGTGACAATATAACATTTTCAGGTAGTGAATTATTTTCTCGTATAATATTTTGAAACTTATTTTTGTGTTGGTTGACGAACTCACAATTTATGGATTTAAATTTGGGCTTACGTGCATAATTTAGCGTCCTTTACGACTAAACCGGGAACCTTAGGATTACGTATTTACGTTTTTGAACTCCGTTTTTGACGAGACAATTTTTATTGGATTCGTTTTGTGACGTTGATTCATAATTTATAAAAACGTATTTCGTGAAATGACCCGAGGGCACGCAAATTGAGAAAACTAGAATCGAGGAATACCCGTAAATTAGTGAGGTGGGACAAAATACATTATCCCACCCCACTAGCACCCATGGGTCGGCACAACAAGACACCACATCAATATGTGGCATCTTGTTAACTTGTTATTTAACAAGTGTAAGCTAAGCTTACACTTTAAGCTTTCCATTCACTCAAAACCACTAGCTACTACACACACCATCATTTCATACATGCAAACTACTTCAAACTCTCTTAAAACCCCACCCTTTTCCGTCCACTTTGAAGTACAAAACACCCCTTTTGATCTTTTCTAGCCATGAAATACTTGTTATCTAGCTCTATCATGGAGTTATCTTGAAGCCTTGATCATTTGGTGGCCATTTTAACAACAAAGGAGGTGATTTGCTTGTGTCCTAGGGCTGATTTCTCAACTATGTTTCTTGGTGTTTGATGATCTTGGAGTTACTTTTGGTGTTCATCAAGTTCTTGTCTTCCAAAAACAAGATATACACTTGGTTGGTAAAGAAGATCATCCTCTCCATTTTCTCTTGTTATTTTTGTAAAGAACAAATGTATTTTTTTTCTTATTGTATATGTATATGATGAATATATGATGATAAAAATGTTGTGTGGGGATCAAGTGTTGATAAATATGCTTAAAAAGGTTAATAACCATAAGAAATAAGGTTAAAATCATGCTTATTTAGTTGGCTGTATAAAAACAGTATGTAACTAAAACTTGAACTGATAAACTTGCATGGTAGAATCCATTTACAGTAAGTACAAGATGTTATACACATGTGAGAGTTGGCCATGCAATGGAATCATTATAATGAGTGAGATATGATCAAAACAAGATGAGTGTGCTAATCTGAATAAGCTGTTTTGTAGGGACTGTTAAGCATAGATAAACTTAAAATGAGCAGTAGCTATAACTAAGTTAAATGTAGCACATAATATGAAGATCATGCCATCCAAAATGAGCTTCTAATTCATTATAGAACTCTAGATATGATAAAAATGGTGAAGATGAAAATAAAAATCAGATTTTGAGAATTAATGTTTATTACTATTATATAAGCACTCAAAATTAAATTGTATAAAAATGTAAAATTAAAACCCACTAACTTATGAATTTTATTTATATAAATATGTAAAAGGTCAAATAAATGGATAAATTATAAAAATGGTAGTGGAATAATACTTATAAGTAATAAAAACTATAAACTTGATTTTTACAACTTTTTCGGCTATTATCGTAAATTAACGTTTTTCGCCAATTAAAACTTAGACGATCAAACCCGTCTAATGTAAAGTTTTAAAAAGTCATATACTGATATATAAGTATCTAATATAAGTAAAACCGATAAAACCCGACCTATAGGACATACGGACATTAACGAGCTAACTAAGCATATTGGACTAATAATTGGACAAAATAAGATAAACACTTATAAAAAGAACTTATTGGGCTTAACCATTTGGGCCCAACATGGAAAGTATAGATACTGATAATATAAGTATAAAATGGATCAAAACAAGTTAAATAACTTATACTAAGCTTATTGGACTTAAAATAGATAAATAGGTAAGACTAGTAAACTAGTAAAAAGTTACCAAAACATAAACACTAAAATGAGTAAACAAAGATATATAAACCCACTTGATCATCATCATATGTACAAACTCATCATATGAATATTGTTATTTTGATAAAAGTCATTGGACAAAGTCTAAGACCGATTATTATTTATATAGGTTTCCGTGACCGAAGCACGCCCGTAGCCGATAATCCGCCTTTCATTATCAACGTGAGTTCATAGCCTCGCACTCTTTTAAATGTTTTATAAAATGATTTGTAAACCCACGAGGGAGATAACATGCTAGATTTTTGATAAAAATAGAACACAAGTAGTCCCGATGGTATGCTTAATGATATGGACCCGAATGATGCTATGACCCTATAAACGAGACAAAAAGGATTATTAGTAGTTAGGTTATGTCACTTAAAGTCCCATTAGCATGAATTGTGAACTACCGAGATTTAGTAGACGCTTATGCATTTGATAGTACTATTTGGGGACGATCGCCCCAGTTCGCGCGTTGACGGTTGATCCCCGTCGTACCACATTGATTGGTAAACGAATTTATGTATGAGAAGATTCCATAGCGTGATTTTTGTGACGACACGCTAACTTAGATGAGCAAATTGTTTTTCGGGTTCGTGGACCGCTGTTTTCATAGTAAGGTAACAATGTCATGCGGCTAGTAATAATCCTAAAATGTATCCTATATAATCTAAATATCCAATAACGACGCTAATAACGATGAATATATTACCTATTATGGTAATATTGAGGCTACGGTCTCATGGACGGTTTAAGATGTATGCTTGATTATATGTTGCCTGACTAGCAATACGTGGACTTACTTCCGATATTATACTTGTGTTCTGATTTTAACGATTGTTTTATATAACGGTTTTTATTAAACTCTATGAATTCACTCGGCATTAGCTGATATGATTTTTGCATGTTTTTATCTCAGGTTCTTGAAGGTAATCCGGATGGAGATCGACTCTGATGGCCCACATAATATTAAAAATGTTCATTCGATCTATGTTTTGTAAACTTAATGACCTGTATAATTTGGGACCTGTTGTACACTTTAAAACTTTTTATCGAATGAATATATGTTGAACCTTGTACAACCATTTTTATGTGTTGTCTATGATTGGAGTTATTGTGCTATCCCGTAACACTCTGAAAGACCCTTCCGCTGTAGCGATACGAAAATTGAGAGTGTTACAGTTTGGTATCAGAGCTCTCGTTATAGAGAACAAAAGATTTTAAAAACCAAGGTTTTGAACAAAACTTTTCAAAATCTTTTGACAATGAACATTTAAGAAAATATTTGAAAAAATCTTTTGACTATAACGGTCCCAGAGATCTCCAACGTTACCAACAATCCCTATTGAGAAGATATATATTTTGATATATATAATTTAATTTATATATATGTATATATCGTGATTTTATTATGTAATTGTTTAACTAGTATGTTATCCTAATACGAGATATATATATAAATGCAGATTGTCATGGCTGACCCTAATATTCCTGTAGAAAACCATGCTATTCCCGAACCTAATGTAGATGATGATCCTTATTTAGACTTAGTAGATTATGATATGGATGATGAGGAGGAACCATTTGAGGATCCCGAGCCCGAGTTAGGACTAGGAGATCAGATTGTCCCTCAGGTTGACTTGGTAGAGAATGAGATTGAGAATGTTGATATAGAAAATGATGAGGAAATTGGGTTAGATAATTTAGATGACGAGATTGACGACGAGGATGTAGAGGAGGATGTAGGTATAGACGTTGAGGTTGATGATGATGAGGAAGCTGAGCTTATTTATCCTTATGATGTTCCAGAGGGCGAGCCTTTACCCCCACCAGTTTATTTGTCTGATTCTGAGGTTGAGTTACCTAGGGATGAAATGTCTGAATCGTCTGAATCTGATTCTGAATCAGAAGAGGATGAGGATGATAATGCACCTGACGGTACTGATGGTATTGCTACTCGTAGACGTGTGATAGGAGAGTCGTCTAGTACTCGAGAGGCTACTCATATTGATGGTCTTGCACCATGGGCCTTGAGACGTGATCTAGATGCTTCCCGTGTTAAGAGTTATATGACAGAGATTGGATTAGGTGTTGTTCAGACTCATGTTGCTTATTTGGAGTCGAAGACTAAGGTTGGCGAGAAAGAGCGGGAATTGTTTAGTTTAGATTTGACTGATGTGGAACGTGGTTTGAATGAGGCTTTTAGGAGGTTATCGGTGTTGGAAAGTGGTGAGTTTGCTGAAATGAAGAAAAAGGTGAATTATATGGAGATTCAGTTGAATGTAGCTCGTGCGATGCGTGAGAAAGCTGAAAAGGAGTTGAATATATCCGTGGGTTGGAATAGTAGATTTTATGCCGACATGGTTGAAAGAGGAGTGATTCGTAAGCGCCCAGCTGAAGATGTGTCTAGTGATCGTCCGACGAAGATTCAGAAGACGATGGATGATGGACCATCTGGCGGTTCTCAGTAGACCAGTCTGTATTTAGTAGTGACCTTTGTATCTTTTGTGCTTTTGTAGCTTTGACTGAACCGACTTGTTAGTAGTAGACTTGGCACGAATTTTGAGTGTATATAGTGCTAGAACTTTGATATGGGATGTAACTAAGACAATACTTTTGTTTCAAATCGAATGAAATATGTATCTTGTCTTGAATTCCATATTGTGCCTTATTTGTATCTTGATTATGAATTCAATTCATATTATATGAATCCTTGTTGGGTGAATGCTTAATACTTTGAAATTGTGAAATTATAGAACTATGCCGCCCAAGAAGGCTGTGACTGAGGATGATGTACGTAGGATTATTACGGAGCAAGTTACTGCATCTATGACTGAATTTATGGCAAAAGCTAGAAATGAAGCTGGCGGTAGTGGAGTTGGCGGTAGTGGAGCTGGCGGTAGTGGAGCTGGCGGTAGTGGAGCTGGCGGTAGTGGAGCTGGCGGTAGTGGAATTGGCGGTACTAATGTGAATGTGAATGCTAATAATGTGAATGCTAATGCTGGAGGAAATGTAGGAAGACTTGGAGCTAATGCACCTGAAGTTGGTGGCTGTACTTATGTGACGTTCATAAAGTGTGAACCCCCTACCTTTTAATGGAACTGAAGGTGCTGTAGGATTAAGCCAGTGGATTGAGAAGATTGAATCGGTATTTCGGATTAGTAAGTGTAAGGAGGAAGATAAGGTGACTTTTGCTATGGCTACTCTTAAAGGTCGTGCGTTGACTTGGTGGAACGGGAGAATTGCTTTCATGGGTCTTGATGCTGCTAATGTTACTCCTTGGGCTGAAATTAAGAAGTGGATGACTTTGGAGTTTTGTCCTCATAGTGTGATCATTAGGTTAGAACAAGAGTTGATTCATTTGCGAATGAAAGGTGTGGACATTGATAGTTATACAAACCGATTCCATGAGTTGGCCTTGCTATGTCCTCGATTGGTTGAACCCAAAGTTATCCGAATTGAGAAATATATTAAAGGGTTGACCAGGAATATCCGGGGGGACGTGAAATCATCTAAACCACTGACCATTGATGATGTTGTTCGAATGGCCTACCAACTCGTTGGACAGATAATTCAGGATAGGGAAGATGAAGCCCGTGTTGGTGAGTAAAGAAAGGGTGACGGTGATCGTGTAGATAGAGGTGATAATAGGAAGAATTTCAATCGTCGTCAGAACCAGATAAAGGGGAATGCAAATGCTCTTACCTACAACACACCGCGCAACGATGATAGATGTCCTAAGTGTGGCAACAAGAGGCATACTGGCGACTGCTGGAAGTGCCGAAATTGCGGAAAGCTTGGACACAAGGTTGAAAGGTGTAAGAAGGGAACCATTTGCTTCAACTGTAATGAGGAAGGTCATAGGAAATCGGAATGCCCCAAGTTGAAAGCGATTGTACCTGGAAGAAACCCCCAGGGTGGTATCTATCAACTTGGAACAATTGAGGTGAAAAAAGAGGATCCAAATGTCGTTACCGGTACGTTTTTACTCAACAATCATTATGCTGTTGCTTTATTTGATTCGGGTGCTGATAGGAGCTTTGTATCCACTAAATTTAGTGCCCTTATTGACACTGAACCTGTTGAGATAAACACCAGTTACGAGGTGGAATTGGCTAATGGTAAATTAGTGAAAACTAATAAGCTATTAGATGGATGCTCTCTAAATCTCTTGAACTATTCCTTTCCGATTGATTTGATGTTGATAGAATTAGGTAGTTTTGATATTATTATTGCTATGGATTGGTTGTCGCTGAATAATGCTACTATTTTATATGGAGAGAAGAAAGTTAAGATTCCTCTTAGGAATAGGACGTTAGTAATTGATGGTAATCGAGGTGAATCCCGTTTGAAAATCGTTTCATGTATTAAAGTCCAAAAGTACATCAGGAACGGTTGTGAGTTATTCTTAGCTCAAGTGACCGGGAATGAGTCTAGGGAGAAACGATTAGAAGATGTACCTATTATTTGTGAATTTCCTGAGGTATTTCCTAAAGATTTACCCGGACTTCCACCGATAAGGCAAGTAGAGTTTCGAATCGATTTAATTCCTGGTGCTGCACCGGTGGCACGTGCGCCTTACCGATTAGCCCCTTCTGAATAAAAGGAGTTATCTGAGCAACTTAAGGAGTTGTCTGATGAAGGTTTTATTCGACCGAGCTCTTCGCCTTAGGGAGCTCCAGTCTTGTTCGTTAAGAAGAAGGATGGATCTTTTCGTATGTGCATTGATTATAGGGAACTGAATAAGTTGACAATTAAAAATCGATATCCTTTACCTAGGATTGATGATTTGTTTGATCAACTACAAGGATCTAGTGTGTATTCTAAGATAGATTTGCGGTCAGGATATCACCAACTTCGCGTCCGTGAAGAAGATATTCCTATAACTGCATTTAGAACTCGTTATGGACACTATGAATTTCAAGTAATGCCATTTGGGTTAACTAACGCACCTGTGGTTTTCATGGATTTAATGAATCGAGTGTGCAAGCCCTACTTGGATAAATTTGGGATTGTGTTTATTGACGATATTCTAATTTATTCTAAGAATGAAGATGAACATAAAGAACATTTAAGAATTGTTTTGAAATTGTTGAAGGATGAAAGGTTGTATGCTAAGTTTTCGAAATGTGATTTCTGGTTAGATTCTGTGCAATTTCTTGGTCATGTGATTAACAAAGATGGAATTCATGTTGATCCTGCAAAGGTTGAAGCTATTAAGAATTGGTCTGCACCGACAACGCCAACGGAAGTGCGACAGTTCTTAGGATTGGTTGGCTATTATAGGCGATTCATTAAAGAATTTTCTTTGATAGCTAAACCCTTGACTAAGCTTACCCAGAAGAATAAACCTTTCGTTTGGGGAAGTGATGAAGATGGAGCATTTCAGACATTGAAGCAAAAATTACGTAGTGCGCCAATCTTATCATTACCCGACGAGAGTGAAGATTTTGTAGTGTATTGTGATGCATCTCTTAGAGGTTATGGAGCTGTTTTGATGCAGCTAGAGAAAGTGATAGCTTATGCTTCTAGGCAATTAAGGAAGAGTGAGGATAATTATACTACTCATGATCTTGAGTTAGGAGCTGTAGTCTTTGCTCTTTGGTTGTGGAGACATTATCTGTATGGCACCAAGTGTACGGTATTCACCGATCACAAAAGCCTACAGTATATTCTCGATCAAAAGGAATTGAACATGAGGCAACGAAGATGGATAGAGTTTCTTAAGTGATTATGATTGTGATATAAAATATCACCCAGGAAAAGCCAATGTTGTTGTCGATGCGTTAAGTAGGAAAGATAGAGAGCCTATCAGGGTACGTTCTCTAGTCTTGACCGTGCACAATAATTTGCCTAAGCAAATTAGAAATGCGCAAATAGAAGCTTGTAAGAAGGAAAATTTTGTTAACGAAGGGTTCCGAGGAGAAGGAGATCCTTTAGAGGTTAGAGCTGATGGAGTGAAATGCTTAAGAGGTCGTATGTGGATACCTAAGTTTGGAGGCTTAAGAGATTTGATTATGTTAGAATCCCATAAATCTAAGTATTCCATTCATCCGGGATCTGATAAGATGTACCATGATTTGAAGAAGTTGTACTGGTGGCCGAATATGAAAGCTGACATAGCTATGTATGTTCTTCAATGCTTGACTTGTGCTAGAGTTAAAGCTGAACATCAAAAGCCATCAGGACTACTTCAACAACCAAAGATTCCTGAATGGAAGTGGGAGCGAATTACGATGGACTTTATCACCAAGCTTCCTAGAACATCATCTGGAAACAACTCGATTTGGGTTATTGTCGACAGACTGACCAAATCAGCACACTTTATTCCGGTTAAAGAGCAGTTCCCACTGGAGAAGCTGACTCGTATATACCTTGAGAATGTTGTATGCAAGCATGGAGTGCCTGTATCGATCATTTCAGATCGAGATCCTAGATTCACATCGAACTTTTGGAAATCTCTCCAAAGATCTTTGGGAACGAATCTCGACATGAGCACTGATTATCACCCCCAGACTGATGGGCAGAGTGAAAGGACGATACAAACACTAGAAGATATGTTGAGAGCTTATGTGTTAGATTTTGGTAAGAATTGGGATAAACATTTGCCTTTAGCAGAGTTTTCGTATAACAATAGTTACCATTCTAGTATTAAGGCTGTATCGTTTGAAGCTTTGTATGGTAGGAAGTGTAGATCTCCTGTATGTTGGAGTGAAGTTGGGGATACCCAGCTCACGGGACCGGAATTGATCCGGGAGACTACGGAGATGATAGTTCAGATTAAGAATAGGTTGTTGACTGCCCGTAGTAGACAGAAAAGTTACGCGGATGTGCGGCGGAAGCCAATGGAGTTTAAAGTGGGTGACCGAGTAATGTTGAAAGTATCGCCATGGAAAGGCGTTATAAGATTTGGAAAGCGAGGAAAATTGAATTCCCGTTATATTGGACCCTTTAAGATTTTATCTAGAGTAGGTCCGGTGGCTTACAAACTAGAGTTACCCCCAGAACTTCATGGTGTTCACAACATATTCCATGTATCTAATCTGAAGAAATGTCTAGCAGTAAGTGATGATAAAATTCCGTTAGGTAAGGTTCGAATAGATGGGAAGTTGCATTTTATCGAAGAGCCCGTAGAGGTTATGGATCGTGAGGTAAAGCAACTGAAACAAAGTCGGATACCTATTGTCAAGATCCGATGGAATTCAAAGCATGGACCGGAGTATACTTGGGAACGAGAGGATGAAATGTGGAAGAAATATCCGCACCTCTTCGATTTCAATAAGAAACGGACATCCAAATGAAATGGATCACGAGGACGTTGATCCCTTTTAGGAGGAAAAGCTGTGACAATCTAACATTTTCAGGTAGTGAATTATTTTATCGTATAATATTTTGAAACTTATTTTTGTGTTGGTTGACGAACTCACAATTTACGGATTTAAATTTGGGCTTACGTGCATAATTTAGCGTCCTTTACGACTAAACCGGAAACCTTAGGATTACGTATTTACGTTTTTGAACTCCGTTTTTGATGAGACAATTTTTATTGGATTCGTTTTGTGACGTTGATTCATAATTTATAAAAACGTTTTTCGTGAAATGACCCGAGGGCACGCAAATCAAGAAAACTAGAATCGAGGAATACCCGTAAATTAGTGAGGTGGGACAAAATACATTATCCCACCCCACTAGCACCCATGGGACGGCACAACAAGACACCACATCAATATGTGGCATCTTGTTAACTTGTTATTTAACAAGTGTAAGCTAAGCTTACACTTTAAGCTTTCCATTCACTCAAAACCACTAGCTACTACACACACCATCATTTCATACATGCAAAATACTTCAAACTCTCTCAAAACCCCACCCTTTGCCGTCCACTTTGAAGAACAAAACACCCCTTTTGATCTTTTCTAGCCATGAAATACTTGTTATCTAGCTCTATCATGGAGTTATCTTGAAGCCTTGATCATTTAGTGGCCATTTTAACAACAAAGGAGGTGATTTGCTTGTGTCCTAGGGCTGATTTCTCAACTATTGTTCTTGGTGTTTGATGATCTTGGAGTTACTTTTGGTGTTCATCAAGTTCTTGTCTTCCAAAAACAAGATATACACTTGGTTGGTAAAGAAGATCATCCTCTCCATTTTCTCTTGTTATTTTTGTAAAGAACAAATGTATTTTCTTTCTTATTGTATATGTATATGATGAATATATGATGATAAAAATGTTGTGTGGGGATCAAGTGTTGATAAATATGCTTAAAAAGGTTAATAACCATAAGAAATAAGGCTAAAATCATGCTTATTTATTTTGCTGTATAAAAACAGTATGTAACTAAAACTTGAACTGATAAACTTGTATGGTAGAATCCATTTACAGTAAGTACAAGATGTTATACACATGTGAGAGTTGGCCATGCAATGGAATCATTATAATGAGTGAGATATGATCAAAACAAGATGAGTGTGCTAATCTGAATAAGCTGTTTTGTAGGGACTGTTAAGCATAGATAAACTTAAAATGAGCAGTAGCTATAACTAAGTTAAATGTAGCACATAATATGAAGATCATGCCATCCAAAAATGAGCTTCTAATTCATTATATAACTCTAGATATGATAAAAATGGTGAAGATGAAAATAAAAAATCAGATTTTGAGAATTAATGTTTATTACTATTATATAAGCACTCAAAATTATATTGTATAAAAATTTAAAATTAAAACCCACTAACTTATGAATTTTATTTATATAAGTATGTAAAAGGTTAAATAAATGGATAAGTTATAAAAATGGTAGTGTAATAATACTTATAAGTAATAAAAACTATAAACTTGATTTTTACAACTTGTTCGGCTATTACCGTAAAATTAACGTTTTTCGCCAATTAAAACTTAGACGATCAAACCCGTCTAATGTAAAGTTTTCAAAAGTCATATACTGATATATAAGTATCTAATATAAGTAAAAACCGATAAAACCCGAACTATAGGACATACGGACATTAACGAGCTAACTAAGCATATTGGACTAATAATTGGACTAAATAAGATAAACACTTATAAAAAGAACTTATTGGGCTTAACCCATTTGGGCCCAACATGGAAAGTATAGATACTGATAATGTAAGTATAAAATGGATTAAAACAAGTTAAAGAACTTATACTAAGCTTATTGGACTTAAAATAGATAAATAGGTAAGACTAGTAAACTAGTAAAAAGTTACCAAAACGTAAACACTAAAATGAGTAAACAAAGATATATATACCCACTTGATCATCATCATATGTACAAAATCATCATATGTATATTGTTATTTTGATAAAAGTTATTGGACAAAGTCTAAGACCGAATATTATTTATATAGGTTTCCGTGACCGAAGCACGCCCGTAGCCGATAATCTGCCTTTCATTATCAACGTGAGTTCATAGCCTCACACTCTTTTAAATGTTTTATAAAATGATTTGTAAACCCGCGAGGGAGATAACATGCTAGATTTTTGATAAAAATAGAACACAAGTAGTTCCGATGGTATGCTTAATGATTTGGACCCGAATGATGCTATGACCCTATAAACTAGACAAAAAGGATTATTAGTAGTTAGGTTATGTCACTTAAAGTCCCATTAGCATGAATTGTGAACTACCGGGATTTGGTAGACGCTTATGCATTTGATAGTACTATTTGGGGACGATCACCCCAGTTCGCGCCTTGACGGTTGATCCTCGTCGTACCACATTGATTGGTAAGCGAATTTATGTATGAGAAGATTCCATAGCGTGATTTTTTTGACGACACGCTAACTTAGATGGGCAAATTGTTTGTCGGGTTCACGGCCCGCTGTTTTCATAGTAAGGTAACAATGTCATGCGGCTAGTAATAATCCTAAATGTATCCTATATAATCTAAATATCCAATAACGACGCTAATAACGATGAATATATTACCTATTATGGTAATCTTGAGGCTACGGTCTCATGGACGGTTTAAGATGTATGCTTGATTGTATGTTGCCTGACTAGCAATACGTGGACTTACTTCCGATATTATACTTGTGTTCAGATTTTAACGATTGTTTTATATAACGGTTTTTATTAAACTCTATGAATTCACTCGGCATTCGCTGATATGATTTTTGCATGTTTTTATCTCAGGTGCTTGAAGGTAATCCGGATGGAGATCGACTCTGATGGCCCACATAATATTAAAAATGTTCATTCGATCTATGTTTTGTAAACTTAATGACCTGTATAATTTGGGACCTGTTGTACACTTTAAAACTTTTTATCGAATGAATGTATGTTGAACCTTGTACAGCCATTTTTATGTGTTGTCTATGATTGGAGTTATTGTGCTATCCCGTAACACTCTGAAAGACCCTTCCGTTGTACCGATACGAATATTGAGAGTGTTACAATATATATATATATATATATATATATATATATATATATATATATATATATATATATATACTAGCGTCGTAACCCGCCCAACGGGCGGGGTCATTTTTTTTCTTGATCTGGAGGATTTTTGTGTGTGTTTTTAGTTTTTTTAGCTTGTAATTTAATATTTAGTATATTTTTATTATATTTTACGCTAAAATATGTAAAATGTATTTTTTTTACTTATGAAATAAACAAAGGCTCTACATACTCAAAAATGATATAAAGATTATGACAACCATAAATATGTGACACTAAAACTTCTCGAGGCTATGAAGATTACGACAACCACAAATATGTGACACTAAAACTGCTCGAATAATTACAGTTATTCAACTCACCATTTTCATCGCACCCACTATCAAAATCTTTAATGTCATAATGATGTAGTACTTTTTAACTGAATGCAAAAATCCATTAAATTTTCACGTTAACAAGATATTAACTATAATTAATTATGGTAAAGAAACAATGTGTATACATCTTGAATCAAAACATAAGAGATGATGATGATTTATTTAGTAAGCCATAAGTTTGAATACTTACTCTAGATTCATTATCTGGGTATGTCAAGCAAATAGTCAGATCATAGTATAATAGTAACTTTATAATACAATGATCGTTTAATCCTTTGGTCGTTTTTACGAAAAGAAACAAAATATATTTTTACAAAGTAGCATAAAAGTAGCACCATTTAAAAATATTCAAATAATATTATGACGTTTAGGCTAGGCACAATAGCGACTTAATGCGATTTTGATTTTTTCTGCACGTCAACCTTCTCTCTCTGGCGACTTACAGTGACCTATTTGCCCCAACAAGGCCACCTAGTTCAATTTTTAAATAATTATTTTTCAAATAATTATTTAAATAAAATACAAAACATTTAAATTATATTATATTTAAATATCGTTACAGAAATAATTAAAAAAACTTAATTAGAGACAAAAGGGTAAAATGCATTAGCTAAAACTAACTCTAAAAATAGTCAAATTAATATATATTGTGAGGAATTAAACAAAATTCAATATATTAAAATTTAGAAATTTATTACAAAATTTATTTAATTAAAATATAATTTAAACTAAATAAATTTAATTTAAAAAAATAAAAAGAATGGAAATAAAGAGAAAGGAAGCTGAGATAGCAAGTCGATCGTTCCCAAGATCGAATTCGGGCGGTCAATTTAGTCGACTCGATCGCCACAACGGGCCGGCCGAGTGCGACCCCGGTCGCGATCGAGTTCGAATATCACCGTTGTGCCTAGCCTTATAACCAAGTACTGATTAGGTGAGAACTTTTAGACACGTTATTGATAAATAGGCATAAGTCCCCTGGCTATATAACTTGTTTCTCTAAACTGCAATAAAGGTACGCGACCATGTCTTATAATGAGACGCAAACATACAGACCCTTTAGGGTACACGTGAGTTTGGTAAGATTGAGCCAAAGACTTACTATAGCAAGTAGCTCACAAGGTTCCATCAATAAAGAAGAGAAAGAGAATAAATCAAGGGACCTGCTACGCCTATTATATGATGTCTCGCCTTTCTACATACTTGAATTCTATCAATCATTAGTTCGTAATATCTATTTACCCTTCACCCCAATTATCTGAGGTTCCTGCGTAAATCTCAGATGACCCTTCACCATTATCTAAAGCTCCGATAGGTCCCGCGGGGGTACTCACTATAATTAGTAGTTTCTGTTGGAATGTCAGTTGATTCATCCTTACAATCAGCAGCTCCTAAGAGTGTTTGGATAGCAGAATTACCCATATTATCAGATGCTTTTGAGCCAACCTAATTATAATCACCTCTTGGGACTGGGGGTATAAAGTTGCCATTTTGATTAGCATTCCAATCACAAGATCCTGCATCCCAATTGCCATTCTTACTGGCATTAGACCACTGAAACTTGTTGGATCACTTTTATTCCAATTACCTTGCCAATTGGAGTTGTCATATTGCTCTAATTCGGGTCCATATTAACAGTTTCTTCTTTCTAAGGAAGAAGCAGCCTTTGTATGAGTCATTATCAGCACAACATATTTAAGTACATTTCATGCGACCATCAGTAAAAAAATCAGCATTTAAAGATCAACTACCAAATACAGCTATTAGAGGAAAAAGGGTTGAATTGCCATGATCTAGGATTAAAGGACCAGATGGATAAGAAATTACCAGATGGATGCACCTGCAATAAGTCAAATTTGTTGATCCCATTGAAAATTAAGAAAAAAAACCAAACATAGTATATACAAATATATAAATTTCCAACGCACACTTACCTCTCTTAATAACTCTTGGGAAATCCAGCGGAATCAAATGACATAAACGGAGCAGGAACATTATCACCCTATGAAATCATATTTGAGATCAATAATATACTATGAAAGTAAGCCACAAAAAAAGGAAGTACTCAAAAGAAGCTTAAACATTAACTTAGGAAAACAAAAAAGAATGCCTAAATGAGCTAAATCTCACATCAATCCATTAGCACACATATAGACTGTTTAAATCAATTTAGAAATTAGCAATAGATGTAAAGATATATTATACTTTTAGCAACAAATAAAATGAAAACAATTCTAATATGATTCTCCAATATTTCTTTACAATACGTACGCAACATGATAATCATCCACATATAATATCAAGTTGGTAAACAAACTGTAATGTTGTGTCTTAACAGATGATAAATTCACATGACCCGGAGAGACCATAACTGCTGAATTTGGTCTCATCGTAGCATTGTTCTGAAAATGTGGCTACCCAATCTTCAATACATGTTATGTGAAGTGGGTCCACCGAGGAGATTAGGTGAAACACTTCGATGTGGATGACCACCGGATCTCATATGCTAAAACAACCATCAAAATTCTGAATCACACGTATGCAAAAATATAAGAACTGTATAAAGACATACCTATAGTAAGATTCACACAAGCTCATCTCATTAAATCAATTAAAGTAAATTAACATGAAACTAAACTTAAATAAACATAGCATGGTGTGATGTAAATAACTTAAAACTACAGTATTTACCCGCTGACTTATTGACATTGGGAAAGCTGCAAGCATAAGCTGTGGAGGAGCCATTGCAGGCTCGCCATTATAATAATGATCATTCTCGACTCTTCCAGGTATATTATTATCTCCAGGTCCCACTTTCGATCCTGCTTAAAATCAGCAAACTTAAATATTAAATTTAGGGCCCAAAATGATATAAAGAGTCCTAACCTTGATGCCCCTGACGGACTCTCAGATCTGTTATCGTTAAATATAGGATCAAATGGGCTCAAATTATTTGTTCCCCTAGGACTGTCCATATTCGATCCACGTTTTGATGCACATACAGGTGTATTCACATCTAAACCTACATTTCCAAGTAAAAAATATATTTTGAGACTTAGAAGTGGACATCAATCAAATGCCCCAATAAGTAGTAACATCAAACTATGAAAAAAAGAATCAGATTACGATACCTCCACTATCTGCATAACATCATGTAAGGATCTTATGTAGTAGTATTGGGGGCTGATGCCCCCCCCCCAATGTTGCACCATTAATCACCAAAACAAATTATTTTTAATTTTTAGTCGGGATTGGTGTTTCAGGACAGTGATTCAGGTCTCTTGATCAACGAAACAATTTCATTTTTTTAAGCATGAACATAAAAGGCAGTATTCCTTCCATTACTTCCTTGTTTTTAGCACATCCAGCAAACATCTTGAGAGTAAGGTTATGTCGTAAATGTTTTTGAATAGCGATTCATAATAATCTCCAATTCATATAACTCATACATTGATATAAAGGTTTTGAATATCAAGTGTCTTTGACGTTGTTCTTGGAATATCATCACACATCTGGTACCAAAATGTTTCCCATAGTTTAAAGGGTCTGCCAAAAGATATGTATATAAACAAACAAATTCTTGTATTTCTTTGGCGTAGATGAGAAGGAAGCCTCTGATCTTCTAAGGCTGTATTTCATTCTTTACACTCACCAAGAAGGCCTAAAGCTTCACATGCAACCCAGAATGTCAGAAGTGTGATGTATTAGATACGATTCAAGGACTGGTGAGTGGTGACCATGTGTAACCGACAAAGACTAATCCACGTTTCAAAATATGATAACCAACCCACCTGCATTTGTAAGATATTACTTATAGATCAGTTTTGTAGTGTCACATAAGAGTAAGCTTAGATATGTAAGATTCGTTAATGCAGCATAACGACCTTAAAAGTATAGGCTAATTAGACTCTACAGAAATAAAGGTATGCCTCCAAGACGAACTCATGTATTGACTGTTTTTGTTGCGTCTTCCAGGTTCTGAGTGGTGGTGGGCGTACTTCTCATCGAGTGAAGGCACCTTCCCTAATCCTTCATCATCAAGGCCCGTGCCTCGCGGAAAAAATGCATCTCTGTCCACAGAAGGGGGCTATTCTAACTCAAAATGTAGGCTCATGGAACTACTGTTATATTACAAATATTATTACCTGCCAAATCATAGTGGGGTCATAAAATTTGTTCTCCTGTTGTTAAAAAAGGGGCATATGAAACACAGTAAAACAGATAAGTCCATAAATAAGCTTAAACCAACACCCATAAGTGATTATAAAAAGACTTATCCACGGGATTGGAGTTGGTTCTAGCAAGAATATCGAAATCATCGTGTATAAGATAAATGGCCGTTAATAAACTCACAGCTCTACTACAGATTGGGCTGGAGACGCTGGAAATAACAGAAAGGTACTTTATCTGCAATAGAAGGAGAATAAATAATCGCAGCACTTCCCTTGGTAATGGTTCTATGAGATTAGTTTAATGAACCAACCAATAACAGTAGGTGTGAGTTCGCATTCCTACAAACTCAAAAACTAACATATACGATTCAATACAAACTTTAAACATCACATAAGTAGAATAAATACCTGTAGAAATTATATCGTTTTTGCTTGAATTGAACTTGATGAATTCTACTATGACAATATGGCGACCTCTCATGCTTTAGAATCTGCTAGTAGAAGGATCCTACTAACAAATAAGATCGATAACATACATAATTAGGATTTTAAAAGAAGAGGAGTCGTATCATTCGGGTTTCAAAAGAAGAGGATTCGTCATCATTAGGGTTTCAGAAGAAGAGAAGTCGTATATTTTTTGGTTACGTATGTTTAATCTGTCCAGCTATATTTAAGGCATAGATTTGTACAATATATCTCATATTTAAAATTTATAAGCTCGTGACAATACGATTATACAAAAAACTATTTACGTTAATATTAGATTTCGAGGAGCTTATTATCTGTGTTTTGTATTGAAAATCACAAATAATTGGTTGGATTAGTTAGTAAAGGTGCTTGTATTTGAATGAGAGGTCATGAGTTCGAACCTGGCAATACACATGATGTTATTTATAAATAATCAAAATTTAAATTCTTTTTAGTTAAAATCCGAAATTAAATAAAAAATTTGATTGAATCCGGTTCAGATTATACCCAGCTCGGCCCAGAGTTGAACCGAACCGGCCCAGAAATTCAAAACGCAGTTTCCAAAACAAAGTTTTCAAAATTGCGTTTCCAAAACGCGATTTTCATAAAATTGCGATTTCAAACAGAAAATTCGTGGAATTTGGAGATTTTCTAGGGAATACTCAAATACTATTGGCTAAAAGATGTGACTGGGATATGACTGGGATCAAAACTGTGGTTTCAAGTCATAATTGTACCTATATATAATATAGAGATATATATATACATATATATATATATATATATATATATATATATATATATATATATATATATATATATATATATATATATATATATATATATATATATATATATATATATATATATATATATATATATATATATATATATATATATATATATATATATATATATATATATATATATATATATATATATATATATATATATATATATATATATATATATATATATATATATATATATATATATATATATATATATATATATATATATATATATATATATATATATATATATATATATATATATATATATATATATATATATATATATATATATATATATATATATATATATATATATATCAGAACGCCTTATATAGGAAGGATGCCTAAACATTTCCTTAAACTCAAAATTCTTAAAAAACGACACATGTAATTCAATAGAAATTCCCATAAATAGTTATCATTTCACGAACCCCCAAATCCACCCAAAATCGTTTCATTAAAACAAAAACACAAATCCCTTCAAACCAAAATCCCCTCATTCGTCTAATATCACTAAACCATATACCCAGTAAATGTTAAAAAAATACCAAAAGAAAAACAACAACAACCACAATCCTCCAAGCTTATTGTGATTCATTCTACGATAGAATCATCAAAACCTTGATTCGTGTTAAAAAAAGGTCCTCAAATCAGCTCTCCTTCAGATTCACCCTCGACTTCAGATTAAAAAAACCCCTAAAATGAGCTTCACATCCGAAAATAAAAACCACAAATTAGGTTTATAAACCACTATTTAATTCGGTCGTTGCTTTACGAAGTTGGAAATTAGTGATGGTGTAGTCCTTCAAAACAAGGTAATCATTGCCTCCATTGAATTTAATTTTGTTTTCATTTTTCAATAATCTACGGTCAACTGATGTTCCTGCTAAATGTGAAAAGAAGTTGCAAATTCCTGATGGTTCCTGATGACCACCACTAAAACTGCTTCATATAGTGTTCCTCATAAGCAGGTTTGTGGTGTTTGGAGTAGTGAAATATGAGAGGGTTAGTTCTGAATATAAGTTATACCTAAGCTTGAACAAATATTAGTGTAAGCCACAGTATATAATATCTTTATAGTATACGTTGCAGAAGATATTTAGGTGAGCGGAGAAAATACTGTCATGAATGTATCTTTGTTGCTCAGTATATAATCACAAGTTTTAGATTAGGTTTCACCAATTCATGTTTCGGTATTTGTTATTTGTCTAATGGATTGGAAGATAATTGACCAGATGCTGTTGCCCATGGATGCATATAAAAAAATGACAATGAAACCTACAAAATTTTCTTTACTAATTATACTATACAAATGTTGACAATTCATATTTTTTTATTCCTGTTGCAGGTGCATTTTCAGCTCACTTTGTTTTCTATTAATCATGATCTTCAAGACGTTGCTCCTTGGAGGGAATGAGATATAAGGATAAGTGAATATGCTATTCAATACGCCAAGAAACACAATGTCCATGTTCCTATTACAAAGAAATCCATATAAAGTAGAGACATGAACTCATGGCATCTCAGTCATGAGGTACTTTTTTAATTCCTAGAACCTATTAATTTTTTGGTATTCAGAATTAAACATTATTGTTTTTTAGTATTGTCCTGCTCACTTAAAAGCTGCAACAATTTTTCATGTCCTAATGTAGAACATTTATTAATCCAAATATACACTGCCTGATTGGATAACTTTTTTTAATTCTCACTTCCACATAAGTCACTCAGTCATGTCAGTTAATAAGTGAAACATATGTTTATAACCCTCTACAACTGATGAACTGAAATATGGTTGGTCACTTATGCTGAATGGTCTTAGTTATAGGTGTCTTCGGCCTACGCTTACCTGGTTAGTATTTGTCAAAACTTTAATCATTATTTAGAGATATATAAATCGAATCATCAGGCATGGTACACAAATTTTAATACAATCTCTCATTGCATCGTAGTGCAAACCTCCTTAACAGAGTTTGGAATACCAAATTCTAAACAACCTTTCGCTATGTGGTTATTTATATATCGTGTTTATGAATATAAATATCATGACTTTAGTTTTAACCTGGGCATCTTTGCACTTTAAGGAGGTTTGCGCATGCAATAGATAGATGAACATTTCAAGAAATTAAGTTCTGCAAAGCAGGAAATAGATCAGCTCTTGTGTTTATGCGTTTAAATATATTACGGTTGTGTTCATGATGATTTTGTGATGAAGAATAGATCACTGATGTCACTACATCACAACATTACGCTTTAATAAATTAATCATCCCAACATATTTTGGATTCCGGGGGTAAATGAAGTCCTATATGAGGTTACAGTGCCCGTGGTATGAACTTCTAATGGCATTGTCGTACTAATTTTAATTTTAATTTTAATGGCATTGCTGTAGGTGCGTTTTCAGTTCACTTTCTTTTCTATTAATCATGATCTACAAGACGTTGCTCCTTGGAGGGAATGAGATATAAGGATAAGTGAATATGCTATTCAATATGCCAAGAAACACAATGTCTATGTTCCTATTACAAAGAAATCCATGTAAAGCAGAGACATGAACTCATGGCATCTCAGTCTTGAGGTACCTTTTTAATTCCTAGAACCTATTAATTTCTTGGTATTCAGAATTAAACATTATTGTTTTTTAGTATTGTCCTGCTCACTTAAAAGCTGCAACAATTTCTCATGTCCGAATGTAGAATATTTATTAATCCAAATATACACTGCCTGATTGGATAACTTTTTTTAATTCTCACTTCCACATAAGTCTCTTATTCATGCCAGTTAATAAGTGAAACATATGTTTATAACCCTCTACAACATATGAACTGAAATATGGTTGGTCACTTATGCTGAATGGTCTTAGTTATTGGTGTCTTCGGCCTACGCTTACCTGGTTAGTATTTGTCAAAACTTCAATCATTAGTTAGAGATATATAAATCGAATCATCAGGCATGGTACAAAAATTTTAATACAATCTCTCATTGCATCGGAGTGCAGACCTCCTTAACAGATTTTACATAAGTCTCTGATTCATGTCAGTTAATAAGTGAAACATATGTTTATAACCCTCTACAACTGATGAACTGAATTATGGTTATTCACTTATGCTGAATGGTCTTAGTTATAGGTGTCTTCGGCCTACGCTTACCTGGTTAGTATTTATCAAAACTTTAATCATTAGTTAGAGATATATAAATCGAATCATCAGGCATGGTACACAAATTTTAATACAATCTCTCATTGCATCGGAGTGCAGACCTCCTTAACAGAGTTTGGAAGTCCAAATTCTAAACAACCTTTCGCTATGTGGTGATTTATATACCGTGTTTAAGAATATAAATATCATGACTTTAGTTTTAACCTGGGCATCTTTGCACTTTAATGAAACTTATCTTCTGTTTTATTGTTCTGCCTTTTATTATATGTGGAGGGGTGTTTTTTCATATGTTGTAAAAAGTATTTTATTCTAAAATTTGAATTTTTATGGAATTTATTTCATATGTTGTCAAAAGTTAAATTCCCATAAATAGTTATCATTTCACGAACCCCCAAATCCACCCCAAATCGTTTCATTAAAACAAAAACACAAATCCCTTCAAACCAAAATCCCCTCATTCATCTAATATCACTAAACCATATACCCAGTAAATGTTAAAAAAAATACCAAAAGAAAAACAACAACAACCACAATCCTCCAAGCTTATTGTGATTCATTCTACGGTGGAATCATCAAAACCTTGATTCGTGTTAAAAAAAGGGCCCTCAAATCAGCTCGCCTTCAGATTCACCCTCGCCTTCAGATTAAAAAAACCCCTAAAATGAGCTTCACATCCGAAAATAAAAACCACAAATTAGGTTTATAAACCACTAATTAATTCGGTCGTTGCCTTTTGAAGTTGGAAATTAGTGATGGTGTAGTCCTTCAAAACAAGGTAATCATTGCCTCCATTAAATTTGATTTTGTTTTCATTTTTCAATAATCTACGGTCAACTGATGGTTCCTGCTAAATGTGAAGAGAAGTTGCAAATTCCTGATGGTTCCTGATGGCCACCACTAAAACTGCTTTATATAGTGTTCCTCATAAGCAGGTTTGTGGTGTTTGGAGTAGTGAAATATGAGAGGGTTAGTTCTGAATATAAGTTATACCTAAGCTTGAACAAATGTTGGTGTAAGCCACAATATACAATATCTTTATAGTATACGTTGCATAAGATGTTTAGGTGAGCGGAGAAATACTGTCATGAATGTATCTTTGTTGCTCAGTATATAATCACAAGTTTCAGATTAGGTTGCACCAATTCATGTTTCGGTATTTGTTATTTGTCTAATGGATTGGAAGATAATTGACTAGATGTTGTTGCCCATGGATGCATATAAAAAAATGACAATGAAGCCTACAAAATTTTCTTTACTAATTATACTATGCAAATGTTGACAATTCATATTTTTTTATTCCTGTTGCAGGTGCGTTTTCAGCTCACTTTGTTTTCTATTAATCATGATCTTCAAGACATTGCTCCTTGGAGGGAATGAGATATAAGGATAAGTGAATATGCTATTCAATACGCCAAGAAACAAAATGTCCATGTTCCTATTACAAAGAAATCCATGTAAAGCAGAGACATGAACTCATGGCATCTCAGTCATGAGGTACTTTTTTAATTCCTAGAACCTATTAATTTTTTGGTATTCAGAATTAAACATTATTGTTTTTTAGTATTGTCCTGCTCACTTAAAAGCTGCAAAAAATTTTCATGTCCTAATGTAGAATATTTATTAATCCAAATATACACTGCCTGATTGGATAACTTTTTTTAATTCTCACTTCCATATAAGTCTCTCATTCATGTCAGTTAATAAGTGAAACATATGTTTATAACCCTCTACAACTGATGAACTGAAATATGGTTGGTCACTTATGCTGAATGGTCTTAGTTATAGGTGTCTTCGGCCTACGCTTACCTGGTTAGTATTTGTCAAAACTTTAATCATTATTTAGAGATATATAAATCGAATCATCAGGCATGGTACACAAATTTTAATACAATCTCTCATTGCATCGTAGTGCAGACCTCCTTAACAGAGTTTTGAAGTCCAAATTCTAAACAACCTTTCGCTATGTGGTTATTTATATACCGTGTTTAAGAATATAAATATCATGACTTTAGTTTTTGTAGCAATTCTTAATTTTTGGATCAATAATTATAACCCGACTTTTATTTATCATGTTTGTTTTAAAAAAAAATTATCCTCCTCATGATGTAAAAATATTTTTATAGTCATCGCTTTAATTATTTGGTGTACTTGCATTTTTCTTTTGTATTTTATATTAAAAATGTAGGTGTCATTCGTTTATATAACGTGTTACCGTTTATTAAATTATAAGCCTCATTTATTTATAAAAATATTAATGTTCTCACAATATCGATGTTTTTACTTTATATTGAGAGTTTATTTTTCGTGGTTTAACGTGTATCTTTAAAATTGTATAACTTTTAAAATATCGGACTTCGATAATACCTGCTTATAACCTAATTACTAAACTATACTCTAGAATAAAAATGTACACATTATATACCTTACCTTAATATTTAAAATGAGTGTATTTTCTCTCCATATACACGTTTACAACTTAGAATAGTCGAATACGCCTTTTCGCATGCTACGCCACGTGTTTTGTATTACTTCAATCTTAAGTTTTCACATCCAAATGTTCACATCTATCTTTATTATATAGGATGATGTGTTTAAGTCAAAATGGATGACATAAATAAAAGCTATATGACTTAATAATAGTGGTGATCATGGATGAAGTAAATTAAATGACTTAATTTGAATATTGGATAACAAAGGTGCCCAGTTCGTTAGCGGCGAGATTAGAGGCGTATATTGGTTCGAGTTTCGAACATATTTAACTTCATTAGTATTCGTGTTGTATACGTTTTTATACTCATACATGGCGACTTCGAATCACTTGAAATTCTACGTGGAGTTAAGGTCGTCGTTAGAAGATCGCGGTTTCTCTACTTATCCTATTTCATCGTTTCACTCTAGTCATCAAAATCTTGATTCTCTAAGGTGAGTTCATAGCCTCGCTTTTACTTATTTAATTGTTTTATTAAACCCGCGAGGGGGATACATGCTACTTTTTACGAATGGACGCAAGTGCTTGAACTGCTTGAACTGTATGCTTATTTTATCCCTTTTAGTCATGAACCGTTAATTACTTGGACCGACTGTACTGGTCGAGTAAACGCGAATGCTGTGAATAGATCTATTGGGATTGACCTCTCCGTCCGGGTTTAACGGAAAACCGACTGGACGCATTGTATTTGAAACTTAAACGGAATAACGGATGTTAATGTTCGGTTTCATGAGCTAAATGTGAACACTGATGCTATCTGACTTTGGGAAACTGAATACGTGAAATCTTGTGGTCCACTGCTTTTATTTGCAAACCTATGAATTCACTCAACCGTTGTGTTGACGTTTTTAGCTATTTCTCAGGTACTCAGGTTTAACAGCAGCCGGAGTATGGAGTCGCACGGATATTTTGAAGGCAATAAAATACTTATTACCATTCGATAAACTTTTTGAAACTGTTTATTATTTCATTATTGTTGGGACCTCTTTGTAAACTATGATTTTAATTTATCGATTTAATTTATCGAATGGATTAAACTTTTCAAAACGTCTCTTTTTGAGTCGTTTTCTGTAACTTGTGTGTTGTGCTATGAAGTAATACTCCCAATGACCCTTCCGCTGCTATCCGAAATTTGGGAGTGTTACAGATTGGTATCAGAGCACTTGTTATAGAGAACTAGGTCATTTTTTAAAACCTGGACTATAACAGCTCTTTCGCTAAAATAATTTTATTGCCTTGAAGATCACCCGTATGCGCTCATGCTACCCGAAAGCTTGTAAAATATGTATATTGGTATACATTATTGTTTCTCGTTAGTATGTGTATATGAAGGGATTATTTATATAAATATCGAACTAAAAGACATTGTAGGTAAAGCAATGGTCTTTGTAAAGTTTTTCATAACTTTTATGACAATATTTTCTATAAGCGTGAACTCACCGTCAACTGCCAATTCTATTGATTATTCACCTTCAAGTCCCGATTCCACTGTTTATCTATCTTTCAGCTCAGATTTTGAATACTCATCTTGTGATTTGGAATCGTATACGTTATCTCGTAAGCCACCGTTGTAAAGTCTTCTGGTTCATTGGAGTACACCTTTGACTTTACACCTCGTGTTTTGCAAAATTGGCACACTTATTTCTTTTGTAACACGGATTAATTGTGTCCCTTGATTTTTCTTGCCACTACGGATTATTTTGAAGAATCATGCCGCCAAGGAGATTATTTCCTTTACAGATTATTTGATTTGGTCTTGATCTCGTGCTTTGTGCAAACGATGCTTAGGTAGGATAATTTATAATTATCTTGTTGAAACGAATTCATCACTCGTTTAAACAAGCATATTATAAATTACTGAACCATTAGTTTCTAAATATTAATTAGATGGACCTGACGAACCCATGTAATTAATAATTTGTGAGTGAGTGGGCTTAAGCATGTGGCATTTGCACAAACAGTTTCCTTCTGACTCTTAGTTCGATTGTACGGTTCGTCCGTTGTCTATCGCTATTCTAATTCGTATCGTTATTATCTTGTATGGATGACTCTTTAATTTTTATTTTTATTTTTATACTTTTGATACATTTGTATAGATTATTTAGAGCGTGTATCGACTCTTGTGAACTTAAAAGTACTCTCACCTTTTCTCGAAAGTATCATGAATATTTAAAACAACTGAACTCTGGGACAGAGTTCTTTTAAGGTGGTCAGACTGTAGCAATTCTTAATTTTTGGATCAATAATTATAACCCGACTTTTATTTATCATGTTTGTTTTAAAAAAAATTATCCTCCTCATGATGTAAAAATATTTTTATAGTCATCGCTTTAATTATTTGGTGTACTTGCATTTTTCTTTTGTATTTTATATTAAAAATGTAGGTGTCATTCGTTTATATAACGTGTTACCGTTTATTAAATTATAAGCCTCATTTATTTATAAAAATATTAATGTTCTCACAATATCGATGTTTTTACTTTATATTGAGAGTTTATTTTTCGTGGTTTAACGTGTATCTTTAAAATTGTATAACTTTTAAAATATCGGACTTCGATAATACCTGCTTATAACCTAATTACTAAACTATACTCTAGAATAAAAATGTACACATTATATACCGTACCTTAATATTTAAAATGAGTGTATTTTCTCTCCATATACACGTTTACAACTTAGAATAGTCGAATACGCCTTTTCGCATGCTACGCCACGTGTTTTGTATTACTTCAATCTTAAGTTTTCACATCCAAATGTTCACATCTATCTTTATTATATAGGATGATGTGTTTAAGTCAAAATGGATGACATAAATAAAAGCTATATGACTTAATAATAGTGGTGATCATGGATGAAGTAAATTAAATGACTTAATTTGAATATTAGATAACAAAGGTGCCCAGTTCGTTAGCGGCGAGATTAGAGGCGTATATTGGTTCGAGTTTCGAACATATTTAACTTCATTAGTATTCGTGTTGTATACGTTTTTATACTCATACATGGCGACTTCGAATCACTTAAAATTCTACGTGGAGTTAAGGTCGTCGTTAGAAGATCGCGGTTTCTCTACTTATCCTATTTCATCGTTTCACTCTAGTCATCAAAATCTTGATTCTCTAAGGTGAGTTCATAGCCTCGCTTTTACTTATTTAATTGTTTTATTAAACCCACGAGGGGGATACATGCTACTTTTTACGAATGGACGCAAGTGCTTGAACTGCTTGAACTGTATGCTTATTTTATCCCTTTTAGTCATGAACCGTTAATTACTTGGACCGACTGTACTGGTCGAGTAAACGCGAATGCTGTGAATAGATCTATTGGGATTGACCTCTCCGTCCGGGTTTAACGGAAAACCGACTGGACGCATTGTATTTGAAACTTAAACGGAATAACGGATGTTAATGTTCGGTTTCATGAGCTAAATGTGAACACTGATGCTATCTGACTTTGGGAAACTGAATACGTGAAATCTTGTGGTCCACTGCTTTTATTTGCAAACCTATGAATTCACTCAACCGTTGTGTTGACGTTTTTAGCTATTTCTCAGGTACTCAGGTTTAACAGCAGCCGGAGTATGGAGTCGCACGGATATTTTGAAGGCAATAAAATACTTATTACCATTCGATAAACTTTTTGAAACTGTTTATTATTTCATTATTGTTGGGACCTCTTTGTAAACTATGATTTTAATTTATCGATTTAATTTATCGAATGGATTAAACTTTTCAAAACGTCTCTTTTTGAGTCGTTTTCTGTAACTTGTGTGTTGTGCTATGAAGTAATACTCCCAATGACCCTTCCGCTGCTATCCAAAATTTGGGAGTGTTACAGTTTTAACATGGGCATCTTTGCACTTTAAGGAGGTTTGCACAGGCAATAGATAGATGAACATTTTAAGAAATTAAGTTCTGCCAAGCAGGCAATAGATCAGCTCTTGTGTTTATGCGTTTAAATATATTACGGTTGTGTTCATGATGATTTTGTGATGAAGAATAGATCCCTGATGTCACTACATCACAACATTACGCTTTAATAAATTAATCATCCCAACATATTTTGGATTCCGGGGGTAAATGAAGTCCTATAGGAGGTTACAGTGCCTGTGGTATGAACTTCTAATGGCATTGTCGTACTAATTTTAATTTTAATTTTAATGGCATTACTGCAGGTGCGTTTTCAGCTCACTTTCTTTTCTATTAATCATGATCTTCAAGACGTTTCTCCTTGGAGGGAATGAGATATAAGGATAAGTGAATATGCTATTCAATACGCCAAGAAACACAATGTCCATGTTCCTATTACAAAGAAATCCATGTAAAGTAGAGACATGAACTCATGGCATCTCAGTCTTGAGGTACTTTTTTAATTCCTAGAACCTATTAATTTCTTGGTATTCAGAATTAAACATTATTGTTTTTTGTATTGTCCTGTTCACTTAAAAGCTGCAACAATTTTTCATGTCCTAATGTAGAATATTTATTAATCCAAATATACACTGCCTGATTGGATAACTTTTTTTAATTCTCACTTCCACATAAGTCTCTGATTCATGTTAGTGAATAAGTGAAACATATGTTTATAACCCTCTACAACTGATGAACTGAAATATGGTTGGTCACTTATGCTGAATGGTCTTAGTTATAGGTGTCTTCGGCCTACGCTTACCTGGTTAGTATTTGTCAAAACTTTAATCATTAGTTAGAGATATATAAATCGAATCATCAGGCATGGTACACAAATTTTAATACAATCTCTCATTGCATCGAAGTGCAGACCTCCTTAACAGAGTTTACATAAGTCTCTGATTCATGTCAGTTAATAAGTGAAACATATGTTTATAACCCTCTACAACTGATGAACTTAAATATGGTTGGTCACTTATGCTGAATGATCTTAGTTATAGGTGTCTTCGGCCTACGCTTACCTGGTTAGTATTTGTCAAAACTTTAATCATTAGTTAGAGATATATAAATTAAATCATCAGGCATGGTACACAAATTTTAATACAATCTCTCATTGCATCGGAGTGCAGACCTCCTTAACAGAGTTTGGAAGTCCAAATTCTAAACAAACTATCGCTATGTGGTGATTTATATACCGTGTTTAAGAATATAAATATCATGACTTTAGTTTTAACCTGGGCATCTTTGCACTTTAATGAAACTTATCTTCTGTTTTATTGTTCTGCCTTTTATTATATGTGGAGGGGTGTTTTTTCATATGTTGTAAAAAGTATTTTATTCTAAAATTTGAATTTTTATGGAATTTATTTCATATGTTGTCAAAAGTTTTTTATTTTGATCCAATATATTTTCCCAAATTTATTTCCATTCTTCTGTAATTTATTTCATATGCTGTCAAAAGTAACAATCTTCTTCCATTTTAGTTGTGGTTTTTTATATATATGATCCAATATATTTTCCCCAAATAAAATTTAATTTCTATTTTATTTATTTCTTATGCTGTCAGAAGTTTTTTATTATCACCAAATATTTTTTGGGCAAAAGTTTCACATTTTTTATGGAACTAATTTTTTATGCTGTCACAAGTAAGAATCTTCTTTCATTTTACTTCTACTTTAAATTTGTTCATTATACGGTCAAATATTTTTTCCACCAAATTCTAAATTTACATACATTAACACTGTCATTATAAATTCACTCATACACACACCTTATCATTCACATCTCTTCACTATTCTGTCAGTCATATACAACACGTACATACTACATAATCTCCATAAGTATTTTACTTTTCTTCTTTTGTCATATTCAATGTTTATTATACTAAATTTATTTTTACATATTGTTTGTTTCTGCAGAAAGAATGAATTAACAAATGACACTCCTTTGTGACATTGACCCTATGATGGATGAACCAAAAGTGTTGGTTCGGATTATCAGCATGTGGAAAACCCATCCACTTGGAAAACCAAACGAAACTTGGAATTTAGAAATGGTCTTACAAGACCAACAGGTAATTAGTTATATCTTTAATAATCAACTTTGTACCATCTTTTTAAAATAATACTATAATGATGAATCAATGGTTTACTATATTATTTCAGGGAAATCGTATACAAGGTTCTGTAAAGAAGGTTTTCATATCTAAGTTTGAACCCATTCTGGATGAAGGCGCATGCTACAGAATTAGCAATTTTGATGTCGGTGATAATGGTGGAAAATATCCCCTTATGACGCATCCTTATAGAATCAATTTCTATAACAATACCTTGGTAACGAGGGTTAACAATTTCAACCGGAATGTCAACGGTTTTAAATTTGAGCCGTTCGTAAACTTTGGAACAAAAAAATACATAAACACTGATTTTGTTGGTAAGTATTTTTGTTTACCCATGTTTATCTTTTACATACACATTCAACATATCTACGCTAAAAAGGTTACTAAAAATTAAATATTCTATGTAGATGTGATTGGTACTATTGTCGAAATGTCTGATCTTATTCCATTTAGTGTTGGTGTTGGTCAAGAGAAAAAAAAGAGAACTATTGTCCTCGAAGATGTTGAGTATGTTTTATTCGTATAACATCATGCAACTTTATACTTTAAAGGATGTATTCTTTTTATAATGACCTCATCCCATTTGTCGTTTGTAGTGGTTTACGTTTGAATTGTTGTTCCTTTGATGCTTGGGCTGAACGCTTCAACATACTAGCTAAACAAAGGGAAACTGTTGGTCATGTTGTGTTAATCCTGCAACTTGCAAGGGTTAGATATTTCAACGGTATGTGTTACATAAATTCGGAGAAATAGCTTCTTTTACATAACCTTTTTACAATAATCCTTATGCTTTTCAAACTACTGCAGATAAACCTTCTATTACCAATGCCGTTTACTCAACGAAGATATACAACAACGCTGACATTCCTGAAGTTGCAGCATTCAAAAAAAGGTATATATGTACTGTTGAACATTCTGAACATTCAGTTTTAATTTAAATGTTTTCAAACTTGTATTAGGTATGAAGAAGTCGATGGTAATGATCAACGAAATCACACAATTACACTATGGTCGCCAACCACAAAACAAATAACCCCAGAAATGTTTTTCAGTGGTGCCGTTAAGAAAATGGTTGGATCAATACGTGATTTGGATACAATAAGCTTTACTAACACAGTCTACTATGTTTATATACTGTATTATTATTTCTGAAGTATATTTTTAGCCTTATATTATCTACTTTGTTTGCTTCAAAAAACAGAATGTCTCATTCATGCTAAAATCCATAAGATCCACCGAGAATATGGGTGGTCCTTTTTGGCATGTAAAAAATGTGGCAAGGCTGCCAGGGAGTCCAAAAACCAGACATCTTCAACAAAAATTGCTAACTCTAAGAATCAGGTGAATTTGTATGACTGCAAAGATCCTAATCAAAAGGCCATGACCTCTGTCATACCAAAGTGAGTTTGACAACATATGTATTAACATTAACAACATATATGACTTCCATTATTTTATGGGTTTACAGTTTAAAATTAATTTTGTGAATACCAGGTACAAAGTCATCATTCGTGTTATCGATGATACAGGTTCGGCGTCTTTGTTGTTTTATGAGGATAGTATACTCAGGTTTACCGAGATACCATGCTATAGGATGATTGAACAATACAAGGACAAATTACCCGACACATTTCCCGATGAACTTAAACACATTGTTGGGAAGAAAATGCTTTTCCGATTTAGTTTTTCAAAATGGAATCTGGAGAACAATAATCATGTATATCAGGTTAACAAAACATCCCAGAAGTAAATTCCCCACTTTTGTGTGTTTCATTGAAGAATTAATTTTTAACTAAAAAATGTGAATACAGGTAAAAATGTTGAGTGAAGATCCATCAATGGTAGAAATGTTCAAAAGCAATTTCTATGTAGAGGTATGTTGTTCTTAAACCTTTTAAAAACTTTTCAATAATCAATTTTTAAGACTCTAAATATTATATGTATGATTCTAACTTTTTTTTCTCCGTATTTATCAAGAGCATGATTCTGATTTCAACACACCATGTTCAAGTAGTATGATGACTTCCAAGCTAGCGTATCAGGAGGAATTTCAATTCAACCTACATGAAACTTCAAAAACTGGTAAATCATCAATGTCAGATGCTGTTCAGTCAGACAACAAAGACCTCTCCCAATCTGACTCGGTAGGAAGCGTAAAGAGCAAGCGCAGTCTTGCAATTTCATTTTCGTATTTCTTCTTTGTTTTCAGTAAAATAATTTCCAGTTTCTATTTGGACATGCTTAGCATGTTTTGTTATGTAATGGATTAATTCCATGAAACATATCCTTTAATTTTGAATAAATGAAGATGATTTTTTTAATGCTTAATATCTGTTTTATATAATTACATTTTCCGGTTCTTTTAATTCTACACTTGTCATTATACTAACAATTTAACGTTGAATACATGTGTATGTCCTTTACTAACGTTACATGAAAATACGTGTTGTAAATAGAACATTTTGTAGTATTTAGAGAATGACATAAATAAGTATATTATTCTACAACTACAACTATGTTGTTAAAAATTTATATTGTAATTAAAAAAATCCATACCATTAAGTAAACAACAATGAATCACATAAATAAGGAAATTAAAAAAATCGTATGAAAAAAATATATACACAAAACACCAATTATAAAAAACATAAATTATACATAAGAAATCGTGTTTAAAAATGTAACATTTTATCTAATAAATAGAAAATAAAATAAATAAGTATATTATTTGTCGAAACACAAACAACATCATTACCTAAAGTAACTTCAGAAGAAAAAAAAATTCTAAAAAATCTTTAAAATTTGAAACTTATTTGTCATTCTCTAAAATCATTCTCTAAATTATCTAAAAAAGTTATACTCTAAACAATCTATATAATTTGAAACTTATTTTTTATTATCTTTTGTATTAATAAAATATTATACTTATCAATTCCTATAATATCTATGTCATGAAACATTATAAAAATAAGAATCCACATTCTTATAGAACCGTAATCAAATTCATTAATACAGACATGAAGAACCTTAACTTATCAAAGGTATGTTTTATTTGGTTTTAACATAAAATGATTTACACATTCATTATATTCTAAATTTCGCAGGTAATCAAGGAAAACAACCAACCAACATTCCCAGATGAGAAATCAAATAACATTGATGCTTCAATTGATGTACCAAAATATGAACTGGTATGATACTTAAATTCATAGTTACAATATTTAATATGCAAAACCTAATTATCAATGTACTTTTGTATACTACAAATACAGGATACCCATGTCTCACGTAAACGTACAAACGTCAAGAAAGATTCTCACTCAATCAACAAAATTGTCATACACATCCTTTCATCAGATGATGAAAACTGTACACCATCTACCAAAAAGAGAAACAAACCTGCAGATTTAGTAGATGATGAATCAAAACTGGTATGCCCACTATCAGTTTCAATTATATCCTACATCTTATTTTCAATTTATTATAACATAACTTCGTTATAGAAAATGGACTCATCCCCTTTTCATTTTTGTAATAGGAATATGATGATGATGCCCCTAAAAGGTTTAAACGATAAAAAACAACTACTTTGACATCAAAAAGAAAACCTAATTATAGACTTTTTGATGAAACTACCGATGAAGAAATTGATAACATTCCAGGAGATGTAAACAACACTAGAAATCTTATTGACAATGAAGCTGTGGAAGATGATGAATATGATGAAGACACTGATGATTATGATGATATGGATGATTTGATTGATGACACTCCTGTATTTGATCAACCACTTACTGACGAAGATGATTTCGACAGCTTATTTGATGATGATTCAGATGATAGTACTTAGAATAATCACGTTTTAAGATAGTATTCTCTTTGTTATGCACCAATAATTCTATTTGATTACCAAAATAACCAATTGCCCATCTCATATGGCAATAAAGTATAAACAAAAAGTGTTTACACATTCACAAACTATTACAATATTTTCTTTCATACATCACATGAACTGTGTATATTTTACATCATAGATTTAAATAAACTTGGTTATACTCCTGTTCATAATCGCCTCCAATGTTTGAACTCCACCTTCGACCATCAATGAAATTTATTTCCCCCAGGTTATACACCATATGGTTGATTATGGAAACTTTTATTTGGTCATCCAAATTATATTATCAACATAGTGCATACGAACCAATTTGCAGTACACAACAAACATTAACATCCACTGCTGCAAACCCAGTTGAACACAAAACTACAAACACAATTGCAAAAACAAGCTACATTATGCGCAGGCAGAAGACGTGGAGACAGAAGCTGAAGAGTCGAGTATCTGGATAAACCACACACCCAAACGCTGAACCAAGCTGTAGACAAGCCCAGGCCCAGGCGCCAATACCTACGAAACCTGACAGTGCAGAATTTCCTCCGACGGTGCAAACATAGCGCAAAAACACCAAAATAGAAACATGATTACTTGAGGTTGATATTTCGGGGATCTCGAAACCAAAGTTGCCAGTCCATACTTGTGACCTATTAGTTAGACGCCGCTATTCAACTACTGCAAGATGTCGGACAAAAAAAATCCCTAATGGATATTATTTATTGACCAATCATGTATACATTATGCATCCATCTTGCATCTTTTCTCTGATTTGTCACATCCATTTGATAATTTTTTTCCACCCTGATAACATAAAACACAGTAAAAGTACAACGGTTAAAAATGGGAATTAAACAATGAGACCAACAACGATAGCACCCACCCCACAATCAACAACCACTTAAAAATACAAGCAACCACTAAACAACATTCAGTTAATTCTAACACATACAAAACCACATAAACCTTAAAAAACACCAAAAGATTTAGTTTAATTCAATAATATACATAATAACCACATTCACCTTTAAATTCCAGCAGACAAATCTTTTATTTTAAAAAAATCAATAAATAATCTAAATAATGCAACAATCAAAAAACCAAGACAACAATATAATTAAACCAATTAACAAATAAATACATAAATAAAAGCATAATATATGCATTCATTATCACAATTCAACAAACAGAAAACAATCACAATCCTTTTTCCCATCATGAATACCAAAAGAAAAAAAATTGACAATCATGAAGCTGCAGACGAATATGATGATTCGACATATACAAAATCCTCAAAACATAAACTCACATCAACTATACCTAAAACACTGGAAGATGAAATCATCCAACAAAACAACTTTGGTTAGTTTGAATTCTTTAACTCCTATACATTTTATTCTTTTTAATATCGTGTAACTACATACAATGTATATGCATTTTCAGATGTTCATGATATACGCAACAACAGAAACACAGTTGTTAGAAACCAATTCATACGAAATAATGTCTTAACGTTCAAGGATGGATCACAAAATAACATTCTACAATACCAACCAATATATATCCCTAACAACAATCAATCTGCTTGTAAGTTATCATATATTACCATTCATTTTATAAAAACTTATCATACGTGATTAACTTTTCCTAAATTTGTATATGTGTTAAATATTTATTTTCAAGGTTCTCCACATATAGAAGCATGGCTTAAAAAAAATTCTAACTCGAGGAGATTCATTGAACAACACAAAATACTTACCCATCAAACACAGTTTTCTGGATCTAACATTCTCCCTGTACAAACAAATCAAAACACATTCTCAACAACCAAAATAATTCCTTCATATAATTCACATCAATTACACACAATCTCAAAAGATAACAATTTGAATACACAATGTATTACAGAACAACCTCTCAAAAGACCACGTGGACGTCCCTACAAGCCTCCAGCAGCACTTCAAAGTATGTCTACAATTAATGTAGAACCATTAAGAAAATCAAGACGGCCACGTAAAAATCCGGTCTATGACGAAACTTCACAAAATGTTGATGAAGTTGTCTCAACGCATAAGGTTTTACAAAATAAACCTAGACCACGTGGAAGAACAACAAAAACCAAAGAAGAAAATACACCTACAAATACTAACCTCCAACAAGTTTCAGAAAACAACAACTTCACCAGAGGTGTTGGATCTTCAACTAGAAATATAATAACACCCGAAGTCAGTAATACGACACCATTCTTTGGAAATTTTACTACAAGTAAGTTAGCATTCATGTATCTTTTAAAATAACTATATAACATCAACATAATCTTCAAGTAAGTATTTATTAAATATACCACAGGAGAACTGTCAAATGCCAAACAAAGATCAACATTGAGACACAACACGGACACAACAGACAGTGATTCATCAGAAACAGACGACGAAAATGGATACGTGGACCGAGTCACAGGGATATGTAAAGGTACTTATTTTAACAATGACTATAATATACTTATAACTTCATTCACATACAATGACCAAAATATGTATAAGATGTATACTTGCGAACACATTTAATTACTTAAATTTAATTAGAGTACTTTCACCATGGAGATCAAAATATTCAATGCAACAAATGTGGCGGAATGGTTTGGCTAGCAGAATCTAAAAGGGGAGCAAATGTCGCTGGAAAAAATGAATCATTCCCCATTTGTTGCGGAAAGGGAAAAGTAAAACTGCCAGTTTCATTAAAAGACCCTCCACCATTGTTAAGGAAACTAATGAATGGAGAAAACAAAAAAAGCTTATCGTTTATGGCGAACATACGTCGTTATAACTCAATGTTTGCTTTTACTTCCATGGGTGGAAAAGTGGACCATTCAGTGAATACAGGACGAGGTCCTTATTGTTACAGAATTCAAGGGCAAAATTACCATAAGATTAGAGACTTAGAACCACATAATGGAAAAATACTAGCATTTTCTCAGCTTTATATATACGATCCTCCAAATAAAATTGAGAACCGCACCAAATCTGTCAGGTACTATACTTCCAATTCTCAATTTATTCTTATACATACTTACTTCATTTAAACTGACTCAACAACTATTCAGCTCCAGCGAAAACGAAAAAACCACAACATCAACAACCATTGATCGTTATCTTACAAAAGATCTAAAAAACATGCTTGATCGTGTTAACCCTTTGGTTAAGAAATTTAGAATGGTTGGCCATAACATAGCAAACGACATTAAAAACATCAAACTGTGACTAATAGGGAGACGTGTAAAAGACGGACGCGAATATAACCTACCAACAGCAAATGAGGTTGCCGAGCTTATAGTTGGCGATTTTGACTCCACACGTGACGAAAGAGACATAATTCTACAACAAAAAAATGGAAACACCAGAAAGATTAGTGAGTTACATGTTGAATATCTCCCTTTACAGTATCCGTTGCTATTCCCTTTTGCAGAAGATGGTTATAGAACAGACATTTACCATTCACATGTTACTAAAGATACACCAGAAGACAAAAAACACGAGTAACGATGCGTGAATGGTTTGCGTATCGTATACAAGACAGGCCAAATGTTTTTTCAACCATTACAAACGGTAGACGGTTATTCCAGCAATTTTTGGTTGATGGGTATACAATGGTTGAAGCGGAGAGAATGTTATTCATAAAGAACCAAAACAAAGAATTACGATGCGACACTTACTCTCGATTAGCTCAGGCCGCCGAATCTTCAGTCCAAGGAAAAAAGAAACATGGGAAAAAATACATTTTACCTTCATCATTTACATGTAGCCCAAGATACATGTTACAGAACTACCTCGATGCTATGGCGATGGTAAAGAATTATGGTTACCCAGATCTGTTTATAACTTTTACGTGTAACCCAAAGTGGCCAGAGATTACAAGGTTCTTACGTAAAAAGCGACTTAACTTAGAAGATCGCCCAGATATAACAACTAGAGTTTTTAAAATGAAACTGGATCAGCTAATGAAGGACATTAAAGAAAAACATATTTTCGGACGTGTTCGAGCAGGTAAATCAGAATCTTACATATAACACAACAACTTTCTTTTACTTATCTATTAAATATTTTTTGACAACATATTTTAAAAAATATCAAACGTTTTATTCATCACAACTATCTGTATGTTTCTTCACGCAGAAGTATACACCATAGAATTTCAAAAACGAGGCTTGCCATACTGTCACTTATGTGTCTGGTTAGAAAGTGCAGATAAATTGAGATTCCCATCAGACATAGATCGGTGTATATCAGCTGAAATACTAGATAGAGATACAGATCCAGAGATGTACCAGTTGGTAAAAGAGTTTATGATGCATGGTCCGTGTGGTCCTGACCATAAGAACTGTCCTTGCATGGTTGAAAACAAGTGTTCGAAGAAATTTCCAAAGCAATTTAACGAATCAACTTTCATTGATGAAAAAGGATATGTAATTTACAAAAGGTCGGATAATGGAAGAACTGTTAAGAAACAAGGTGCTCAACTAAATGGTGGGTTTGTTGTACCATACAACCCATACTTATTGAAAAGGTACCAAGCACACATAAATGTGGAATGGTGCAATCAATTAAAATCTATCAAATACCTATTTAAGTATATTAACAAAGGTCCAGATAGAGTTACTGCTGCTGCTGAAGAAGAAGAAAAAAATGAAATCAAGGAGTTTTATGATTGTCGTTATTTATCATCATGCGAGGCTGCATGGAGGATATTTAAGTTTGATATACACCACAGATTTCCCGCAGTAGAACGTTTACCGTTTCACCTTCCCAATGAACAATCAGTCGTGTTTGATCCTTCAGAAAGTATAGACTTCCAACTAGAAAAGAATTCTGTAAACAATACAAAATTATATGCTTGGGTGGAATGCAATGAAACTGATGAGGCTGCGCGTGAACTGTTGTACGTTCAGTTTCCAGAACATTATGTTTGGAACTATGTCGACAAAATATGGACACCAAGATAACAAGGGAAAACCATAGGCAGAATTCATCACGTCCCTCTTTCTTAGGGTGAGCTTTTCTATTTACGTATGTTGTTAAACCATGTTAAAGGTGCAAGAGAGTGGGAGGAATTTAGAGAGTATGATGGTGTAATATATCCAACGCATAAAGAGGCATGCTTTGCACGAGGATTGTTAGACGCAAACAAGGAATACATAGATGGTATAATTGAGACAAGCGAGTGGGGAATGGGAGATTATCTCAGGAATTATCTTGTAATGTTAATATTAACAGATAGTATGGCAAGACCGGAAATTGTTTGGGAGAAAACATGGCATTTGTTGGCAGATGATGTTCTACACATTGAAAGAAAAAAACACAATCATCCAGGTATATGTACAGCAATTACACACATGACCAAGCTTTTAATACAATCTTAAATTTTAAATTCTTACATTTTCTTTTTAGATCTTGAATTAACTGACGTTCAAAGGTACAATATATGTTTAACATATATTGAGGATAAATTGCTAAGCAATTCAAGATCCTTAAGAAATATCGTAAATATGCTATACCCAAATACAGACTACACAATGGAAGGATACAACAGGCTGATTTACGACGAACTTGATTATAAGATTCCAGAATTGGTAAATCAACATCAAGCATTATATGCCAGTTTGACAAATGAACAGAAAGGAATATACCAAACAATAATCAACGCTTGTGATAATGACAGTGGAGGAATGTTTTTCGTCTACGGTTATGGAGGTACAGGAAAGACTTTTTTGTACAAGACTCTGACGGCAGCATTAAGGTCAAAAGGTGTTATAGTTCTTAATGTTGCATCAAGTGGGATAGCAGCTTTATTGCTTGATGGTGGACGAACAACACATTCACGGTTCGCTATCCCTATAAATATAGTGGAGGATTCAATATGTTCAATTCCTGCTAATAGCGACCTAGCCGAGTTAATACGTGCAACAAAGTTGATAATATGGGACGAAGCACCAATGGTTAACAGACTGTGTTTTGAGGCATTTGAAAAAACTTTACAAGACATAACATCATAATCAAATACATCAATTTCCAATGATGTATTCGGTGGAAAAGTCGTAGTTTTTGGAGGAGACTTTCGTCAAATACTACATGTAATTCCTAATGGCAGCCGCCAAGATGTTGTTCATGCTTCTTTAAACATGTCTAACTTATGGAAAAATTATACTGTTCTAAAGCTTACAAAAAATATGAGGCTACGTTTAGGGAACAACCCTCATGACACCAACGCCATAAAGGATTTTGGATAATGGATTCTGAATATTGGTGACGGAAAAATAGGTGGACAAAATGACGGCCACACGATAGTAAAATTTCCAGACGAGATGCTCATACCCAATCCAAATGATCATATCGAAGCACTGATAAAGAAACTTACGAAAATTGGGAGGAAAATTTGTTCGATCCAACTTATTGGCAAGACAAAGCTATTCTTGCACCAACGCATGAACATGTAGACAAAGTCAACGACCGAATGATGTCAAAATTAGCAGGAAGAGAAAAGGTATACTATAGTTCAGATTCAGTGGAAGATGTCGATATAGATTTCAACCATAACAAGTCACTATACACAACTGAATTTCTCAATACAATCAAGATGTCGGGGATTCCACACCATAGATTAGCTCTCAAAGTAGGTGCTCCAGTTATGTGTTTGCGAAACCTTGATCAAAGGGGAGGCCTTTGTAACAGCACAAGGTTACAGATACTCAGAATGTCTAAAACTAACATCGAGGCAAAAATAATATCAGGGGGTAAAGTTGGCGAATTCGTAGCTATACCAAGAACAAACATAACCCCGTCCGATAAGAAAATGCCATTTCAGCTTACTAGGAGACAATTCCCAATTTCAGTATGCTTTGCGATGACTATAAACAAAAGTCAAGGTCAAACATTATCTAAGGTCAGACTATATCTAGAAAGACCTGTATTCTCACACGGACAACTCTATGTTGCAGTCTCAAGGGTTAAAAGCAAAAGAGGACTTAAAGTGTTGTGCTGTGACGAACAAGGCGCTTACTGCAATTACACAACCAACGTCGTCTACAAAGAAGTACTGCACAAACTTTAATTTAAGTCTTCAAAATTTCTTTTATTACATTCACTATTATCTAAAAAATACAATTCTTATTTTCAATATTAGTTTCTTCCATTTTCATATGATTTTCATCCAACTTATTCTATACCAAAACATGAATTCGTCAAAGCTAATCTAAAACTTGTATTTTGTTCGCAGCTTTATGTACAAGTATAAATGCATTTTCTTAACATTTTCTGGGTATATGGTTCAGTGATTCCATTGGGATATTCATGGGTTGGATAGTATGTGAGATATTTGGGATAATCGCTATCGATATTATACGAATGAGGGGATTTTGGTTAAACAGGATTTCTGCAAATGAGGGGATTTTATACAACATACCAGATTCTAACAATACAACTAAAAAAACAAACATTTACAAAATAAAATAATAAAACAAAACCTAAAATTCAAATCAAAAAAATTAACACATAACATACACTAATATTTAATCTGCGAAATTGTGTACCTTATACAACAGCTATTCACTTGATACACCATAAAGGGTATTCACCTGATCCAAAAACAAAATAACTTCCCACTAACCATCACCGGTTTGCATCAAAAATAATTCCAAACAATCCCTAATCTGGTCGATTAGAAATAAAACCCAACAGTTATTCATCTTATCCCACCTTACAAAAAACTGATACCTGTTTAGCTTTGACCAAAATCATACACTACTTGAAAGAAAAACAAATACACAAGGACAATATAAAGCCCAAATAAACAATTCTAAAAAAACCGCCTAAATTGGGCCTATTTTCTTATAAACAGTATAAACTTTAAACATATCCCAAATAAACTATAAAGCCCAAAATAAAAAAACCGCCTAAATTGGGCCTGCTTTCGTGAATCAATTTTATTCATTTCATATGTTTTGGAGTATAAAACATTGGTACTTTTTGTCCTCTTGTCCCATCCGTTTACAGTTCAACAAAGTTTTTTTAATTAATTTTGGTTCAATATTTTTGTATGTTTATTACTTTAAGTTATAAAAATTTAGAATTTTCATTTACAATTTTCAGGATCTCACTTTTATAATATAAATAAAAACAAACACGGTATTAATGGGTTCTTAAGGGGTTATTAATAACCTCAACCAATGTAGATGTCATTAGAATTGTCGAACAATATCACCTTTAAAAATAATTTAACAAACTTTTTCCTCTTATGCTAAGATATACAACAACGATGACATTCCTGAAGTTGCAGCATTCAAAAAAAGGTATATATGTACTGTTGAACATTCTGAACATTCAGTTTTAATTTAAATGTTTTCAAACTTGTATTAGGTATGAAGAAGTCGATGGTAATGATCAACGAAATCACACAATTACACTATGGTCGCCAACCACAAAACAAATAACCCCAGAAATGTTTTTCAGTGGTGCCGTTAAGAAAATGGTTGGATCAATACGTGATTTGGATACAATAAGCTTTACTAACACAGTCTACTATGTTTATATACTGTATTATTATTTTTGAAGTATATTTTTAGCCTTATATTATCTACTTTGTTTGCTTCAAAAAACAGAATGTCTCATTCATGCTAAAATCCATAAGATCCACCGAGAATATGGGTGGTCCTTTTTGGCATGTAAAAAATGTGGCAAGGCTGCCAGGGAGTCCAAAAACCAGACATCTTCAACAAAAATTGCTAACTCTAAGAATCAGGTGAATTTGTATGACTGCAAAGATCCTAATCAAAAGGCCATGACCTCTGTCATACCAAAGTGAGTTTGACAACATATGTATTAACATTAACAACATATATGACTTCCATTATTTTATGGGTTTACAGTTTAAAATTAATTTTGTAAATACCAGGTACAAAGTCATCATTCGTGTTATCGATGATACAGGTTCGGCGTCTTTGTTGTTTTATGAAGATAGTATACTCAGGTTTACCGAGATACCATGCTATAGGATGATTGAACAATACAAGGACAAATCACCCGACACATTTCCCGATGAACTTAAACACATTGTTGGGAAGAAAATGCTTTTCCGATTTAGTTTTTCAAAATGGAATCTAGAGAACAATAATCATGTATATCAGGTTAACAAAACATCCCAGAAGTAAATTCCCCACTTTTGTGTGTTTCATTGAAGAATTAGTTTTTAACTAAAAAATGTGAATACAGGTAAAAATATTGAGTGAAGATCCATCAATGGTAGAAATGTTCAAAAGCAATTTCTATGTAGAGGTATGTTGTTCTTAAACCTTTTAAAAACTTTTCAATAATCAATTTTTAAGACTCTAAATATTATATGTATGATTCTAACTTTTTTTCTCCGTATTTATCAAGAGCATGATTCTGATTTCAACACACCATGTTCAAGTAGTATGATGACTTCCAAGCTAGCGTATCAGGAGGAATTTCAATTCAACCTACATGAAACTTCAAAAACTGGTAAATCATCAATGTCAGATGCTGTTCAGTCAGACAACAAAGACCTCTCCCAATCTGACTCGGTAGGAAGCGTAAAGAGCAAGCGCAGTCTTGCAATTTCATTTTCGTATTTCTTCTTTGTTTTCAGTAAAATAATTTCCAGTTTCTATTTGGACATGCTTAGCATGTTTTGTTATGTAATGGATTAATTCCATGAAACATATCCTTTAATTTTGAATAAATGAAGATGATTTTTTTAATGCTTAATATCTGTTTTATATAATTACATTTTCCGGTTCTTTTAATTCTACACTTGTCATTATACTAACAATTTAACGTTGAATACATGTGTATGTCCTTTACTAACGTTACATGAAAATTCGTGTTGTAAATAGAACATCTTTTGTAGTATTTAGAGAATGACATAAATAAGTATATTATTCTACAACTACAACTATGTTATTAAAAATTTATATTGTAATTAAAAAAATCCATACCATTAAGTAAACAACAATGAATCACATAAATAAGGAAATTAAAAAAATCGTATGAAAAAAATATATACACAAAACACCAATTATAAAAAACATAAATTATACATAAGAAATCGTGTTTAAAAATGTAACATTTTATCTAATAAATAGAAAATAAAATAAATAAGTATATTATTTGTCGAAACACAAACAACATCATTACCTAAAGTAACTTCAGAAGAAAAAAAAATTCTAAAAAATCTTTAAAATTTGAAACTTATTTGTCATTCTCTAAAATCATTCTCTAAATTATCTAAAAAAGTTATACTCTAAACAATCTATATAATTTGAAACTTATTTTTTATTATCTTCTGTATTAATAAAATATTATACTTATCAATTCCTATAATATCTATGTCATGAAACATTATAAAAATAAGAATCCACATTCTTATAGAACCGTAATCAAATTCATTAATACAGACATGAAGAACCTTAACTTATCAAAGGTATGTTTTATTTGGTTTTAACATAAAATGATTTACACATTCATTATATTCTAAATTTCGCAGGTAATCAAGGAAAACAACCAACCAACATTCCCAGATGAGAAATCAAATAACATTGATGCTTCAATTGATGTACCAAAATATGAACTGGTATGATACTTAAATTCATAGTTACAATATTTAATATGCAAAAACCTAATTATCAATGTACTTTTGTATACTACAAATACAGGATACCCATGTCTCACGTAAACGTACAAACGTCAAGAAAGATTCTCACTCAATCAACAAAATTGTCATACACATCCTTTCATCAGATGATGAAAACTGTACACCATCTACCAAAAAGAGAAACAAACCTGCAGATTTAGTAGATGATGAATCGAAACTAGTATGCCCACTATCAGTTTCAATTATATCCTACATCTTATTTTCAATTTATTATAACATAACTTCGTTATAGAAAATGGACTCATCCCCTTTTCATTTTTGTAATAGGAATATGATGATGATGCCCCTAAAAGGTTTAAACGATAAAAAACAACTACTTTGACATCAAAAAGAAAACCTAATTATAGACTTTTTGATGAAACTACCGATGAAGAAATTGATAACATTCTAGGAGATGTAAACAACACTAGAAATCTTATTGACCATGAAGCTGTGGAAGCTGATGAATATGATGAAGACACTGATGATTATGATGATATGGATGATTTGATTGATGACACTCCTGTATTTGATCAACCACTTACTGACGAAGATGATTTCGACAGCTTATTTGATGATGATTCAGATGACAGTACTTAGAATAATCACGTTTTAAGATAGTATTCTCTTTGTTATGCACCAATAATTCTATTTGATTACCAAAATAACCAATTGCCCATCTCATATGGCAATAAAGTATAAACAAAAAGTGTTTACACATTCACAAACTATTACAATATTTTCTTTCATACATCACATGAACTGTGTATATTTTACATCATAGATTTAAATAAACTTGGTTATACTCCTGTTCATAATCGCCTCCAATGTTTGAACTCCACCTTCGACCATCAATGAAATTTATTTCCCCCAGGTTATACACCATATGGTTGATTATGGAAACTTTTATTTGGTCATCCAAATTATATTATCAACACAGTGCATACGAACCAATTTGCAGTACACAACAAACATTAACATCCACTGCTGCAAACCCAGTTGAACACAAAACTACAAACACAATTGCAAAAACAAGCTACATTATGCGCAGGCAGAAGACGTGGAGACAGAAGCTGAAGAGTCGAGTATCTGGATAAACCACACACCCAAACGCTGAACCAAGCTGTAGACAAGCCCAGGCCCAGGTGCCAATACCTACGAAACCTGACAGTGCAGAATTTCCTCCGACGGTGCAAACATAGCGCAAAAACACCAAAATAGAAACATGATTACTTGAGGTTGATATTTCGGGGATCTCGAAACCAAAGTTGCCAGTCCATACTTGTGACCTATTAGTTAGACGCCGCTATTCAACTACTGCAAGATGTCGGACAAAAAAAATCCCTAATGGATATTATTTATTGACCAATCATGTATACATTATGCATCCATCTTGCATCTTTTCTCTGATTTGTCACATCCATTTGATAATTTTTTTCCACCCTGATAACATAAAACACAGTAAAAGTACAACGGTTAAAAATGGGAATTAAACAATGAGACCAACAACGATAGCACCCACCCCACAATCAACAACCACTTAAAAATACAAGCAACCACTAAACAACATTCAGTTAATTCTAACACATACAAAACCACATAAACCTTAAAAAACACCAAAAGATTTAGTTTAATTCAATAATATACATAATAACCACATTCACCTTTAAATTCCAGCAGACAAATCTTTTATTTTAAAAAAAATCAATAAATAATCTAAATAATGCGACAATCAAAAAACCAAGACAACAATATAATTAAACCAATTAACAAATAAATACATAAATAAAAGCATAATATATGCATTCATTATCACAATTCAACAAACAGAAAACAATCACAATCCTTTTTCCCATCATGAATACCAAAAGAAAAAAAATTGACAATCATGAAGCTGCAGACGAATATGATGATTCGACATATACAAAATCCTCAAAACATAAACTCACATCAACTATACCTAAAACACTGGAAGATGAAATCATCCAACAAAACAACTTTGGTTAGTTTGAATTCTTTAACTCCTATACATTTTATTCTTTTTAATATCGTGTAACTACATACAATGTATATGCATTTTCAGATGTTCATGATATACGCAACAACAGAAACACAGTTGTTAGAAACCAATTCATACGGAATAATGTCTTAACGTTCAAGGATGGATCACAAAATAACATTCTATAATATCAACCAATATATATCCCTAACAACAATCAATCTGCTTGTAAGTTATCATATATTACCATTCATTTTATAAAAACTTATCATACGTGATTAACTTTTCCTAAATTTGTATATGTGTTAAATATTTATTTTCAAGGTTCTCCACATACAGAAGCATGGCTTAAAAAAAATTCTAACTCGAGGAGATTCATTGAACAACACAAAATACTTACCCATCAAACACAGTTTTCTGGATCTAACATTCTCCCTGTACAAACAAATCAAAACACATTCTCAACAACCAAAATAATTCCTTCATATAATTCACATCAATTACACACAATCTCAAAAGATAACAATTTGAATACACAATGTATTACAGAACAACCTCTCAAAAGACCACGTGGACGTCCCTACAAGCCTCCAGCAGCACTTCAAAGTATGTCTACAATTAATGTAGAACCATTAAGAAAATCAGGACGGCCACGTAAAAATCCGGTCTATGACGAAACTTCACAAAATGTTGATGAAGTTGTCTCAACGCATAAGGTTTTACAAAATAAACCTAGACCACGTGGAAGAACAACAAAAACCAAAGAAGAAAATACACCTACAAATACTAACCTCCAACAAGTTTCAGAAAACAACAACTTCACCAGAGGTGTTGGATCTTCAACTAGAAATATAATAACACCCGAAGTCAGTAATACGACACCATTCTTTGGAAATTTTACTACAAGTAAGTTAGCATTCATGTATCTTTTAAAATAACTATATAACATCAACATAATCTTCAAGTAAGTATTTATTAAATATACCACAGGAGAACTGTCAAATGCCAAACAAAGATCAACATTGAGACACAACACGGACACAACAGACAGTGATTCATCAGAAACAGACGACGAAAATGGATACGTGGACCGAGTCACAGGGATATGTAAAGGTACTTATTTTAACAATGACTATAATATACTTATAACTTCATTCACATACAATGACCAAAATATGTATAAGATGTATACTTGCGAACACATTTAATTACTTAAATTTAATTAGAGTACTTTCACCATGGAGATCAAAATATTCAATGCAACAAATGTGGCGGAATGGTTTGGCTAGCAGAATCTAAAAGGGGAGCAAATGTCGCTGGAAAAAATGAATCATTCCCCATTTGTTGCGGAAAGGGAAAAGTAAAACTGCCAGTTTCATTAAAAGACCCTCCACCATTGTTAAGGAAACTAATGAATGGAGAAAACAAAAAAAGCTTATCGTTTATGGCGAACATACGTCGTTATAACTCAATGTTTGCTTTTACTTCCATGGGTGGAAAAGTGGACCATTCAGTGAATACAGGACGAGGTCCTTATTGTTACAGAATTCAAGGGCAAAATTACCATAAGATTAGAGACTTAGAACCACATAATGGAAAAATACTAGCATTTTCTCAGCTTTATATATACGATCCTCCAAATAAAATTGAGAACCGCACCAAAGCTGTCAGGTACTATACTTCCAATTCTCAATTTATTCTTATACATACTTACTTCATTTAAACTGACTCAACAACTATTCAGCTCCAGCGAAAACGAAAAAACCACAACATCAACAACCATTGATCGTTATCTTACAAAAGATCTAAAAAACATGCTTGATCGTGTTAACCCTTTGGTTAAGAAATTTAGAATGGTTGGCCATAACATAGCAAACGACATTAAAAACATCAAACTGTGACTAATAGGGAGACGTGTAAAAGACGGACGCGAATATAACCTACCAACAGCAAATGAGGTTGCCGAGCTTATAGTTGGCGATTTTGACTCCACACGTGACGAAAGAGACATAATTCTACAACAAAAAAATGGAAACACCAGAAAGATTAGTGAGTTACATGTTGAATATCTCCCTTTACAGTATCCGTTGCTATTCCCTTTTGCAGAAGATGGTTATAGAACAGACATTTACCATTCACATGTTACTAAAGATACACCAGAAGACAAAAAACACGAGTAACGATGCGTGAATGGTTTGCGTATCGTATACAAGACAGGCCAAATGTTTTTTCAACCATTACAAACGGTAGACGGTTATTCCAGCAATTTTTGGTTGATGGGTATACAATGGTTGAAGCGGAGAGAATGTTATTCATAAAGAACCAAAACAAAGAATTACGATGCGACACTTACTCTCGATTAGCTCAGGCCGCCGAATCTTCAGTCCAAGGAAAAAAGAAACATGGGAAAAAATACATTTTACCTTCATCATTTACATGTAGCCCAAGATACATGTTACAGAACTACCTCGATGCTATGGCGATGGTAAAGAATTATGGTTACCCAGATCTGTTTATAACTTTTACGTGTAACCCAAAGTGGCCAGAGATTACAAGGTTCTTACGTAAAAAGCGACTTAACTTAGAAGATCGCCCAGATATAACAACTAGAGTTTTTAAAATGAAACTGGATCAGCTAATGAAGGACATTAAAGAAAAACATATTTTCGGACGTGTTCGAGCAGGTAAATCAGAATCTTACATATAACACAACAACTTTCTTTTACTTATCTATTAAATATTTTTTGACAACATATTTTAAAAAATATCAAACGTTTTATTCATCACAACTATCTGTATGTTTCTTCACGCAGAAGTATACACCATAGAATTTCAAAAACGAGGCTTGCCATACTGTCACTTATGTGTCTGGTTAGAAAGTGCAGATAAATTGAGATTCCCATCAGACATAGATCGGTGTATATCAGCTGAAATACTAGATAGAGATACAGATCCAGAGATGTACCAGTTGGTAAAAGAGTTTATGATGCATGGTCCGTGTGGTCCTGACCATAAGAACTGTCCTTGCATGGTTGAAAACAAGTGTTCGAAGAAATTTCCAAAGCAATTTAACGAATCAACTTTCATTGATGAAAAAGGATATGTAATTTACAAAAGGTCGGATAATGGAAGAACTGTTAAGAAACAAGGTGCTCAACTAAATGGTGGGTTTGTTGTACCATACAACCCATACTTATTGAAAAGGTACCAAGCACACATAAATGTGGAATGGTGCAATCAATTAAAATCTATCAAATACCTATTTAAGTATATTAACAAAGGTCCAGATAGAGTTACTGCTGCTGCTGAAGAAGAAGAAAAAAATGAAATCAAGGAGTTTTATGATTGTCGTTATTTATCATCATGCGAGGCTGCATGGAGGATATTTAAGTTTGATATACACCACAGATTTCCCGCAGTAGAACGTTTACCGTTTCACCTTCCCAATGAACAATCAGTCGTGTTTGATCCTTCAGAAAGTATAGACTTCCAACTAGAAAAGAATTCTGTAAACAATACAAAATTATATGCTTGGGTGGAATGCAATGAAACTGATGAGGCTGCGCGTGAACTGTTGTACGTTCAGTTTCCAGAACATTATGTTTGGAACTATGTCGACAAAATATGGACACCAAGATAACAAGGGAAAACCATAGGCAGAATTCATCACGTCCCTCTTTCTTAGGGTGAGCTTTTCTATTTACGTATGTTGTTAAACCATGTTAAAGGTGCAAGAGAGTGGGAGGAATTTAGAGAGTATGATGGTGTAATATATCCAACGCATAAAGAGGCATGCTTTGCACGAGGATTGTTAGACGCAAACAAGGAATACATAGATGGTATAATTGAGACAAGCGAGTGGGGAATGGGAGATTATCTCAGGAATTATCTTGTAATGTTAATATTAACAGATAGTATGGCAAGACCGGAAATTGTTTGGGAGAAAACATGGCATTTGTTGGCAGATGATGTTCTACACATTGAAAGAAAAAAACACAATCATCCAGGTATATGTACAGCAATTACACACATGACCAAGCTTTTAATACAATCTTAAATTTTAAATTCTTACATTTTCTTTTTAGATCTTGAATTAACTGACGTTCAAAGGTACAATATATGTTTAACATATATTGAGGATAAATTGCTAAGCAATTCAAGATCCTTAAGAAATATCGTAAATATGCTATACCCAAATACAGACTACACAATGGAAGGATACAACAGGCTGATTTACGACGAACTTGATTATAAGATTCCAGAATTGGTAAATCAACATCAAGCATTATATGCCAGTTTGACAAATGAACAGAAAGGAATATACCAAACAATAATCAACGCTTGTGATAATGACAGTGGAGGAATGTTTTTCGTCTACGGTTATGGAGGTACAGGAAAGACTTTTTTGTACAAGACTCTGACGGCAGCATTAAGGTCAAAAGGTGTTATAGTTCTTAATGTTGCATCAAGTGGGATAGCAGCTTTATTGCTTGATGGTGGACGAACAACACATTCACGGTTCGCTATCCCTATAAATATAGTGGAGGATTCAATATGTTCAATTCCTGCTAATAGCGACCTAGCCGAGTTAATACGTGCAACAAAGTTGATAATATGGGACGAAGCACCAATGGTTAACAGACTGTGTTTTGAGGCATTTGAAAAAACTTTACAAGACATAACATCATAATCAAATACATCAATTTCCAATGATGTATTCGGTGGAAAAGTCGTAGTTTTTGGAGGAGACTTTCGTCAAATACTACATGTAATTCCTAATGGCAGCCGCCAAGATGTTGTTCATGCTTCTTTAAACATGTCTAACTTATGGAAAAATTATACTGTTCTAAAGCTTACAAAAAATATGAGGCTACGTTTAGGGAACAACCCTCATGACACCAACGCCATAAAGGATTTTGGATAATGGATTCTGAATATTGGTGACGGAAAAATAGGTGGACAAAATGACGGCCACACGATAGTAAAATTTCCAGACGAGATGCTCATACCCAATCCAAATGATCATATCGAAGCACTGATAAAGAAACTTACGAAAATTGGGAGGAAAATTTGTTCGATCCAACTTATTGGCAAGACAAAGCTATTCTTGCACCAACGCATGAACAGGTAGACAAAGTCAACGACCGAATGATGTCAAAATTAGCAGGAAGAGAAAAGGTATACTATAGTTCAGATTCAGTGGAAGATGTCGATATAGATTTCAACCATAACAAGTCACTATACACAACTGAATTTCTCAATACAATCAAGATGTCGGGGATTCCACACCATAGATTAGCTCTCAAAGTAGGTGCTCCAGTTATGTGTTTGCGAAACCTTGATCAAAGGGGAGGCCTTTGTAACAGCACAAGGTTACAGATACTCAGAATGTCTAAAACTAACATCGAGGCAAAAATAATATCAGGGGGTAAAGTTGGCGAATTCGTAGCTATACCAAGAACAAACATAACCCCGTCCGATAAGAAAATGCCATTTCAGCTTACTAGGAGACAATTCCCAATTTCAGTATGCTTTGCGATGACTATAAACAAAAGTCAAGGTCAAACATTATCTAAGGTCAGACTATATCTAGAAAGACCTGTATTCTCACACGGACAACTCTATGTTGCAGTCTCAAGGGTTAAAAGCAAAAGAGGACTTAAAGTGTTGTGCTGTGACGAACAAGGCGCTTACTGCAATTACACAACCAACGTCGTCTACAAAGAAGTACTGCACAAACTTTAATTTAAGTCTTCAAAATTTCTTTTATTACATTCACTATTATCTAAAAAATACAATTCTTATTTTCAATATTAGTTTCTTCCATTTTCATATGATTTTCATCCAACTTATTCTATACCAAAACATGAATTCGTCAAAGCTAATCTAAAACTTGTATTTTGTTCGCAGCTTTATGTACAAGTATAAATGCATTTTCTTAACATTTTCTGGGTATATGGTTCAGTGATTCCATTGGGATATTCATGGGTTGGATAGTATGTGAGATATTTGGGATAATCGCTATCGATATTATACGAATGAGGGGATTTTGGTTAAACAGGATTTCTGCAAATGAGGGGATTTTATACAACTTACCAGATTCTAACAATACAACTAAAAAAACAAACATTTACAAAATAAAATAATAAAACAAAACCTAAAATTCAAATGAAAAAATTAACACATAACATACACTAATATTTAATCTGCGAAATTGTGTACCTTATACAACAGCTATTCACTTGATACACCATAAAGGGTATTCACCTGATCCAAAAACAAAATAACTTCCCACTAACCATCACCGGTTTGCATCAAAAATAATTCCAAACAATCCCTAATCTGGTCGATTAGAAATAAAACCCAACAGTTATTCATCTTATCCCACCTTACAAAAAACTGATACCTGTTTAGCTTTGACCAAAATCATACACTACTTGAAAGAAAAACAAATACACAAGGACAATATAAAGCCCAAATAAACAATTCTAAAAAAACCGCCTAAATTGGGCCTATTTTCTTATAAACAGTATAAACTTTAAACATATCCCAAATAAACTATAAAGCCCAAAATAAAAAAACCGCCTAAATTGGGCCTGCTTTCGTGAATCAATTTTATTCATTTCATATGTTTTGGAGTATAAAACATTGGTACTTTTTGTCCTCTTGTCCCATCCGTTTACAGTTCAACAAAGTTTTTTTAATTAATTTTGGTTCAATATTTTTGTATGTTTATTACTTTAAGTTATAAAAATTTAGAATTTTCATTTACAATTTTCAGGATCTCACTTTTATAATATAAATAAAAACAAACACGGTATTAATGGGTTCTTAAGGGGTTATTAATAACCTCAACCAATGTAGATGTCATTAGAATTGTCGAACAATATCACCTTTAAAAATAATTTAACAAACTTTTTCCTCTTATGCTAAACTATGAAAAGAATTTTAAAAAACCTTTGACTATCTAATCTATAATTTGGGTTGCAGACGACCCTTGAGGATAACATGACGTAAGTTTCTTCTTTAGTTTATTATATAAAAGAAATTTCTGAAATTTATGTATACTATTTAAATTGGAAGTTTAAAAATTATAAAACCTTTTAAAATATTTATTAAAAAAATTATTAACTTTTTTCTTATTCTATAGTATTTAAACTGGAAGTTTTAAATTTTATAAAGTGCTTATCAGCTATAACATTTATTAAAGGTTTTTACATTGATTTAAACTATAATATGACATCAATTTTACAACTTAACATTATGTATTATATATCATTACTTTATCTAACTTTTAACAATACTTAATTATTCTAAAACATTTTCTAAAAGCTAGCCCGTCCATCGGACGGGTCTTAAGGTTAGTATATATATATATATATATATATATATATATATATATATATATATATATATATATATATATATATATATATATATATATATATATATATATATATATATATATATATATATATATATATATATATATATATATATATATATATATATATATATATATATATATATATATATATATATATATATATATATATATATATATATATATATATATATATATATATATATATATATATATATATATATATATATATATATATATATATATATATATATATATATATATATATATATATATATATATATATATATATATATATATATATATATATATATATATATATATATATATATATATATATATATATATATATATATATATATATATATATATAGAGAGAGAGAGAGAGAGAGGGAGAGAGAGAGAGAGAGTTGGGGTAAAATAAAAAAGATTTTATAATAAAATAGGTGATGTGGAACCACAAGCTGCCATGTGTCCCTCTTTTTCAAAAAAAATTGTGTCTTTTTAGAATTTATAAAACTACAGGGGCGGTTTTGTAATTTTAATAGGTCAGTATATATATATTTTTTTCTCTGTAAATATTCATCATCTCAATCTCTTTTTCACATAGCGATCGTCACCTCCATAACCACCCGCGATCGTCACCTCCATAACCACCGGCGATCGTCACCGCCATAACCACCGGCGATCGTCACATCCATAACCACCCGCGATCGTCACCTCCATAACCACCGGCAATCATCACATCCATAACCACCGGCGATCACCATCGGCGATCGTCACCTCCATAACAACTGTAACACCATAACCGCCGTCACCTCCATAACTCTCCCGCCACATCACCACCTCGGGATTGTTGCATTATGTTTACGAAATCATCATCCTCGACGCGTAGTGGTGCGTCGTCATCATCATTTGGTGTTTTTTGTAAGTATATATCATCTTTTTTTTATCTCATGATTTTTTAAGTTTTAGTGAATTATGCTTGTGATGTATTCTAGGTGAACTAGGATTAGTACTCTGTATATAAGCTTTATAGGTTTTAGGTTTGTTCGAAGTTGGAGATTTTAGTGAATCATAGTTTACATTTTACTGCATTATAGGTAGTTTTGAATTTTTATTTTAGCTGATAGTTTAGGTTTGTTATAGTCTATGCTTGAATTTATATTATACTGAATTATAGTGTTGCTTTTACTACATTATAGTTTAGGTTGATTTTGATATTTGATGCAGTGTGGTTTGAGCCTATGTGCATAGGCTTGAATTATTTTTTTAGGTTTGATAGAAGTTGATAAGTGATGGTATTGTTTGTTAGACAATGCAAATAGGCTTGATTATTAGTTTAAGATTTGGTATCTGATGAAATAGTGTGTGTTAGACAATGAACATAGGCTTGAATTATAGTTTAGGTTTGATAAAAGTTGTAGATTCTAGTGAATTACAGTTTACATTTTACAGCATTATGGTTATTTTTGAATTATTGAGTTTAGCTGATAGTTTAGGTTTGTTATAGTCTAGGCTTGAATTTATACTATACTTAATTATAGTGTTGCTTTTATAGCATTATAGTTTAGGGTTAACTGGATTTTGATATTTGATGGAGTGTGGTTTAGGTTTTTTAAAAGTTGTACTTTTTACTGAATTATAGTTTGTTTTACAGCATTATGGTTTAGTTGATAGTTTATGAAATCTTATAGTTTAGGATTGAATTTATTCTTTACTGAATTATAGTGTATATTTTATTGCATTGTAGGTTTAACTAAATATTGATATTTGATGGAATATGTTTTAGGTCTGTTAAAAGTTGTATTTTTACTGAATTATAGTTTGTTTTTACAACATTATGGTTTAGTTGATAGTTTATGAAATCTTATAGTTTATGACTGAATTTATTCTTTACTGAATTATAGTGTATATTTTATTGCATTGTAGGTTTAACTTAATTATAGTTTTAAGTTGATATGTGATGGTACAGTGTGTTAGTCGTTACACATAGGCTTGCTTATGAATATGCTCTTTATTTTATGTTTAAGTATTTGTGATGGTTTTTATACTCTTTTATTACTATTTTTATTTCTTATCATTTATCTAGCTTACTTTGATCATTTGTTTTTGCAGCTGCAGATGATTATGAAACAGTTATTGTAAGAGATCATGTAGGTTACTATAAAGTTGGTAAAGATAGCACTAGGACTTGGTTTCTTGATGAGTTACCACATGGTCAAGTACCTATAGCAGGATGTCAATTTGTTTCAATTGAGCAAACGTATAATTTCTATGTAGCTTATGGTAAAAAGGAGGGTTTTGATGTTAGGAGAGGTGGAGAGTACAAAGCAGTAGGTTTGATAATGCGACAACAAAGTATTTCCTTTGCAGTAGAGAAGGGTTTTTTCAACCGAAAGATAAATCTGGTGTTGATAGCGCATATGTTGATTTACCAGACAATTGTGTAGTTGAAGATAACCATGTTAGTGATGATTTGCCAAGGTTTAGAGATATTAAGAAAAAGCAAAGTAGGAGGAAGCCTAAATTTAGGTGTGGATGTTTGGCATCGATTGTTATTAAGAAAAAAGGAAATATCTTTGAGGTTACTAGTTTCATAGAGGGTCATAATCACCCACTTGTAGCTGAAAGAGACATGATTTTTATGAAGAATTCAAGGAACGTGGGTTATACAAAGCAGCATTTCTTCTATCAAGTTTCGAATGCAAATTTTGGTCCTGCTATAGGTTTTAGATTGATGAAACAGCTTCACGGTGGGTTTGATAGTGTTGGTGTAACAGTTGATGACTGCAAGAATCAGAAAAAGAAGATTAGTGTTTTTATTGGTGATCGAGACGCTCAGATGGCTGTAGAGAAGCTTCTTAGTCGAAAACTTCACTCCCCTGGGTTTTTTGTCAAACATTTCAAAGGTGATTATTTTCTCTATAATTTGAATTTACTTTTTTAGGGAATTAATGTTTTTTATTTTATTGCATTAAGTTTTATAAGTTAAACATAAACCTTGATGCAGTTCCAAAAACAGAACCAAACAAAGTTTTATAACTTAAACATTAACTTTGATGTCCTTTTTTTACTGAATTAGTGTTTAATTTTTATTGCATTTAGGTTAATGTTTAATTTTTTACTGAATTAGTTAATGTTTAGTTTTAAACATTAACTAGAGTTTAATGCATTAGAATGTGAACTACAATGCACTAGAAAGTATGTGTAAAACGAGTTCTTTTTGTAATAAGTTTCTTACTTTTTTTAGGTCCTGATAATCGCTTGGCTGGTCTTTTCTGGGCTGATGAAGAAGGTATCAGAAACTATGCTACTTTCGGCGACATAGTTTCGTTTGATGCAACTTTTCGATCTAACAAGTATATTTTTATCCTTTTATCTCAAAAAATTACTATGTTTTTGAATTATTTTGTTATTTGATTAGTTAATATGCTATTTAACTATAGGTACCAAATGGTTTTTGTTTCGTTTACTGGTATCAACCATCATAATCGTTGCATTACATTTGCTGCTGCTTTGCTTGTTGATGAGAGTGCGTTAGCTTACATATGGTTGCTTAAATAATTTACAGAAGCGTTTGGGAAAGCTCCAGAACTTTTCATCACAGACCAAGATCTGTCAATGAAGATTGCAATAGCTGAAGTTTTTAAAGATACAGTTCATCGCTTTTGTATATGGCACATTATGATGAAATTGGGCACGGAGGTATTATGTTTTATAACTTTTTTCACAAACTGTTATCCATTAATGAATTATGCTTTTTTAATGCAATGTTGGATTTTTAATTACTGATTTATTATAGGTAAATAATGATGCAGTAAAATATACACTATGATTCAGTAAAATATGGACTATGATATGTATGAAGTATTTAATGCAGTAAAATATGCACTATAATGCATTGTTTTTCTTCACAGTTCTTTTGTTTCTTTTTATAGGTGGGTTCTGAACTATGTAATAGAACAGACTTTAAGAGACGGATTTCTGATATTGTGTGCACAGACCAAATTACGCCTGATGTTTTTGAAAGAGAATGGAACTATATGATTCATGAATTTGATCTTGGCGAAAACAAGTGGTTGGCAGATATGTTTGATATGAGGCAAAGCTGGATACCTGCGTATTTGAGAGATGTTCCT